>JAQAHW010000085.1:600000-788347 GCA_027580185.1 Tuta absoluta | reverse complement strand
CATCAGTTTTAATTGAAAGAGGTAGGCTTATTTTAGCTGTAGGGCTATCAGCGACTTGTTTTACTTGATCGTCCACTTGAACATTACCACTCATTACAGGAGCGACTTTATTAGAATAAATAATATTTTGAGATTGTATGACTTTAATTTTGGAAGCAGCGGTTGGACGTGTCTCATTACTGAAACGCATTTCAGAAGAAACTTGTATGTCGTAGTCACCTTCAATTTTGATATCACGAGTATCTGCTGCACTTAAAACTTCTGCATTTGGAATTTGCTTTGAATCAATTTCTGTATTCGATTCATTTTGAAAACCTTGAATTTTCTCTGGGCTTGTAACACTATGGTCAGAATCTACAGTGACTAAGACTTGATTTTGTTTATTAGTCGTTTCCTCAACGGTATTAAACAAATTGGCTTCATGAGTGTCTTCTGATTTGACCACCATTAATGGAGAAGAGGTGATAGGTTGAACAATTTTTGCAATATCATCTAAATCATTTTCATTATTATGCTCATGATATTCACCAGGTTGTGAAGTTCTTTGGCTAGCACTAAAGTTTCAGTATTTTTGAGCCCGTTTTGCACATTTGAAGAATTGTTCTCAATTACTCGCCTAGTTTGAGTAATGTATGCTTTCGGTGTACGAAAAGTAGGTGTTAGATTTTTTACATCTCTTGGTTTACCTCCATCCGGGTGAAAAGTTGTCTCTTCTGGTAAATAGTACTTAATTTTGCAACTATTACCTTCACGACGAAAAGATCAAACTTTCCTCCCATTTTTCATAATAATTTCGCTCGTGACTTCAATTTTGGGTTTTTTGTTGTCTTCCTCATCCTCGCAGAAGTTCTTATTTTTTTGTTTGAGCTCCTCTTTCCACTGTCGCCGTTTTGCCATCTAAAAATTATAAATACTCATTAATAATTTAATATACCTATTATAATTAGTTGATACTATACAGGCGTTAATTAATTCATTATTCATAAGTTGATACTATACAGGCGTTATTTAAAACTTCCCTTGGTTCAAGTTCATTTACATTTTTTTATATATACCAGGTGATATGAATAGAGCGACAATCCTAGAAATGGGTGATTATGCCTCATGAAACTAAATAACTTTTGTTCTATGACTTTCGGAAATTCCCAAAGAAAAAACTCATACAAAAATTTTTTTGACCGATTCAATTTGTATGAATGGTAATTTTTTTTGCGAATTTCCAAGAGTCAAAGGAAAAGTTGTCCAGTTTCATAAGCTCAATCACCCATTTCAGGGATTGTCGCTCGTTTTGTACCATCCTTTATTATCTAAAGACAATCAAATAAATTTAAAATTGTTTCTCCCCGCAGTAATCGAACCCATGACATCCTGATAGTTACGAACGCTCTAAGTAACCACTAGACCACAGGTGGTTTAGTACAACCTACAATTTTATCTGTAGTAGGTACAGTCACGAGCACATCAACCTTTACACGTACAGCGCAAGTTTAAACTCAATTCTAAGTCACATAAGATGGGTACAAAGTCCAAACTGTAAAGGTTGACGCGCTTGTTAAATTAAAAAGGAGATAGCTAATAGAGCAGTTTAAGCGTAATTGCATTGTTTAAATAAAGTTTTGAATATGTTTAAATAATTATTATTGAACTATCAGAATTTTTTATTATTAATCCGTTTATCTGATTTGCAAATTATTTAGGAAGGTAGTCTAAGAATTTAAACAGTCATTATGATTTTACTAATTTTATTGTGCCATATGACAGGCAAACCAAACATGAATTTACCAATATGTAGCTAAAGTAGCAGAAGCAAAGGTAAGGGTGAAGATATTAAAAAGAAACAAAAATATTCCATTAAACAAAATATCTAGTGTATAATTAGCATACACAACAAATACATAAAACACAAGAAAATATACAGCAATTTGATGTAAAAATAATAAGAGTAACAATAAAGGTACTTAACTTGCCTGTTCGTCGATCACCAGTGGAATGTGTCAGAGAATGGACAAGCAAGCCAATTTATATTGTCACTGTACACTATGATTGGTCAGCCGACAGCCGTCCTGATTGGCTGACCAATGACAGTGCATCAAAAACATGTTTACAAAATATCGATTCACAATCACTGCAGATAAATCTGGATCACAATTTTTATTATAATAGTTTGAAATATACTTTTTTTGATTATCTTACAATATAAATAGCACAATATATCTTGTTAATAACTTAGTAAAATGCAAAACATTATTCGACCATTAACATGGCTCAACCAATGAGAAACGCCTGTCACAATTTACACAAGTTTCGTTCGGGAATTATATGAATCGATAACGATAAATCGTTATGTTAAATCGATTCAAATTCGTTCTAAAACTTAATCGATGTTTCTTAAATTATACAATAAAATCGATATTGATGTTTAATGAGTATTTACAAAGGATGTTACAATCATAATTTAACTAAGATAACACGGCCATACTGACTAAACTTCGTCCTCGAAGTAAATTGAAATAGTGTAAAAAAAAACGTACAAATTAATGGAATTAACATATAATAACTTTTACAGAGCTCTGTTTACAATCACCATTTTATTTGTGAGAATAATGATTATATATAAGGTGTAAAAAAAATAGCTGAGAATATTTTAAGGGGTGAACCAATACGTGAAACTGAACAACTTTCCCCAAGGAACATAGGTCAAAATATGAAAAATTTATTTGACCCTCCCATACTTAGTGTGTTACCCGGCCGGGATAATTTGTATGGGAGGGCAATTTTTTTTTCATAATTCGACCTATGTTCCTTGGGGAAAGTCGTTCAGTTTCACGTACTGGTTCACCCATTAAAATATTCTCAGCTAATTTTTTTACACCATGTATATTAAAATACATAAACTTAAGCATTAGCTACCTGTAGCTCCATCACCTTCTGGGCGTGACGACCAAGCTTACAGTATTACTACAGCAGCGAGTTCTGTATCTAGCTCCATCACTTGTTCTAAGTGAAGACCAAGCTATTACAAAACAAACAACCAGTATAACTACCTCTAGCTCCATCACCTGCCGTACATGAAGACCAAGCTTACAGTGTTACAACAGCAGTTATGATGTGCCCTTAAGTGTTTTAGCTCCATCACGTGTCGCAAGTGAAGACCAAGCTAACACAACACGACACAACATATGTAATCTATATACAATATTAATAAAAAATACATACATACATACATAAATCACGCCCCTATCCCTTACGGGGTAGGCAGAGCGTTAACGGCCGTAAAACGGATATTAACACCACGTCTGACAAAAGTTTGAGGGTCATTTAGATAACTGTGTATCACTATAGTGACAGGTTGTCAGCCCGTAGCCTAAAATTGCAATACACACCCTCGAGTCCCTTAGTCGCCTCTTACGACACCCACGGGTAAGAAATGGGGTGATGCTATTCTAAGCCGGCATCACACGGCATATTAATAAAAATAATGATTATTAATTGCTAGTTATTAGGTCATCCTCGTCACTATTTACAAGTTCAACTTCCATATTGATTTGCTCGTCTATCCAATCCCCTGGCCAAAGTCGAAGCTTTTCTTTAGCAATAATTACATTTCTTAAATTACCTCTACCTTTTAGGGAAAATCTGTCATTATCTAGAATATTTTGAATTTCATAAGGACCCTTGAATTTCGGTTTTAGTTTGTCGTGTCTTCTGTGATCTTGATTTACGTAAACAATATCGCCTATTTGATAAGTAATATGGTCTCTACGAGTCAAATCAAAACGATTCTTAAATTTACCAGCAATTTCCTTAAGCCTAGTTTGAGCTAACTCTCTTTCGTATCGTACATCAATTATTTCCGTTTCGTTTAATACCGGGATATCATCCAATCGAGCCTGAATAGGTGGTATGTTAGCATCACGTCCAATAAGTAATCTAAGCGGTGAAAATCCGGTCGATTTTTGAACGGTTGTATTTAAAGATTGTTGAACCTTCCAAAGTACGTTCGGCCAATCTGACGTTCCTTTACACTCTGTACTCAACATGTTTGTAATAGTTGTGACGTAACGTTCAACTTGACCATTACTTCGGGGTGTTCCGGTTGATATCATATGGTGCTTTATTTGCAACTCGGCAAGCAAAGACTGTATTTGACTAGAGCTAAAATTTGTTCCACGATCACTGACAATTAATGACGGTGTACCAAATAATAAGACTGTATCACGGACGCTTCCTACTAATTCCTGACCGGTCATAGTCTTAAGAGGTTTAAGCATACGAAATTTGGTGAAACCGTCTATTACTATGTCTAATTCCAAGCTAAACTCGCGCAGTGGAAGCGATTTACACAGGTAAATTTCTAGTAAAATACCAGGAGTTCAACTGAAGGCAGACAATGGCCGCGTTACGCAGCGCTAAATAGCATACGCTGCACAATATAGCAGCGCATACTATGAATTAAACGTGAACCTAAATCTATTTAACTTAATTAACTAAGTTGAGTGAAGTTGGCAAGATGTGTTCTGACCTTTACATAACTCAAGTCGGTAGTAAATACCGTCTGCCGATCTGGCGTTACGTCACACGTATTAGCACTAGATTATAAGTAAGTACCCAATCCAAATTATATCACCCCACGAATTCCGCAATTCGTACTAAGGAGTCACAATGATATGGTACAACAAATATGACTAAAAGGAACACCACCATTAACACGAATAAACAGTTTTATACTAAACAACCAGGTTTAATACTTACAGTCAACGTGCCGGTCCAAATGCATAAAATACCCAACGGAGAAAGGAAGTTCAGGGAATGGATCAAATGGGAATTCCGTGGGTACTTACAGGGCTGGGTGGAAAAGATATCGACACCCAGCATTCCACTACAGCCTTGGCGCGTTATTCACGTCAAACCACTCACAGCTTCTGTTCGTATTCCACTTTGATATTATGTCATTACGCGTGACCCAACCCGAATTTGGGCCGTACAAACGCGGGCCAAAATGGCCACCTGATGCCTATTCAACGCGACGCTCACGTGGAAGACGTCGAGACATCCAACAATCACTAAGCCTGGCATTCCAGTACAACCCAGGAGAAACACAATAATACGATGCATCAACACGCGCGATCTCAAATTGAATCGTCCATTACACGCGGCATCACAAAACGCGTGGCGGGATATCCGCACAATACGCGATACCCTCCCTGTCCGAACGGTTTTGAGTGACTGAATGCGGTGCAGAAATCACCGCTTGGCGCCTACCAGCGGCCCGCGCGCATGCCGCCACCCTCGCCCCGCGAGCGAGAAAGGGACAACATATGCCCAGAGCGATGCGTGCGAAATCGCGGCGCATTCATAGACCGTCATTAATACCTAACTTACCCCAGCATAGCAACGCTAAATTAAACATTCACCCGCCCTAGGCCGAATCCCTTAGGCCTATTCACTACTGGGGAGACGAGATAGCGTTGCTATTGCTCGCTTAAGAACTGAATCCCCTACCTGAACTGTCGCGACTCGAGGAGTGCCATCACTACCTGGGAACAAGTTGAGAATGCGCCCTCTGCGCCATCGCAGTGGCGGCAGGTTGGCATCCTTAACCAGAACGAGATCTCCGATGCGAGGGGGTTCAGTTCTGTCCGTCCACTTAAGGCGTTGCTGCAGAATGTGCAAATACTCAAGCGACCATCGCTTCCAAAAATTCTGAGACATTTGCTGCAGCAACTCATAACGCGTCAAACGATTGCTACTGACCTCTGTGTAGGGGTACTCTGGCAAGGCGTTAAGTGGTCGGCCAATTAAGAAATGCCCTGGTGTCAGGGCCTCCAGATCATTCGGATCTGAGCTAAGCGGACACAAAGGACGTGAATTGAGAACGGCCTCAATTTTACAAAACACGGTCGCTAGCTCCTCAAAGGTTAATATCGTTAAACCTATAACGCGCATCAAATGCGTCTTAGCGGACTTTACAGCCGCTTCAAATATACCACCCCAGTGGGGGCATCCTGGTGGATCGAACACCCAGTTAATGCCCTGACGGGAGAGGCTCGTGCCGATAGCTTCCTCGTTTTCCGATAAAAACGTTATAATTTCTTTCATACATCGATCAGCGCCCTTAAAGTTGGTACCACAGTCCGACCTGATCAGCGCTGGTCGCCCTCTTCGCGACACAAATCTATCTAAAGCTGCTAAGAAAGCCTCCGTAGTGAGGTCGGCCACGAGTTCCAAGTGGACGGCCTTGGTTGCTAGGCACACAAACACGCACAAATACGCCTTGATTGACTTCGCGTTGCGAAGGCGTGATGCCTTTACCATAAAAGGCCCCGCAAAGTCCGTTCCCACACCCGCAAACGTCCAGGCTTCCGTCACCCGGTCCGGTGGGAGGTCTCCCATCTGAGGTTGCATTGTGGCTGCCTTCAACCGATAGCAAGGCAAGCACCGAAACACAATGCTCCGTACCGTACGTCGTCCAGACAAGATCCAAAACTCGCGCTGCAGAATAGCCAAAAGTGCATTGCAGCCCGCATGCGAGTTTTTCTGGTGACGATCCCTGACTATAAGTTCTACCAAAGGTCCCTTCTTTGGGAGTAACAGCGGATGCCGTGCTGAAAAGGGCAGGTTAGCGTTCCGAAGTCTACCTCCAACCCGGAGCATTCCATGCTCGTCCACGAACGGGTTGAGGCGCACAAGACCTCCCTTCAGCTTTCCACGGCCATCCCTGAGCAGCCTGGCCTCTTCCTCAAAATGTTCCGCCTGGACGACCCTAACCAATAAACTTAGAGCCGCATTCCGCTCCGCAGGCGAGAGGACAGGTGCCAAGTTCCGTTCTGCTTGAGGTTTTCTACAGTTGTTCACGAACCGTTTGATCCAACCTGTCACCCCTAGAAGTTTGTCGAGGGAGCTGTATCGTTCCAGCAAGAAAGCCGCACTAGGCTTAGGTACGATCTGCCCTACGTTCACTCGCAAACCTCGATCAGGTGGCCCAAGCGGCGACCCGCACTCATTGTATGGCCATCTCTCAGGTGACTCAGTCAGCCACTGAGGTCCCCACCACAGTGAGTGACCTACCAAATCAGGGGCCCTACATCCCCGTGAGGCGCAGTCCGCTGGGTTCTGTTCTCCCGGTACGTGTCTCCATACCAACGGAGTTTCCGATCCTTTAATCTGTGACACCCGATTTGCCACGAAAACCTCAAGAGTATGTACCGACGTCTGTAACCAGCACAGAACTATCCTACTGTCGGTCCATGCGTACACCGTTTCATCCAAATTGATGGTACCGCGTAGATTACTAGCGACATAATGTAGCAAGCGCGTGAGAAGCGCTGCTCCCGCCAATTCCAACTTTGGAATGGTCCATCTTGTCCTAACCGGAGCCACCTTACTCTTGGCCATAACTAGACGCACGTCTACAGTTCCCGTTGAACTGACTGTCCGCAAATAGACAGCTGCCGCGTACCCTCGCTCCGAGGCATCACAAAACCCATGTAGGGTAGCCTTACATCCCACCGATGGGAGCAACTTGCGAGGTATGGCGATGCGTACGATCCCTGGTAAGGTGGTCACAAACTTGGTCCAATCATTCAACAGCTCTCCGGAGAGCTGGTCGTCCCAACCCAAGTTTGCTATCCACAACCTTTGCAAGAAGCACTTCGCCATGAACGTCACCGGTGCGATCCACCCGTTAGGATCGAAAGTTCTGGCGATCGTCGATAATACCGAACGCTTCGTCCAAGTCTTCTGCAAAAGGTCTGGCTCGATCTGATACGTAAAGACATCATGCGTTGGCCTATATTGCACCCCTAAAATGCTCAACGTATTTGGATTGTCCGGGTTCTCGAAAAGGTGCATGTCCTGCTGGAACTCACCTGGCAACCCGGCCAGGAGCTCTGGACAGCTGGACAGCCATTTCCGCAACTCATAACCTCCTGATTCCATGATCGCGATCAGCTCGTCTCGTAGTAGCAGTGCTTGTTGCACGCTATCTGCACCCGTGCAGATGTCATCCACGTAGACGTCGCGATCCAGTACTGCTGCGGCTCAAGGGAATCTTACCCTTTCCTGTGCGGCCAACTCTCGCAGCGTGCGTACTGCCAAAAACGGACTTGGCTTCAGACCATACGTTACCGTGTTAAGCTCATAAGTGACCATCGGCTCGTCAGGGCTCTCACGCCACAAAATCAGCTGGTACCGAGGGTCATCCGGGTGTATAATTGTTTGGCGAAACATCATTTTGACGTCTGCGACGAACGCTACTTGGTGCAACCGAAAATCTGTGAGGATGTCCACAACGTCCCGGTTCAACTTGGGACCCGCGTGCAGACACTGGTTCACAGACACACCATTCGATGTAGGAGCAGAACCGTCAAACACTACCCGTATCTTCGCCTCCGGTGACTTCAAAACAGCCAGGTGTGGTATATAGTAATGCTCGACACACCTCCAATCTATGCTGGACACCGACATGTGGCCTAACTCTAGGTACTCCCTCATGAATTCGATATACTTCTGCCGAAGTGCTGCATCTCGCTTCATCTTTCTCTCCATAGCCAGTAGTCTCCGTTCCGCGATCTGTCGCGAACTACCTAAGGAGGGGCGGTTTGGGAGAAATGGCAGCCTGGTAACAAACCTACCTGACGAACTTCGTGCAGTGTTGTACTGATAGAACAGCTCGCACTCGTCATCCTCTGGCTTCCGTCTATCCGCTGTGGGTGGCTCCTCAGACTCCCAAAACCTCTGCAGCACCTCCGACAACACACTACCATAGAGAACCGTATCGCCCTCTGGTAGGTCCTGAGGTCTCCAAACTGGGCCAAAAATAACATACCCCCCTGTGGTATCAACGGCCACTAAACCAGTTTGCTGAAGTACCCGTTTTCTGCCACACCAGAATCTCCCGAGGACGTCTGACCCGAGGAGAACGTCCACCGTACCAGGAGTATCAAATTCAGGATCAGCTAACTCTAAGCCTGTGGTTAACCCTCGTACCGTTGACGGTAACCGAACCTGAGGAAGTTTCCCTACCACTTCATCCAGCACCACTGCTGAGGCATGATAGCTGACCCCTGTACCTGTATTACCTAATGTGAACTCGAAGCTCACCTGACCCCGAACGTCAGGCACATCTACACCTCCAATACCTACAGCCCCATCCGTTGTGGGCCTTATATTTAAGCGTAGCCTACTCACCAGCTTACTAGACACAATACAACCCTGAGCCCCTGTATCTAACAAGGCTCTTACCTGTATGCTGCGGCCACCGTATCCCCATACCCAAATCATTGCCGTAGGCAACAATACCGTAATTGGCCGGGGGGCCGAAGCTGGCGTGTAGGCGGCGATTACCTAGCAGGAACCTAAGCGCGGAGTGTCCGCGTCCTGCGGGGGGGTCCCCTCTCTCCGTACACCTTCGAGTGGGTCCCACTCCTGCTGATAGGGACCTCTGGTCCTGTACGCCATGGCTGGCAGCCTATAGTAACCCTGCGGCAGGCGCGCGTACCGTGGATGCGCCTGTAGCCGCGGGTGCTCAGCCAAGGGGAGAGGCATGCGTGGGTCATGAGACCTCACCATGTTGTTCAGTCCCGCCGAGTACTGCATGTACTGGCCCTGGTATTTGCACCCGCCCGTAGCATCACGTACTTGTGATGGGTGCCCCTGACCTTGGACCTGTGACCACCTACCCTGTTCCGGCACCTGCTGCCGAGGTGGTGACTGTCTCGCGCTTGGTGAAGGGGGCATCACCTGCTGATGTCCCTGGCCTCGTCCCTGAAACCCTGGTGGAAGAGGACTCCTCCTTGGAGGGGGTGGGGAGCGTTGCTCCCGTCTAGGTAGGGCAGACTCCGTCCGCTGACCCGCGTCAGCTCTGCCTCCGTAATCTCCGCTGCGGTTCATGCATAGGAGCTGATAGTGGGCACCCTGGCAGTACCTGCAGTTGGTGCTTGATGGGCACTCTCGCACCTGATGCGGCCCCATACACCTAAAGCACCAACGCCGTTGCTGCACCACACCACGACGTTTCTGCACCCGCTGTGCAGCGAACTCCTCACACGCAGTCACCTGATGCCCCGCCTCTCTGCAGTAGGCACACCTCGATTCCAAATTAGCGACATTGTATCGCCTGGGTGG
Organism: Tuta absoluta; assembly: GCA_027580185.1. Classification (NCBI taxonomy): domain Eukaryota; kingdom Metazoa; phylum Arthropoda; class Insecta; order Lepidoptera; family Gelechiidae; genus Tuta; species Tuta absoluta. Next base: position 778,222 of record JAQAHW010000085.1, on the reverse strand, counting down.
CCTACTCTTACCGTCTCGCGCCTGTGCACCCGGCCGTTCCGGGCGGCGAGCGGCCGCAGACTCCGCGTGAGGCGACTCTCCAAATTGGGCATCTACCCGCCTGCACTCGGCCTCGAGGAAGGACTTGAGCTCCTCGAAGGTCGGGAGGTAATCAGATGTCTTACCTCCGTGTGACTGTTCAAAACGAGCGGCCATGTCGCTCGGCAGGCGGCGCAACAACGTGTGGACCAGGATATAATCATAGCCTGACACCGGCATCCCCTGTCTCTCAAGAGCGTTCACTGCAACGCAGACAGGGTTGAGGACCTTGGCCCTGAGGTCCGTCCCTCGTGTGATGGTCGGCACGGTGAGCCACTGTTCCAGGAGTTGGTCAATCATGAGACGTTTGTTGCTGTATCTCTCGATCAGCAAACCGCGAGCCGTCTCGTAACTTGCATCATCGACTGGTAGATGCTTTACCAGCTCATGGGGCTCACCTTGCAGCTTGGCCATCAATTGTGCCATTTTATATGCCGGCTGCAAGTCAGTGCGGTTATGAATCACACTGTCAAACAGATCCTGGAATCGGGTCCAATCCGTGTAGTCCCCGTGGAAGACCGGAATCGCCACAGCCGGCAGGGGCACTTGCACCCCCGGTCCCCGCGGACCATGGGGTGGGTCCGGCTCCCCAGCTCTACGCCTGGTGATCACAGCAGCCGCCTGCTGGATCTCCTGCCCCATCTCCATGCACTGGGTCACATTCGTCCGGACCGTAAGTTTGACCTCCTCATCAGGCGTCCCATCAAATAACTCCTCGCATCCAGTGAGGCAATCCAACACCTCCGCGACCCGTTCGTCAATCCGTTGCGCACAAGCGATGAGTGCGTCCTCTCGGTCCCCGCGACCGACCATCGCCTGCTTAGTCGCGAACCAAATTAGGTGCGTTCTAATTTTTGCCTGAAGCTGTGTAATTGTGGGAGCCATGGTACCAACTCAAAGTAACACCGAACCTTACAATAAAAAAAAATAATAGACAATCGGCCCTGATCCTACCGTTAGGATATCCGCACAGGGTAAACACAACGATAATAACAAGCAATTCACTAATTGATTGGCCCTGATCCTACCGATAGGATATTCTACACAGGGCACACACTACAATCACAATAAATATATTTTTTTTATGTAGGTAGATAAAAAATCTTATACTTAAATAATCTTAAATCTAGTGGTTTTCTGAACCACGCTCTGCTACCAAAAATTGTCTAATTCCAAGCTAAACTCGCGCAGTGGAAGCGATTTACACAGGTAAATTTCTAGTAAAATACCAGGAGTTCAACTGAAGGCAGACAATGGCCGCGTTACGCAGCGCTAAATAGCATACGCTGCACAATATAGCAGCGCATACTATGAATTAAACGTGAACCTAAATCTATTTAACTTAATTAACTAAGTTGAGTGAAGTTGGCAAATGATGTGTTCTGACCTTTACATAACTCAAGTCGGTAGTAAATACCGTCTGCCGATCTGGCGTTACGTCACACGTATTAGCACTAGATTATAAGTAAGTACCTCCAAATTATATCACCCCACGAATTCCGCAATTCGTACTAAGGAGTCACAATGATTTGGTACAACAAATATGACTAAAAGGAACACACCATTAACACGAATAAACAGTTTTATACTAAACAACCAGGTTTAATACTTACAGTCAACGTGCCGGTCCAAATGCATAAAATACCCAACGGAGAAAGGAAGTTCAGGGAATGGATCAAATGGGAATTCCGTGGGTACTTACAGGGCTGGGTGGAAAAGATATCGACACCCAGCATTCCACTACAGCCTTGGCGCGTTATTCACGTCAAATCACTCACAGCTTCTGTTCGTATTCCACTTTGATATTAGTCATTACGCGTGACCCAACCCGAATTTGGACCGTACAAACGCGGGCCAAAATGGCCACCTGATGCCTATTCAACGCGACGCTCACGTGGAAGACGTCGAGACATCCAACAATCACTAAGCCTGGCATTCCAGTACAACCCAGGAGAAACACAATAATACGATGCATCAACACGCGCGATCTCAAATTGAATCGTCCATTACACGCGGCATCACAAAACGCGTGGCGGGAAATCCGCACAATACGCGATACCCTCCTGTCCGAACGGTTTTGAGTGACTGAATGCGGTGCAGAAATCACCGCTTGGCGCCTACCAGCGGCCCGCGCGCATGCCGCCACCCTCGCCCCGCGAGCGAGAAAGGGACAACATATGCCCAGAGCGATGCGTGCGAAATCGCGGCGCATTCATAGACCGTCATTAATACCTAACTTACCCCAGCATAGCAACGCTAAATTAAACAACTATTAAGATGTATTTGTATCCATCAGGTGATTGTACAAAAGGACCAGTACAATCTAAATGCAGGGTGTGAAATGGGATAGCAATTTTATTCAAGGGATGTAACAAGCCTTGCTTAGGACCAGTGTGAGATTTGAACTCAGTGCAGACAAGACAGTGTGATATGTATTTTTTTTACAAATCTAGCTATTCCTGGAAACCAAAAACATTCTAGTATTTTTTGAAGAGTCTTATCATAACCTACATGACAGTTCTCGTCATGAAATAAGCGTAATATACTCAGTCTACTACCTTTAGGGACAAATAATTTGGGTTTCGTATCGGAGCTGCCTTTGTAATGCAACAAATTGTTACGATAAATATATTGATTCACGTCTAATTCACCTGCTTGTACCTTTTCAATTAAAGATTGAGTTTCGTAACATTTTGACTGAGCTGCTTCTAGCCAAGACGAATGAGTAGGCAATACATGAACCATTAGTGTTTGCTCAAGACAGTCGTCAACTACTGCGTCAGAAGATGTTTCAGGGTTACGGCTTAGATAATCTACGTGACTCATATATTTTCCCTTTTTATATATAATCTCGAAGTCAAAATCTTGCATATAATTCCACCAACGAGCAACTCTCGGAGTAAGATCCTTCTTACTCATGGTGGATTTAATAGCATTGCAATCGGTCAAAATTTTAAAATTGATGCCCAATAAATACACACGAAAATGCTTTAAGGCATTATATATAGAAAGGGTTTCCAAATCATAAGAATGGTATCTTGACTCAGTTGAAGTAGTTCTCTTACTGTAGTAGGCAACTACTCTATTGATCCCATTAACTTTCTGCATAAGAATTGAACCGTAGCCAATTGCACTGGCATCAGTGTGAAACTCGGTAGGCAGTGCAGAATTGAATATAGTAAGTGCAGGTTGAGAAGTTAAATGGTCAATCACATACTGACGAGCCACATCTTGTTCGGGACCCCATTCCCAATTTTGGTTAAGTTTGGTTAATTTAGAAATAACAGCCGTACGAGAGGCAAAATTGGGGATGAATTTCCTAAAATAACTTGCAAGCCCCATAAATTGACGGACTTGTTTGACATTAGTCGTTACTGGAGACTTAATAAGTGCAGAAACTTTTGACTCGCTAGGTCTGACACTACCGTTAGATATGTGTCTTCCAAGATATTCAATGCTAGACACAAAAAACTTACATTTTTTGAGGTTGATGGTAAACCCAAACTTAGCGAGTGTCAAGTCCAAATATTCAAGCCCTTCAGAAATTGATGAAAATGCTAATAGTAAGTCATCAGCATATACTTGTATAAAATCAAGATGTTGAATGGCTTTTGCAATAGCTCTTTGAAAAACTGAGGGTCCGTTACATATACCAAATGGCATTTTTAAATACTCGTAGTGCCCGTCGGGCGTAACAAAGGCAGTATACTTAATGGATTCGGGAGATACGGGTATTTGATGAAAGCTATTTTTCATATCTATAGAGATAAAGTATTAAGCCTTTCCTAGTTTATCTATCTGGTCTTCAATCAGGGGTAAAGGATATCTATCTTTCTCGATAATTTTATTTAGGGCTCTATAATCAACGCATAGACGATCGCCGCCATCTTTTTTCTTTGCCAACAAAATTGGACTGGCATATTGCGAATCACTTTCACGGATTATATTTTTGTCTAATAAATCTTGGACAATTTTTTTAACTTTTTATCTTTCAACGGGAGCCAAACGGTAGGGCCGATAATGAACAACATGGTCATTTTAAGGCGCAATTTTAACTCTCCCGTTGACACAGAGCCTACATTAGTTGGAGAAGATATAACCGAAGGGTGTTTGTCGAAGACGTCCCTGATTTTGGATTGCAGTGTGTTATCTAAATGAGATATCAGAGTAGACAAGTCTTGTGAATTCGGTGGGATTGTTGATTGGGAGGAAGAAGAATGTTTTAATACATTCACCCGTTTAGGAGGACTAGTGTGAATTATTTTACTGCTTTTGGAGTCAGTAAGCATAGCCAGGTTAGGAGTCTGGACGGCATTTCGTCCTATTAAACAATCTAAATGATTTTTTTTATCAGGGAGAACATATAGCTCTAGTTCACGATAAATATTTTCATCGAATTTGATTGGAAGCGTAACTGTTGCAAAAGCATGTAAAGTACCACCACCTATGGAAAAATGGCTGTTAAGGCGCTCTCTCTCTCTCTTTTCGTGTGGGAAACCGAGTCGTTCAACGACCGGATAAACCCTGGTGTCAGAGTTTTTCAACCGCCTACTACCACTAGTAGGCCTCTGACATGGTTGTGTTACGACCGCCGTCTAAGTAATCATAGACAGTAACCGGGACCGACGGCTTAACGTGCCCTCCGAAGCACGGAACCATTTCTTTTCGGACAATCAGTTGGTTCACCCTGCGATGTCCTAACCAGACCGGGAACAAAATAAATATCAACTTTTGTGAGTGTCCCACCGAGAATCGAACCCGGAACCTTTGCGTCGCAGGCAGTCGCACTACCACTGCGCCACATCGGCCGTCAAGGCGCTGTGCTAAAGATTCTTTAATAATACTACAAGGAGCACCAGAATCTATTTGAGAATCTACTTCCAAATCATTTATCTTAACTTAAGTCAGTCATAAACTACCGTTTTTTGAAACCGCATTAACACTATTTGAAGATGCATTACGATCCAATCTTTGTTTATGAAAACAAGCATTAGAATCGTGGCCAATCTTTTTGCGAAAAGAGCAAACTTTCTTTTAAATATTGCTACTGTCAACATTTGGTTGATTATTTTTGTTTTCAAAATGATTTGGAGGTTTACCCTGAGTAGCTGATGAAGATGCTAGTCCAGACAAAGACCTGGATTTATTATACTGCGCCTTGACATGCCCTGTTTCGCCACATGCATAGCAAGTTCTCTTTTGTTCATATATTCTATTTTTAAAACGCTTAAGACTCACTAGGCCCCAGAGAATTTCTAGTACGCGAACGATTGTGGTTATCAGAATAATCAAAAGGTCTCTTCCGTGATTGTTTCGCGTAAGTTGAAAATAACGCAATAAGATCTCGCCATTTTGACATGAGTATCGCGAATACCACCGCAAACAAGCTCGATTAATTGATTCTCCGTAAAAGCAATTTTAGTGCTGCGTAACAATTTCAATTTCTCCCTAGCATACTCAGTATAAGAATCTGCAGATTCAGAGGAATACAACACGGCATTGGTCAGTTTTTCGCTAAGGTTTTTCTTTGGAGGGTATAGAGCAACAATATCTTTGCGAAATTTTTCCCAAGAGCGGCCATCTTCGGGCTCATAAGACTCAAACCAAGTTAAAGCAGAGCCTCGTAAGGCCTTACCAGATTTTGCCGTCTTTTGAAGACTGCTCCAGCTCAACTCCTCGCTGATCTTCTCGATGCTGTCACACCACGATGCAGCACCGCTGTCATTCTTCTCAGGATCGAAGATCGGCAACGCGATGTCTTCGTGACGCTGGTTGGACGAAACTGCATCACGGATGGCAGTTAGCAACCCCTTTAGTTGTTTGGCATTCATTATGGCAAACCTGATAATGTTTAAATAAAGCTTTGAATATGTTTAAATAATTATTATTGAACTATCAGAATTTTTTATTATTAATCCGTTTGATTTGCAAATTATTTAGGAAGGTAGTCTAAGAATTTAAACAGTCAAATTATGATTTTACTAATTTTATTGTGCCATATGACAGGCAAACCAAACATGAATTTACCAATATGTAGCTAAAGTAGCAGAAGCAAAGGTAAGGGTGTAGATATTAAAAAGAAACAAAAATATTCCATTAAACAAAATATCTAGTGTATAATTAGCATACACAACAAATACATAAAACACAAGAAAATATACAGCAATTTGATGTAAAAATAATAAGAGTAACAATAAAGGTACTTAACTTGCCTGTTCGTCGATCACCAGTGGAATGTGTCAGAGAATGGACAAGCAAGCCAATTTATATTGTCACTGTACAATATGATTGGTCAGCCGACAGCCGTCCTGATTGGCTGACCAATGACAGTGCACAATTTCAAAAACATGTTTACAAAATATCGATTCACAATCACTGCAGATAAATCTGGATCACAATTTTATTATAATAGTTTGAAATATACTTTTTTTGATTATCTTACAATATAAATAGCACAATATATCTTGTTAATAACTTAGTAAAATGCAAAACATTATTCGACCAATAACATGGCTCAACCAATGAGAAACGCCTGTCACAATTTACACAAGTTTCGTTCGGAAATTATATGAATCGATAACGATAATCGTTATGTTAAATCGATTCAAATTCGTTCTAAAATTTAATCGATGTTTCTTAAATTATACAAATAAAATCGATATTTATGTTTAATGGGTATTTACAAAGGATGTTACAATCATAATTTAACTAAGATAACACGCTCTTGACTGTACTCTACAAATACCTCTCACGCATTTGACGACAATTTTAGAAACACATTGTATTACTATAACAATAAAAAAGACACCTGACGTTCGTGCCATTCCTCCCGGCGTTGAATTTCTAATTCCGAATTGGACAAATTATATTATAAATCCGAATTAATAATAATAATATAATTAATCCGAATTGGAATTAATTGGATTAATTATATTATTATTATTATCGACGGCAATAGCAAACTATACCTACACTCTCCAATAAGATAATTATTCTATACGCAGCCTTCGTGAACTAATACCCCAGAATTATAATAAAAAACTTGCTTACCTTTTAGTTGCGTAAACTTCTTGTCGTTTACATAGAATTAGATTCAAAATACTTGTAGGCGTATACATCCAAAATCACACACGTCGTATTCGGTTCACGCACTCCGTTCGACTGTCCGCTTGTCCGGACAAGAGAGCGCGGGCCGCGAGCGAGTAGAGCGGTGCGGTATCAGGGTGGGGTTGCAAGCAGAGGGGGGTGTTTATTTGGCTTAAGTAAAACTATTTGCAACTTTAAACCGTCAATCAATGTTGTAAGAATTGTTTTGCGAATACATGCAATGAATCAGATGCAGTATAAACAGGGAATAATAGTTTTTATGCCATTAACTTTGATCTATCTGTAAAACAATAAAAATTTCTGACCAGCAATTTTGCTGTATCTTCAATCAAGTGTGAAATGTCTGAGCGTTAATGTTGCCGTAGGTATCTCTCGGCAGCATTAAATTTTCTGTCGTCAATTTTGCTGTATCTCAATAGATATTATTTTTGCGGAGCTTAATTCACGTCGTAAGTGCTTGAATTGTTAAAAACGTGTGCCGTTTATCTCAATGAAGAAGAAATAGAAAGAAAACAATTTTGACGTATCTGACGGAATTTAAAAATATGCTGAAAATTAAGTATTTACGTCATTGTGAACTACGTTTTGTTGCTTCGAAGAGGAAAAATGCAACGTCGTAACTAAAATTAAAATTGCCATAGGAAAATGTAACCTAGTCCATTCGACACAGGATTTTTTTTTTTAACTTAATGATGTAATTAAAAAAAATGCATTTTTTGAGATACGACAAAATTGCTTTCTGCCGTCGATATTTATAAAACAATGTCAGAATTACAATACAAATAGTAAAAATAAATAAATAAAAAGTTCAATCAAATATACCACCCCGGGTCACACCAGCCGCAAAAGTGCCCATGACACTCGCTGCGTTACCGCGTTGAATGGCGATGGACAACTTTTGCGCCAAGTAGGATCCGGAGTGGGCGTCAAACCCTCGCTCTTGAAGTCTGCGTCCGATTTCGTTCACCAACTTCAAAGCCTCTGACCCCCAGCAACCCGTTGTCTCAAAAGCAAGCGGCACAAAGTAATAGTTTTCTCCCATTGCGGAGTATTTAGCTCTCTTTTTGTCGGCTGCAAACTCGGCAGCAGCGCCTGCAGACTTTTTCGTGCGGCTGAGATGCGAGGCAGCGAAAGTGCTGACGCAAGTGGCGTCTTACAGCAGGCACATTCCTTTCTGCCAAGGTACCAATGTGAGACCGTCAGGTCTTTTGCCGTCGGAACGACTGAGACCTGGAGGCTCCAGCACGCACGGGACATTAGCGGAGATGAAGGCTCTTCGGAAGATATCGTTAAGAGCGTGGTGCCGTGGGAACCTTCCCGAACACCGACAGCAACTTAGAGCGTGGTGACCGTTAGCTTCTACCATGGAACCGCAAATGCATAGGTGAGGTTGACACACATCGCAGCCCAGGCGAAAAGCCACAGCCACCCGCAAAGAGTCACCGTCAAGGAGTGTACCCATATGTGGCGAAGGCAAAACCTGCAACCACGCTCCAGCTTCCAATCTAGAAACCGCTCTAAGCCTAGCCAAATCCGTGTCTGCGGCAGCTACCATAAGCCGATCGAGCGTTTTCTTACAGCCAACATCATTCCACCCTCGCTGCACTTCAGGGGCGTGGGGTACAGTCGCAGTTGGGAAGCGAGCCGACCATTCGGTCACCGCATCCGTAACAAAGGGTATAATAACCTTGTCTCCTTTAGAGGATAAAATCGCAGAAACAAGGCCAAAAACCCCATGTGCAGACGCGATAAAAGCCGGCAAACTCACATCCCCCACACGCCGCACTCCCAAACCCCCGTGTCGAATGGGAAGAGACGCCTGATACCACTGATCGTCCGTGAGGGAAACATTGACAATAGTCTCCAGGGCGTCTTTTAAAGTATTATCAAAGGACACGATGTCCTCCGGGCATAACAATGTTAGGGCCGTCCTCAAGAGGTAGGTGACCTTGGGAACAGAAAAACACAGTCTCAGCAAAACCAAGGCCACGTGCGCAGAGATATTCTTAAGGCGTTCCTGAGCAAGGAGGAGGAGATGTCTCCTGGACTGCAAAGCGTCGGGAATCGCTTCAGTAAAAATTGAATTATAGATATTTTTGCTTAACTTTTCTGTCTTAATTGCATCTGCAAATTGTTTTTTTTTTTTTGAAAATTTTTCATTAATGTATTTTTGTAATTTTTACATATTGATACGATTTTAACGCACTGTCTAATCAAATGAAGGCTCTTGGTTTTTGAAATATTATTTGACAGGTATTTAAAATTTTACTTATTTCTATATGATCAATCATATCTTAGTTGCTATTATTATTATTAATAAAGATATGTTTTTACCTACATACCTCTTCTAAGGTCAGTAAGACTATCAATAAAATAAAATTATAAGTAGGAACAATTTGATGCTTACTTCACTTACATTTTACACAATTTTGCAATCAATCGATTTTTTTTAAATTTCACAAATGAAAATTATTAATCATACATGTACATGTCCAAATTTACAAATAAGTACCAGGAAATTATCAATTGCGCACTTACATAATGTAGACTATTCTCAATATTTTGATGTAAATAAACCAATGAACGAAAATAAATTTGGATGGAGCTTTATAAAATCAAACCTTCATAAAAATAAAGTTATTTGATGTTATCACTCATTTACACTTGTACGTAAGGATAGTCTGTCTTTTAAGTCTTCTCGATGTTAACATTTTACTGTCGGGAGGCAAAAATATTTTCGCACTACACTCACTGTTACCTTTACATAACATAACGGATGTTTACCATCTCCCGACTCCCGGCTGCATCCACATCCGACTCGAACATCTGCCGGCGCCCTGCTATGACGAGTATAACATCCTTCTATATGGACACAATCATCTCCCTGCGCCCTGCATTTTATCATCATCTATCATCATCATGGCTTGATATTGGTATAACATTACTCCCAGCGCCCAGTATATCCACACTCACATTTATTGCAACGGCTTTGTCTTCTTTGTATTCATTATGTCATCTTACGGCAGCATATTAAACAGATTCTCCTTGGCTCCATATTATTATTTTATTTTAGTTCCGAAAAAGTTGATTTTTGTAGATTTTGTCTAGATTATATTTTAGATTTTGTACTTTTTCTCCACCAAATTGTTCCGTCAATTGTCCGTTCTCTCTTTTTTGATGATTCACACAACAGCACAGCTATTATTCAAATTTTAACGTAAAATTTCACTTCATTTTTAATTTCACTTCACAATTCCTCAAACAACCCACATTCATGTTCCCTTGGCTCAGCGCTGCCAGCAGGCAGCTCTGGCCGGGTCACCATGCAATGCGGGCTGTAGGAGTATTCAATGAAACAACGAACTTGTGTCACGTCTGAGCGTATAATGAGTCAGATTCCGATTCCGAGTTTTCTTCTCGACGGCCGTGAGGCCGTCGGGGAGACGCCATCGAAACGGAGCCTCCTGGGCGTAATTTCTGCCGCCGCCGCCCGCGAAAGCGGGCGGGTCACGGGGTTGGGGGCCGTGGTGAGTGTGGGAACACTTCGCCACGGCCCGAAGAGTCAAGTTTCGGTCGAAGCGCGGCCGGACAGAACCGGCCGCAGTCTTGTCCGGTGCACCGCCGGCGAGTCACCCACCGGGTGGGACCCTGTTCAGGGAGGCCCAGTGAGTGCCTTCCAGCCTGGCGGCGAAATGTTACTTCCGGTTTGGCCGGCGAGCTTGGCCCGTCGGCAAGAGTCATAGTTGGGTCGGGGTCAGTCTAGTGGGGGCCGCTGGCTGGTGAGCGCTATCAAGGTGACAGCGCACCACCAGCCGGCGACCAAGGTCAGTCCGGTATGTAAGTATCCTCCGCGAGCTCCTCCACCACAGCGAGCTCGCGAGGATACGGTTACCAGTCTGGGGGGCGCGCGTGGTACGGGGCCAGATTTCGAAGGTGCTCGAAATCTGACCGGTCAGCGCGCGCGAACATCCCGGTCGAGAGCTTGGAGACGAACTCATCCAAGGTCTCGACTTTTAGGTCCCTCCGAATGACTTCGTTGCGGACGAATCTCGGCGCGTCGGCGATGGCTCGCAACGCCTTGGACTGCTGGGCCCGCAGTCTTTGGCGGTTGGTCTCAGAGACCAACGCGTACCATGCCGGAGCGGCGTACGTCAGACGAGTTCTGATGTACGCCTTGAACACGCCTAGTTTCATGCGCAACGGGAGTCTCGAGCGCAGAATGGGTCGGAGCAAAGCAGTGGCAGCCCCCGCTTGCCCGATCACATTCTTCACGTGCTGGATCATGGACAGATTTCGGTCTATGGTCACGCCTAGGTATTTAGCCTGTGCGGACCACCCGATCTCTTGTCCATGGAGCTTCAGCTTCGGGGGATCTCTTCGACCACGCCCCACGATGATCGCTTGGGTCTTCCCCACGTTGACCGTCAGTCTCCATTTTGCCAGCCAGGCTGGGAGGGCGTCCAAGGCTATCTGCATTTTCCTGGCCGCGTGCCTCGTGTTGAGGGACGCGGAGAAAAATGCAGCGTCATCGGCATAGAGCGCCAGCTTAGTGCCGCCCTCAACCGGGATATCATCCGTGTACCTGGCGTAGCATACCGGAGACAGACAGCTACCTTGGGGGACTCCAGCAGCGATCCTTCGGACTTGGGAGAGGGCGTTTTCCACTGCCACCTGGAAGCGCCTATTCTCTAGGAAGGTGGCCACGATCTTAACGACTCGCCGAGGAGTCGTAGATGTGGACAGCTTATAAACCAAGCCCGGGTGCCATACGCGGTCGAACGCCTTCTCCATATCCAGAAATACTGCTACGGTGGTCTCCCTCTTATTGAGGGCCGCCGTCATATCGTGCAGTACTCCCGACAGTTGAAGGGTCGTAGAATGCTCGGCTCGAAAGCCGAATTGTTCCTCGCGAGGCATGATGTGGGGTCTCATGTGACGCAGAAGAAGTTTCTCAAACACCTTACTGATCGTTGGTAGCAAGGTGATTGGCCGATAGCTCTCAGGCTTCAGGGTGTTCTTCCCGGGCTTGGGGAGCATGATTACTCGCCCAAGCTTCCACGCGTCCGGAAAGTGCCCCGTCCGCATGATGCCATTATAGATGCGCGTCACCGTTGCTATTGAACGCGAGGGGAGGTGACGCAGCATCTCATTCGTAATGCCATCAGCTCCGGGTGCCTTTCGGAGGGGGGTTCGTCTTAACGCCCGAAGCACTTGGCCGGGCGTGAAGACGATGGGGTCCTCATCAGGAGGGATCGGCTGAGCGAAGTAGCCCGCTAGACTTCGCGAAACTTCTTCTTCGTCGTGGTCGGCTCCTGGGTTCGGCCGAAATTGGCTCTCCAGGCACTCAGCAAAGATTTTTGCTCGATCCTCGGCTTTGAAACGGGGGTGCCCGTCCCCACCGAGGAGAGGTCTTACTGGCATCGCCTTTCCGGAGAGCCGGCGACACAGTCTATGGATGCCGGTCCAATCTTCACCGGCTGTATCTATGGCTTGCTGCCAAGAGTCGGCGGAAACGGCGTCCAGCGCTGCCGAGATCTTTTCAGCAAGCGCATTCAGCCGGGACTTCATGGTGGGGCAGCGAGTTGAGTTATACTGCTTACGCAGTCTTCGCTTCTCAGCGAGCATGTCAGCTATGCGCCGTGGTAAAGGCGGAGCGGCCCCCGAGGTGGGGGCGTCCATCACGGCGCTTTGCTTAGCTCGCTGGACCGCGGAATCGAACTCGCTAGCCAACGCATCGACATCTGATGGAGTTGAGACTGGTCTCATGGGAGTGTTTTCGACCATGAACCGGCCGAATTTATCCCAGTCATACTTCCGCCTCGGCGGCAGCAGCCTAGTCCTTGCTGGCTGGTCTGAGACGACCAGCAGGACAGGTAGATGGTCGGAGCCTGAGTGGAAGTCTAGTGTCTCGACGGTGGGATCGGGCCGGAGCCCCTTGACCACCGCGAGGTCTATGACATCCGGGAGTTTCATGCGGTCGTGCGGGTAGTGGGTCGGGGTCTCCGGCCCCAGAACCACGTACCCGCTGGGATCAGCGTCATCGAAGAGGCGTCTGCCATCCGGACAAGTCCGCATGGAGTTCCAACTTATGTGTTTACAGTTCCAGTCCCCGGCGGCTATCGTCGGCCCTGGGGAGTCCAGAATCTTCTGGACATCAGCCAGGACCAACCGCGTCGCCGGTGGTTTGTAAATTGCAAACACACGAGTTGGGTCGTAACCGAGAGCGATCTCCACTCCCAGGGCGTAGACCGACTGAAGGTCAGCATGGGTGAAGGGTGGCAGCTGCTGGTGCACCAATCTTCTTCTTACCAGGACGGCTAGGCCTCGGAAGGCGCGACCTGTGTCGCTGAGCTCGTCCTGCCGGTAAACGAAGAAGTTGGGAATCTTCAGTTGGTCTGCGCCTTTCAGATGAGTCTCTGAAAGTAGCGCGACATCAACGTTCTGCTCCTTCAAGAGGGCACGAAGAAGGCCTATCTTAACCTTAGATAGGCCTTCGGCGTTCCAGTGGACTATCCTCAAAGACACAAGCATTGCTATGCTTTGAGGATCTTTGCCATACCGGACAGGAGCACTGGAAGCGGGTCTTGGTCCGCTTTCAGTGCCCCTAGCACCTCGGTCAGCACCTCAATGGCGGCCATCGTTGCCGACTTTTTGCCGGCTTCGAAGGCCGCCTTAACGTCCGACGTCCCCTTCCCCTGGATTGGGGCGGGGTGTCGGTCGGAGGTGGAGAACTTCCTTGGAGGAGCATCGATGTGCGCTGGCTCCTGCTGCTGTCGAGGCGGGATTTGGGGCAAGGAGGGGCCTTTGGCTCCCTTTCCTTTGCGCCTCCTCCTGCGCTTATTTTTGCCCTTGGGGCCGCTCCCTGGGTCGTTGGCCTTGGCCATGAGCGACCCCTTGGCGTTGGCCTCCCCTTTGGGCGCGGCTCGAACTTCGGCCGCGCCGGCCTTTCCGGAGGAGGTGCGGGCTGCGGTTCCAGCCTTCTTATTGCCCGCTTCGCGCACGAAGGCCGGGCAGGCCACATAGTTAGCGGGATGTGGCCCTCCGCAGTTGGCGCAAGTCGCCGGTTCTGCCCTCGGCCTAGGACATTCCTTGGCCGGGTGCTCCTCCCCGCAACGCACACACGCAAGTTTGCGGTGGCACTTGTGCGAGGAGTGGCGGAACTGTTGGCACCGGTGACATTGCGCCGGTCCCTTCTTGCCCCGCCAGGCCTCTATCTTGATCCCCGGCATATTCAGGAGTATGTTCACTGAATATATGCCGGGGATCGTTGCAGCGTTGCGTTCGAGCTGGGCAAAGTAAATACACCCGGGTCGTCCGCCACGCCCCTGGATGGGGCGCACGTACTCGGGGGTGTACCCCAGCTCTCGCAACTCAGCCTCAATGAGGGTTGCGTCGGTGTCCACCGGTAGCCCTCGGATGGCAACCTTGAGGCTGCGCTCCGCAGGGAGGGAGTAGGAGAACCAAGACAATTTGGTCTCCTTCTCTAGGGCCATCAGGTAGGACTGTATGGTCCTGTACTCCTCCCCGGTCTTCGGGATGAAGCGCACCCCCCGCCCGTAAGGTCGGGCGTTAGGAGGGTGTCCGAGCTTCTCCCGGAGGGCACGGAAGTGCCGGGCCCAGTCCGGGAGTACCTCCACCACTAGTGGGGGGTATCTCTCCCTTTTGGACGCGGGCGGAGCGGGCTGCTGAGCGGGCTCGGCCTGGCCGTTCGTCTTTTTCGCTGGCGGGGAATTTTCATCCCGCCGTGGTGAAGCAGGTGCCGTGCGTGGGGGCGGGGTGCCGCCGGATAGCACAGCCGCGAACGAGGGCTGTGTCTCCATCGCCTCTGGCACCTGGCTTGGTTGATGCTGGGAGGCGGGAGGGGACGTATGAGGCGTCCGCGCTCCCTGTCTCCCTGGAAAGGGGGGTGTTTTGCCACGCCCCGCCGGAGAGGGGACGCGGAGAGTGATGTCCCCCGATCGTGACGACGAGAGGGGGGACTGTGCGGCCACCATCTTTGCCGGAGGGGGCGGGCTCAAGTCGTCGGGTGCCCGGCGCTGCGCGCGCGGGTCACCCGGGAAGAAGCTTCGTGTCGGGGGCACAGGTCTCTGTGTGGTCAAGGGGTGGCCGAGGAAAGGGGCTACCTGAGCGAAATGCTCCGACGGGATTTTGGTTACCGTCGTCCTCAGCCACTCCTGAAAGTGGGCCTCGTTGGCCTCTGCGTCAGCGTCAAGACTAGGCATGGATAGCCCAGTCTGACGGTGAGGAGGGTCAGTTACGGTTTGGGAGGCCGTGTCACTCAGGGAGAAGTACTCCTCCCCCCTCCTTGGGTGAAGGGGGTGGAGGCCCGAGTCGATTTCGGAGTCTGGGTCGGGGACCCTCGTGGGGTTGATGTCACGGGGGTCGTTGAAGTCCGGGTGTCATATTCGGGTCTTTTGTCCTGGCGAGGCGGGGCGGGATTTCCGCCCTGCGTCACGGCGTCGAGGTGCCGCAGGAGCGCGTCAGACGTGACGGTCCTGCGCCACACCCGGGGCCGCGGCACCTTCGCCAGGCGCTTGGTCTTGGTCTTAGCGCCGGGGGGGGGAGCCATCCTCCCGCGCGCGTTGACGACGTTCGCTGCGGCGGCGAGGTTGAAACCTCTACCCCGCCGCAGCAAACACACCTGGGGACAGACGGGGGAGTTACTCCCGGTGTCCCCTGCCCGTAGGCGACGAAGCCAGCTGAGGGGCAACTGCCCCCCGGGGGGGGGGGGGGGGGCAAGTGGCCCAAAGAAAGCAGTAGAGGTGGGGGGTTTCCCCTCCTTCCCCACTATAGAAGTGAGGAGAGCGATGCGCTCCCAGCGGTTCCCCAACCGGGATTTGTTCCACACCCTATAACAAGTACTGGGTGTGGGTCCCGGGAAGTACGCCGCTCGGAAACCACCACTCGCCGCACCGCAGGGATGGAATGGGGGCGAATGGGAGATAGCGGAGCCACGGAGTGGCGAAGTGGGTAGAGGGTAAAGAAGTTTTAGTCGACTACCCCCAGCAAGAAAATACTGTGGGTAGGCGACAAAAAGGAAGTTTTCTCTTACCCTCAAACTTTCGCAGTTGCTCGCTCACCGTGCGCACTCACTAGCTATTAGCCGATCCAATGAGTCAGATCACACGATACATAGTCTTATATGCTAATTTATGGCTAATGGTTAGGTGTCCTACACTACAGCGCTTCAATTCAATTCTCATCACGCTTCGTCTCGCTCTGCCAGTAGAAAACCACACCTTCATCTTATTCGCTGTTGAGAAGCGTGTTTCTGTTGCAGAATTAATTTAAACTCTGAGTCGGAAGCAATACGGTTCAGTTTCACACAAACTGATATTTCAATTCAAGTCTCGCACATCCTCGTCAATACTTACCTTTTCAACCGAAGATGCGCTAGGATTGAATTGAAAATTTCCCATACAAATTTTAATTCAATCCTCGTCACGCCTCGTCTCGCTCTGCCGGTGGAAAACCACCTTTATTCTCTCAAAACTAACCCGGTAGATGAAGCCGTGCCAAGCGTTACTGGAATTAAAATACACTTGCAGAATTGGCGGGCAAGGAATGAGTGAGTGAGAATAATGGAAATTGAATGAAAAAATAACTTTTTTGCAAGCTATATAATTTTAATTGTGTATGTGTTGTGTCTGTGATTTTGCTAACTCAGGATTTATTTTAATATAAAACGCCTAGTATTTTGTGAAACAATTACATTCATCCTTTGACACTCTTGTGAGTTCTTGAAGCAAAGTGGAGCTACGATTGTAAGCTTCTATAGTGGAAGCTACTACGATTGGAAGCGGACTCGTCTCTCAAATCTACCGTCAGTTGTATCAATATCAACCTGCGGCATAACTGTATCGAAATTATTATTATTATTTTTTATTATTAATGATGGGTTTGCTCTTGACTCTAGTCTAGGTCATAGGACAGATACAGAGTCTAAGATGGAGCGAGCTTACCCAGAAGAAGCCTGTTCACTCTTACTTTGAAGATATTAGGGTTGTATGCGTTTAAAAACACAGACGCAGGTAGTGAGTTCCACTCTTTAGCAGTGCGCATTATAAAGATGACTAGAAGCGCTTAAGCACGGTAATATTATCTATACAGTATTCTAACTTCATACAAACGGGCGGCACGCGAGCTATACCTACGCGCTCGGATCTCGGCATGCGCTCGGCATGCTAGCAGTCGCGGGTGAGGCGGGTGTGCCGCAGTGATGAATGGACGGTGTGCAGGTTTTAAATCAGTAACCGCACGAATTTGCACTCGAAATAAGTACAAATAGTATTTAAAATGACAAGTAGAATATATTGTGCTGTTTTTGGTTGCATGAATTCCTCAATAACGCACCCAGAGGAATATAACTTTTTTTAGATTACCTGGAAACTCTGAAAGGTAATCCTATAAATTAAATTTACTTACTATTAGGTAAGTAGGTACCTACTACGTAATTTGTGGCTTGTATCTAAATAGATATTTATTTCCCTGTATTTCCTTTTTATACAACCGTGTTATAGGTTTGACACATCTGCAGGTCGGGGTATTTAATTTTTTTATTTATGTGGTTATTTCTTAATTAATAAATAGAATAGAGTGAAGAAAAGTGATTAACACGAGTGAACTGGGCGACAGTGACAGCCCCATCACATGCTTACGTACCGCGCGGCTGTAGGCACTTATTTCAAGGACACGGCCGAGTTACAATAATTTTATATAGTTTTACTTATCTTATGGGTACCAAAAGTTCTCATTCATGTCATTATGTTATTTAAATATAAAGTAATACTACCAATAAAATAATTTCTTACCTTACTGTTTGTTTCATTACAATATTATAGGTTTATATTTTTAGATATAATGTTTTGATACATAATTTACAATAAACATTTATAGATATAATACATAGATAAATATATAGAAAAACATTATTTAAAATAATTATTACTGGAGAAAATAAGGTAAAAACTTTAAAAAAAAAGAACATTATTCCTATACAGAGACGGGATGGGAACCCGGTTACGTTCTTAATAGAAGGTTACAAATATTACCGCTAAGCTACGGTCGCTAGTGATCACATGGCCGAAATAAAGATATGTAATCTATTGCTTTACTACAAGTGAACGAATAAGGATAACTACAATAAATATATGTTTAGACAAACCAGTGTAATGTTTACTTTGTGGTAATGTGGTGGCGAACAGGCTATCACCGAGTAATTATTTCAAAGATTACATAGATGTCGCTTATAGGTGGTAATCTGTTTAAGTTTTAATGCTACGCCTTAAGGTAGACTTTTCTACTTACAGTCTATAATCTTACGTGTTGTAACGAACCCCACTAAGTCGCCTATGAGTTATCGAATGGATGATGGGGATTGTTCAAGTTCTAACACTTGAAGGAGTATCAGACCTCAAACAATGTCCCAAATCAATATAAATAAATGGCTGGTGATGTAAATTATTAGCATGATCGTCTAGTAAGTTGGTAGGACCCATTACGTTGTGTTTATTGTAGAAAATAAGTAACCCGAACAATTCTTTAAGAAGGTACATGGATCTCATGACATGAGTAAAGGTTGGACAGGATCGGGAAAGGTATATGAGCCTCACGGGGCCCCCTCTCCGCCCCTGAGAAGTAGAACCCTCACCCCTTACAGATATTCAGAATTGATATCCATTTTCCCCTAGTCGTCCTTGCACAACTATCAATTGTGCAAACCCGACCAAAAGAGCAGACATCACAACTGCATTCTGTGTTCGGTTCTCCCTGAACTGGATAGTGGGTTTTGACACCCAGGGTTGAACAGATCGCACCAACAGACAGGTGCTGTGATGTAGTAGACACCACGGAGAAGTATTTAGGAATCTAATAGATTCAGATGTTCATAGAACAACATATTTAATATTTGTATAAGTATAGCCAATCTCATGACCAGCCGAATTGACACCATTGTGCCTGGTTGATGAAGTAAGTATTATAAGTTAGGTTATCAGTCAAATGACATGATTCCAACTAGTATCTTGTAGTATTTCAGTAGTGGTCCTTAGACCAACGTTCAGATATAATCTGCACAAGACATTTGTCTACAATTAATATGATCCATACAGAGGTTAGTTAGACCCTTTAATAATATGAGCTTCATATCGCGAGCCAGATGAGTGTTTGGGAATGCTATCAGCAGAACCCATATACTAGAGAAAGGCTATTGCAAAAATGAATCTCATAATAACCGCCTGTGGTCAAATAATTGGTCTTAGATCATAATGCTGGTACAGAAATATTGAACGCAAAAGTATAGTATGGTTTGATGATGGAAGATAATAGCTGTCACATGACATTTAATGACAATCATTTGTCTTTAGGTAAGTATTCTGTATATTCACAGATCCACATCGGCATCATTCTGCCAGTCATGATAGGTTTCTCGAACAAAGTATGTAGATGTAATAAAATTAAACATCTGAACCCATTTCAGGGTAGGATATTAGGATGGGAGTATATTATCTACCCACCATATAATCTGATGAAAGTACTACTATAAAATAGCACATACAATTTATAAGTAGATATTTAATCCACTGATGGACACCGCCATTCTCAATAATTGAGATGTAAGTAATTTGATTGCAAAGCAAATCAAATTATTGGTAAGTATAAATAATGTTGTTTCACTGCTGGACAAACTCCAGTTATGTATAAAACACAGGAACATATAAATAAATTCCATAGTCGCCTTAGCAACAAAAGTTTTATTTATTAGTAGATATTTAATCCACTGATGGACACCGCCATTCTCAATACTGAGATATAAGTAATTTGTTTGCAAAGCAAATCAAATTATTGGTAAGTATGAATACAGTTGTTTCACTGCTGGACAATTTCCAATTATGTATAAAACACAGGAGCATTTAAATAAATTCCATAGTCGCCTTAGCAACAAAAGTTTTCCATGTAAAATAGTTTCTGTTGAAACAAAGTACAGACAAAACTTAGGTAATAACCAGTCCAATCTGATATTTATATGGTGTGGTAGATAAATAGAGATAGGATGGAATCAGTAAAAGGATTTCCTACCTAACCCCTACTTAATATTATAAATACTTTTTTTTTTTCGCGGGTAGGCGAAACAGAAACACGCCTTTGTATATAAGCTCTACTTATTTAATGATTATAAATAATAAAGTAAATAAAAACTAACTTACATAAGTTCAATGTGTTAACAAGTAATAGAACTACACCGTCAGCTGTTTTCTCACAAATCCATTCAGCAGTGTCATCATAATCACAACAACATCCTAGGACAGCATCACTTCAACTTATCACTATGGACAGGATTGCATCTCTCAGCAAAAACATGGATGATCTGGCTGCCTTATTCACCAGCAAGATTGCAGAATTTGAAAAGTCTATTCCTCCATCTCAGCAGCAGAACAACCCCATACTTGCAAGTGAGTTCTATGCTTTTAAGTCGTTCATCTTGACAGCAGTGTCTAACCTGAAAGCACAAATAGAGCTGATTTACCACTCACTAGAGGACTTAGAAACGAGTTCACGAACCAATGTATTGCTGCTTCATGGATTACCTGAGAAGAGTGATGAATCTCTCAGCCAACACTTCACCACAATGTGTGACAAACAGCTACAGATTCCGCAAGTAACTGTCAACTCTATCAGTGTATGTCACCGCATAGGCAAGAATGTCAGTGCTGAGAAGCCGCGGCCAATTCTGATCCGTTTTGCAGACAATAGGGTCCGTCGTGAAGTCTGGCTAGCGAAGCGCAGGTTGAAGGGTACAGGGCTAACCCTTTCAGAAGCGACATCCCGGGCTCCAAATCCGCCCCGCACAGTTCGTGCCGGCGGTAGCACCGACAAGAAACGCGGTGGGAAGGTGCCTGCCAAATCCAAATGAAGGCACGATGAACTGCTTTATTAGCGTTGCTGTAATCCTAGTAATAGGCGCTTTCCACTTCTTATTTTTTTTTTCCAAAACACCGTCACAAAGTTGTTCAAAAATCAAATTTCTATTTTATTTACATAACCTACAAATGTCTTGTGCTAATGTCATTTTTCACTTCACTTGAACTTGATTGACAACTGCGTTTCGTTTTATACTAATTTTTAATTTTTGATGCGAAAGGTTCTTGACTATACTGCCTCATTATTAATATTTTAGCTGCTTTCAAAGTCAGGGCGTTTAAACCGAATTATTATGTTTTTGTGAACATCTTGCCTTTTGCCTTTTTTTTTTAAATACATTTTTCTATTTTCTTGTAACTTTCTGTAGGTACTTATTGTACTTACAAATGTGTGTGATTATGATTATGTTGTAAATTTCTTTGTCTAGAATTAAATTTCTTTCTCTTTTATGTTACAGCTGCCGGCGAGGTACTCAGAGGAGAGTGTACTGGTGGCGCGTTGGGAGCTTGGAAATGAGACACGTGTGTACTCAAGAACGGCGTATATTATACTAATGAACTAACCTAAGTAGAGAAGAGGCGTCGCACACACCACACCTTCCCCCTTACAATAAAAAATAAAATCATAAATTTTTATTTTTTTACCTAATTTATAACTAATAAAACATAATTTTCTACAATATTATTTTCAGTTTCACAATACAGTTTTATAGAATTTAAATCAACATTTTGATGTATTTAATATTCAACAATTTTGCCCAAAAACTTTTACTAATATTCACGGAATAATTGTAAATATTTTACAAACTTTTTTTTTTGTAGTTCATGACCAATTTTTTTTTTTTACCTAGTTTTTGGAAATCAAAGTATATTTTTTTTTATATCTTAAAACAGTTTCGTGTAGTATATATTAATTGCCAAACAATCTTTAAGAACAGTCTTATTCTTTTAAACAATAGTTATATCTTATAATTTTATTGTTACATAATTGCATTACCAAATTTCTTTCTTAAAGATAAAAATAAGATTAAGATTTTTTCAAAAGTTTAATTCCTTTACCACATTAGTAATTTTGTTATGCAAATGCAATATAAACTTGTAGCTTTTCCAAATGATTAAAAAATGCAAAGTGATGAAAATTATTACACATATTCAGATTTTTTTAAAAGTGTTTTTTAATTATTTTTCACGATATTTCTAATGAATGCCCAATAAGCTGAGATGTTTCTTTAGAACATTTCATCGAAAGTCAAACTGCTTGTTTGTTTAAAAAATATATCTGCTATTATTAATAGACATTCAAAATTTAGTGTATGTTCAAGTATCGGTTTTCTTGATATTATTTAAATACTTATTTATAAATTTAAACTGAACTTGTTCTTAGACTAAGTGTATACTTAATTACTAATTTATTATTACTTAATACTTAATATATTAACTTGTCTCATTACAAGTTATACACTTACACGTTATGTGTTACACGTTACTTATCTTAAGTCAAATCTTTGTTTTCATAGTTTATAGTAAGGCCTTTTCATTTTCCGGTATTGACGTCATCATAATCAAGTTACAAGAGCTGAAGCTACTGATGTTACACATAACTCTTTTTTTATATTAGCACAATTTTTTCATTTCATTACGTTACATGTTTATCGATCGATTTTGTCCATTCGCTTCTTATATCTTTTTGGTATTTACATTTATTTAAAGTCATTGCGCTTATTTATACCTATTAAAGGTATTTATTTTACTGGCATCATTGTGCCTTTGGATCCTTATTAAATTATTATTATTTTTTATTAATGTCGTACTTATTTATTTATTTAGTCGACTCAAAATTTTACATTTCACAATAATACGTTACGTATGCATACTTTTATAAATTGAGGTCATATTTTAAGTCATTTGGACACCAACTTATCCCACGGAGGACGCTCGGTCACACTATGGTCGAATGGAAGGTAACAACACTCAATGTACCACTATTTTCATTAAATTATTAGTAGCCTTTCGCTACATAGTACAATTTATAGTTCCAGTTTTAAGACTATATACATTGCCTCCAACAGCTTTCAGTGACGAGGCTCGCTCACATCAACTTAATCTGAAGGATCTGAAATCTATTAACTTCTATATTTGTGTTACATTCACACATGTAGACACTTTTATTTTTTTATTCTTGTCTCCTTTCTGATCAAACATATCCTTGTTCCAATAGCACATACAAAGCAATCAACAATACGCTACCCAAATAAAATATTAAATTACACATATTTTATTTTGAATACTTTTGTTTTTCTTTCGATCAATTGCATAAAAACAACATGATAACAAAACCTTTAATTTTTCGACAATTAAAATACTTTCTTCGGTCCTTTTACAAACTTATAAAAAATACATTCTTTTTCCTTTCAAATAAAAGATCAATTTGACCTTATGACAAATCTCTAGGTATAAGGCACTTTTACACAGTGATATACTTTTCTTCCTTACAGAAATATACCTAATGCGCTCATGGCAGCAAAAGATTTTTAATATATTTCTACAGTCCATACAATCCAATATGCCAATTCAAACTCCTTACACATTATTTTACATGTATTTATTAAATCATTATTGGTAGTATATCATAGTTATTTAAGAACACGAATAATTCCTTTTTTTTTCTTACACATTTAACAAATTACAATGGTTTTATTTTTAACTTCATATTTTGCAATAAAATTTATTGTTCCTATTAACTTTTAACTTTGATTTTTAATTATGTCATACTGCAACTAGTAAGTAACGACTGACTAAATAAGCGAATAATGTTTGCTTGTACAATGTCAGTTTTATCGTCATAAAACTTTTTTTTTTTAAGTAAATAAAATACAATTTGCAATTTATATTTTATTCGTATTCTCGTGAGGTCACATCAAGTATTCCTAATCAGTAAAGTTTGTCGATCTGATAGGTATTATACGAGATCATTTTTACCTATTCTTAATAATAAGGTTCTTTTTCTTATTCATTAGCGCTAGTAATGAGCTCCACAATATAAAATATACAGTAATGCTTTTAGGTTGCCAACAAATGTTTACACATTATTTGTACTTATGTATTTTTTGTTTGTTTAAAATCATGCATGCTCTCGCTTGTATTCAGTTTCCTATCACTTAATTCATACATCTATCTTACATGCTCTACAATTTTCACATTTACACGTGGCAAACCGTCGCGAACTGATTTGTCTATCACAAACATACTTCTCATATTTCACTCTTTAATTTTACGCAGCTTTTAAGCAAATCAAAAGTTTTTTTTTTTAATTTTATTGCATGACATTTCAAATCTATGTTGTTTTTACAATAAGAGTACTTTAGTTTTATAGTCACTTTTTTAAACAATTTCATTTTACAACATGTTTTTTAAATACTTTTTTCAGTTTTCCTAGTTATAGACTGTCTGTCAAATATATTACAAATATTTGTTCTTCAAATGAAAACGTCGCTAAACAAAGTGCGGTGTCAAATTTGTTACATTATTCTCAGACATGACAATGACATGACACTCATATCCACTGATTTAACATTCTTGTACTTGGTATATCTAATTATCTACATCATATTGGCACATATTTAATACTTAATATTATATAAACGTTTTATATTTTTATGATCTAATGAATGAGTTGGTGTTGATACACATTTTGTCTTACATACACTTCTGATGGTACATGTATGCATTCTCTATACAGGATGTGTTTTTTTTAAACGATCAAGAAGTCTATCTCTCTCTGCATTAAATTTCTTGTTACACAATTCCACATGTTAGTGTTTACAGGAACGGTTTTTTAAAGAAATATAAAAGAGCTAAGTTCACAATATTTTTCTTTATATTTATCAAATTCTGAAAGAAATAGACTTCCATTAACTAAGCACGCTTTGTATTTCTTTAAATTTAATTCGGACGTAAAATAATTTGCTTTGATTTAAACTTTTTTTTTTTAATCTTTATTTATTTATAGATGGTTTGTTCATTATTGAACATGCCACCCTCATAGGAACAAATCACATAAACTATAAGTACTTAGAATTAACCTAACGAAATAATTGAGGTTAACTACGTTTCATTAAACCTTATCTAACTAACTTGTATATGTCGTCTCCTCGTCATTGTGGGCTTGTCTAGTTCTTCTTTTAGACATACTGGGTATATGCAAGCTATTGGTGATAAACGTAAAAACACTAACTGTCTTTAACAAGAGTTTATTATTACTAAATTCACATAAAATGATGTATAAAGTAATAGACAGTCTGTAAATGTCTTTAACTCAGTATAAAACACTACTATCTAGATATGATAATTAAGGCTAGGTACTGAATATTGTGCGGAAGATAGTTTTACTGTTGCGAGGACCCGTCGCAGGCAAGTCTCAACGCTCACTCTTCCCAGAACCGTTTCTCGTCTGTCCCAAAACTACTTTTTACAATAACTGCGCAGGCACACTCTCCCCGCAGTCCGCACCATGCCCCGACGGTGCCCTGCCTTCACACAGTAACTCTATCCAGGGAATCTCTATAGATACACCCTCCCGCTATTATCTATTAGTTATCTTAATACTATGTTCATTTTCATACTCTCCGACACGGCCAGCCCTGACTGTTTACACGTCCTCGTGTTCGCCTGTTAACAAAAAAAAACAAAGATATCGTATTTGCTTACAAAAAAACAGTACTTACTTAACTGAGCTTAGTTAACCAAACAAACTTAAACACAAAAGGTACATATTACTATTCCTAAAAGACAAGTTCCCATAGTACAATATGCTACTTTCAATTCAAAACAATGATTAAAACCGCAATAAAGTCTTTTGTTGCATCCGGCCACCGTCGCAACGGTCACAGAGCTTCCCCACCATGGGTCACTCAACACTGTCAATCACAGTCACAGATCCCCGCCACGGATCTCAGGCCGACACCACCACCTTGTGGCACGCCTATTGGTAACACCGGTTACCTGGAGCGACATCATACATAACAGTAATGACCACAGTAATCACCTACTTGGTCAAGTATGATGCCCTCAACAAAACCATGCGTCCATCAAAGACACCATCTGATCACACAGATCAGCAAAACGGATGGTGAATGAGCCACTGCAGCTGGCCACTCACCCGATCAGATCATAGTTCCCCGGGCTATATCTGACCCAACACAACATGAGACCTCACTGTCTCCACAATTGAGACCACACTGTCTCCACCATGGCACGCGCTCCTCCCGCAGAGGTCTTAAGTCAGAGTCAATAGGTAGGTACGGTGATCACAGTCATAGTATATTGTCGTGAGGGGTCGGGAGGTCAAACGCGTCCATCATTGCCAGCAACAAAAACTTTAACTGCTATTATCTTCTGATGCATTATCCAATTGTATGGGTACTTCACTTTCAGGCATTTTGCGTAGTCTATCATGAGCGTATTTATAAGTTCGATTACCTTGTAGGGACTTAATAAGATACCTATCACCTTCTAAAATCTCTATAATCTTATATGGACCTTTAAACTTAGGATCCAATTTAGTTTGGTTTCTTTCCTCATTCATGAGTAAAACATAATCTCCATCTTTAAAATTTACAACTCTTGCTTTTGTACGGTCGAACCTTTCCTTATCATAACGAGCATTTTTTTCGATACTTCTCAAAGCTTGGTTTCTAACTTCGGAAATATTTATGGGTTCCTCGTCAACAACACTTAAAAGTGAAAGTGGTCTCGCAACGCGACCAATCATAAGTTCTAAGGGGCTTGCCATTGTCACCCTGTTAACTGTAGAATTTATGGCCAATTGAACTTCGTCTAACGCAGATTGCCAGGACCGATTTCCACTTTCAACCGCTGTAAACATGTTTTTGAGAACACTCATAACCCGCTCCACTTGTCCGTTTGCTCGACACGACCCCGTTGCAATCAAGTGTAGTTTTATACCGTGAGAATTACAAAAATCCTTAAATTCCTTCCCAGCAAAACATCGACCCTGGTCCGCGATAACACGAACTGGGGCACCAAATAGGGCAACAGATGATTTAAGAGCTTTTATGGCTGCGTGGGCATCAATACGAACCGTATGACACAAAAGCACAAATTTAGTAAATGCATCAATAATTACTATCACGTACTCCCTAAGATTATTCTTTCCACTTAATTTACCCGTCACGTCAATATGTACAGTATGCCATGGGACATTTATTTTAGGTATGGGATGTAATTCAGCTTGCATTTTACCAGACGATGATTTTGAAATACGGCAAGTTATGCAATTGTCAACGAACTTACGAACAAATTTTGGCATTTTGTCAAACCAGTACAGTTCGTACAGTTTTTCTAAAGTTTTTTTCCATCCAAGATGCATAACCGCTTCGTGAACGTGATTTATTACGGCCCATCTAAAAGCTCTTGGTACAATAGGCAAAGTACGCGTGCGCCCATTTCTTTGAATTTTGCGGTAAAGAACACCCAATCGCAATTCATAAGTGTTTGCTATATCGGAAGCGATCTCATTGTTATTTAGTTTGGATATAAAATCCTTTATTTCATCATCACGCTCCTGCTCTACCTGTAGCCAATTGTCAGATAAAGTAACAATAGCTACACGCTTTTGTTCTACTCTATTGTTACATGATTTGTTTTTAGAGCTTGTTCCTTGCTCTGGCAATGGATTGCGGGACAAACAATCAACATGACTCATACGTTTCCCTTCGCGGTAAACAATGTTAAAGTCAAAAGCTTGTAAAAATGCCCACCATCTGTGCACCCTGGGAGTCAAATCAACTTTGTTACGAGTAGCTTTAACTGCGTTACAGTCAGTTACAACTGTGAACTTTCTGCCTTGTAAGTAATGTCGGAAATGCTTCACTGCATTTACTACAGCTAAAGTTTCCAACTCATAGGAATGATAACGGGATTCCGGTCCAGTAGTACGTTTACTGAAATATTCAACTACATGAAGGTCATTTTCTTTCTTTTGAAATAAAATTCCTCCGTAACCATCAGAGCTCGCATCTGTATGTAATTCAATTGGACAATTAGGGTCAAAGATCATTAAAACGGGTTTTCTAGTTAAAATAGATATTATTTCTTGCCTAACCCGTTCATGGGTTTCTTTCCACTGGAAAGTTAATTTGTTCGCTAAAAGCTGAAACAATGGCAGCATCTTCTTTGAAAAATCATAAACAAATGAAAATAAGAAATTGAAAAAATGTCAGCGCCCGCCGGGACTTGAACCCGGGACCGTGGAGTACCGTTCCACTGCTCTGCCAACTGAGCTACCGGCGCCCCGACGTAAGCCGACGAAATCTTCAACCTCTTGGTACTCGTCTCGAAGCGACGACAAGCGACATCTAGTATAAGTTATTTGAAACGAATACAATTTCTTATTTTCATTTATGAAAGTAATATAGCACTGTGAGTGCAAAATAAAACCATAGTACAATCATAAACAAATTTTCGGAAATACGAAGCTTATCCAATAAATTGTCTCAATTGATGGATGCTATTTGGTGCGGGCATTTTCGTAAGAGCTTCAATTTTACGGGGATTCGGTTGTATTTGACCTGCAGAAATTTCATAGCCTAGATACTCAACTCTTTGTTTCAAGAATGAACATTTTGAGAGTTTTAAGGAAAATCCAGTTTTATTCAATACTAGCTTTTACCCGCGACTTCGTCCGCGTTAGATAGTTTTTTTAGGCACGGGTTCTAAAGTAGATTTGTACATGTATATTCATAGTAAGTATGACAGTGATATGAGAACAGTTCTTATCTCTACTGTTTAAAGATGACTTGCTTGCTTCTGTTGTCAAAAGGGACAATTCAAAATTTGCTATCCGGCCTGAGAGATCAATATTTATAAGCATTGAATACAAAAGTCAGTAGATAACAAAAAAAATCCTCGGTAAAAAGTTGCCAATGTCCTTTCTCAACTTATTCCTTGTCCTTTGTCCTTGTGAAAAGAAGCGGCCCATCATACTGAACAACTTTTGTTTTAGAACCATGCCTGTATCTCTAATAGTTTAGCTGGGCTCCTGATGGTACACCTGGTGGTCTACATAATGTACTCCAGATCCTCTATGTCTTTGTGAAGAGAAGCAGCCCAACATACTGAACAACTTTTGTTTGGGAACCATGCCTGTATCTCTAATAGTTTAGCTGGGCTCCTGATGGTACACCTGGTGGTCTACATAGGGTATTCCAGATCCTCATTGTCCTTGTGAAAAGACGCGGCCCATCATACTGAACAACTTTTGTTTTAGAACCATGCCTGTATCTCTAATAGTTTAGCTGGGCTCCTGATGGTACAGCTGGTGGTCTACATAATGTACTCCAGATCCTCTATGTCTTTGTGAAGAGAAGCAGCCCAACATACTGAACAACTTTTGTTTGGGAACCATGCCTGTATCTCTAATAGTTTAGCTGGGCTCCTGATGGTACACCTGGTGGTCTACATAAGGTACTCCAGATCCTCTATGTCCTTGTGAAAAGAAGCAGCCCATTATACTGATCAACTTTTGTTTTGGAACCTTTTCTGTATCTCTAATAGTTTAGGTGGGCTCCTGATAGTACACCTGGTGGTCTACATAAGGTACTCCAGATCCTCATTGTCCTTGTGAAAAGACGCGGCCCATCATACTGAACAACTTTTGTTTAAGAACCATGCCTTTATCTCTAATAGTTTAGCTGGGCTCCTGATGGTACACCTGGTGGTCTACATAAGGTACTCCAGATCCTCAATGTCCTTGTGAAAATAAGCGGCCCATCATACTGAACAACTTTTGTTTTGGAACCATTTCTGTATCTCTAATAGTTTAGGTAGGCTCCTGATGGTACACCTGGTGGTCTACATAAGGTATTCCAGATCCTCAATGTCCTTGTGAAAAGAAGCGGCCCATCATACTGAACAACTTTTGTTTTAGAACCATGCCTGTATCTCTAATAGTTTAGCTGGGCTCCTGATGGTACACCTGGTGGTCTACATAATGTACTCCAGATCCTCTATGTCTTTGTGAAGAGAAGCAGCCCAACATACTGAACAACTTTTGTTTGGGAACCATGCCTGTATCTCTAATAGTTTAGCTGGGCTCCTGATGGTACACCTGGTGGTCTACATAGGGTATTCCAGATCCTCATTGTCCTTGTGAAAAGACGCGGCCCATCATACTGAACAACTTTTGTTTTAGAACCATGCCTGTATCTCTAATAGTTTAGCTGGGCTCCTGATGGTACAGCTGGTGGTCTACATAATGTACTCCAGATCCTCTATGTCTTTGTGAAGAGAAGCAGACCAACATACTGAACAACTTTTGTTTGGGAACCATGCCTGTATCTCTAATAGTTTAGCTGGGCTCCTGATGGTACACCTGGTGGTCTACATAAGGTACTCCAGATCCTCTATGTCCTTGTGAAAAGAAGCAGCCCATTATACTGATCAACTTTTGTTTTGGAACCTTTTCTGTATCTCTAATAGTTTAGGTGGGCTCCTGATAGTACACCTGGTGGTCTACATAAGGTACTCCTGATCCTCATTGTCCTTGTGAAAAGACGCGGCCCATCATACTGAACAACTTTTGTTTTAGAACCATGCCTTTATCTCTAATAGTTTAGCTGGGCTCCTGATGGTACACCTGGTGGTCTACATAAGGTACTCCAGATCCTCAATGTCCTTGTGAAAATAAGCGGCCCATCATACTGAACAACTTTTGTTTTGGAACCATTTCTGTATCTCTAATAGTTTAGGTAGGCTCCTGATGGTACACCTGGTGGTCTACATAAGGTATTCCAGATCCTCAATGTCCTTGTGAAAAGAAGCGGCCCATCATACTGAACAACTTTTGTTTTAGAACCATGCCTGTATCTCTAATAGTTTAGCTGGGCTCCTGATGGTACAACTGGTGGTCTACATAATGTACTCCAGATCCTCTATGTCTTTGTGAAGAGAAGCAGCCCAACATACTGAACAACTTTTGTTTCGGAACCATGCCTGTATCTCTAATAGTTTAGCTGGGCTCCTGATGGTACACCTGGTGGTCTACATAAGGTACTCC
Organism: Tuta absoluta; assembly: GCA_027580185.1. Lineage (NCBI taxonomy): Eukaryota > Metazoa > Arthropoda > Insecta > Lepidoptera > Gelechiidae > Tuta > Tuta absoluta. The sequence continues at coordinate 747,043 of JAQAHW010000085.1, read as the reverse complement.
AGATCCTCAATGTCCTTGTGAAAAGAAGCAACCCATCATACTGATCAACTTTTGTTTTTGAACCATGCCCGTATCTCTAATAGTTTAGCGGGGCTCCTGATGGTACACCTGGTGGTCTACATAAGGTACTCCAGATCCTCAATGTCCGTGTGAAAATAAGCGGCCCATCATACTGAACAACTTTTGTTTTGGATTCATTTCTGTATCTCTAATAGTTTAGGTGGGCTACTGATGGTACACCTGGTGGTCTACATAAGGTATTCCAGATCCTTAATGTCCTTGTGAAAAGAAGCGGCCCATCATACTGAACAACTTTTGTTTCGGAACCATGTCTGTATCTCTAATAGTTTAGCTGGGCTCCTGATGGTACACCTGGTGGTCTACATAAGGTACTCCAGATCCTCAATGTCCTTGTGAAAATAAGCGGCCCATCATACTGAACAACTTTTGTTTTGGAACCATTTCTGTATCTCTAATAGTTTAGGTGGGCTCCTGATGGTACACCTGGTGGTCTACATAAGGTATTCCAGATCCTCAATGTCCTTGTGAAAAGAAGCGGCCCATCATACTGAACAACTTTTGTTTCGGAACCATGCCTGTATCTCTAATAGTTTAGCTGGGCTTCTAGTGGTACACCTGATGGTCTACATCTGTACTCCAGACCCTCGAATGGTGATAAAAAGTAGCCTATGTCCGTTTTCGGTATGCTAGCAATCTCTGTGCCAAGTTTTATGAAGATCGGTTCAGCGGTTTGGCCGTGAAAGCGTAGCAGACAGACAGACAGACAGACAGACAGACAGAGTTACTTTCGCATTTATAATATTAGTGTGGATTTCTAATACTTCACGTAATCGTGCTAAACCTTCTTCTTCTGTTCGTGATGGAATCATGACGTCATCAATATAAATTATAACGTAAGAATTCACAAGATCCCCCAGTGCTTTAGATACCGCGCGTTGAAAAACACTCGGCGCATTTCGCAGTCCAAATGGCATAGCGAGATATTCATACTGACCATCAGGCGTAACAAAAGCTGTACATTCGACACTATCGGGGTGAACGCATATTTGATTGAAACCACTTGCACAATCTAAACAAGTAAAATAATTTGCTCCGTGCAGCCTAGCAATTTGATCTGCTATGATAGGTAACGGGAAATTGTCAGGAACTGTATTGCTATTCAGTTCACGGTAATCAACACACATACGGTCTGAATTATCATGTTTCTTTACAAGCAGTATTGGGCTTGCAAAAGGCGAACAGCTAGGGCGGATTATTTTCGCATCTAAAAGTTCTTTAATCTTTTCGCGAACAACTTGCCTTTCTTCAGGAGAAAGCCGATATGGTCTGCGCTGAACAGTCTTATTAGAATCTACCAAACGTATTTTTAATTCACCTGTAGTGATTCGCCTTTGCGGAAGCCCATCGGCAAACATATTAGAATATTCTTCAAGTAGTGACACTAATTGAGTCTTGTTTTGTTGTGAAACATCAGTATCAATAGAGGAAAACTTGGACTGTTTGGATACATTACAGTGATTTACAAATTTTTGTTTTGTTAAATGAAACGTATCTTTGGTCATGCTAGCTTTAAAATCAAATTCTAAAATCTCTCGACCTACCAGTATATTGTGATCCATGTAAACATCTGGTAAAATGTGAAACAAAATATTGAATTTGTTACCATCAATCTCTACTTCGCTATAAAGTTGTTTATTGCACACAATTTTTCCTTTCCCTAATCCAGAAACAATAACGGTGTTATTATACGATACTCCAATAAATTTGTCACTGAGACTTTCCTTAATAAGAGAACATTCTGCCCCAGAATCATAACAAAATGAATACTGCTCACCAGATTGATTTATAACTCCAACGATGGGATCAACATTGCATGCGTTGACTCGACGATGCTCGGCCTTAGCAGGTACGCCGGAGCCACTTGAGAAGGTTGACCGCTCCAACCCGCCGCCGCTGCCGTAACCCGAACCGCTAGCCGGAACACTCTTGCATTGTCTTGAAATATGGCCGGGAGTCCCACAGCGAAAGCATGTGATAGTTTTCTTTGTTTCCGTAGAGCTGCCATTCATTATTAAAGTAGATGTTTTTCTTGGAGGCTTTTTAGAACCGCAAGTATTTGCTTTATGACCTAACTGGCCGCAAGTGAAGCAGGTGCTTGCTTTAAGGCGTTTGTAATCAGGCGAATTGATGGAATCATCCGTAGACTTCCTTTTTAGGGCAGTGAATACTTTGAGCTCTTGCTGCAAAGCCACTCTCGAAGAAATAGGAGTGGTAAATGCCAGGCGTTTAATACGAGTGTCGAACTTCTCAATATGGGCCAAAACCAGAGCAACGATCAATTCATCTGTGTTAACATCTTTTAGTCGTGAGCCAATTGTCGACATGAGGCGACTGCTGTAGGTGGCAAGACTTTCATTTTCTTTTGGGCTGCTGTACTGAAAGTTTATCAAAGTTGCAGCTAAAGTTTCAGTGGAGTCGTATCTTGCCAGAAAGAGTTCTTTAAAGCCGTCCCATGTCATATCTTTATATGATACCTGCGAAATCCATGATGATGCGTTTCCTCGCAGGGCTTTGCTGAGAGCTATCACAAGAGCTCCTCCTTGCAGCGGATGTTCAGATAAACATAAGTCAACTGTGGTACACCAGGCACGTGCATCAATGTCTTGTTCAGGGTTGAATTCCGGCAGACTTAGGTTTTGCGCCTCCGGCGATTTGATTGCTTGAATAAGCTGCAACATATTCCGATTTTGTTCCAGAAAAATTTCTCTCCAGGATTGATCTTCAGAATTTCTGCCAGCCTGCATGGATAACACTTCTGATGTCGTCTCCTCGTCATTGTGGGCTTGTCTAGTTCTTCTTTTAGACATACTGGGTATATGCAAGCTATTGGTGATAAACGTAAAAACACTAACTGTCTTTAACAAGAGTTTATTATTACTAAATTCACATAAAATGATGTATAAAGTAATAGACAGTCTGTAAATGTCTTTAACTCAGTATAAAACACTACTATCTAGATATGATAATTAAGGCTAGGTACTGAATATTGTGCGGAAGATAGTTTTACTGTTGCGAGGACCCGTCGCAGGCAAGTCTCAACGCTCACTCTTCCCAGAACCGTTTCTCGTCTGTCCCAAAACTACTTTTTACAATAACTGCGCAGGCACACTCTCCCCGCAGTCCGCACCATGCCCCGACGGCGCCCTGCCTTCACACAGTAACTCTATCCAGGCAATCTCTATAGATACACCCTCCCGCTATTATCTATTAGTTATCTTAATACTATCTTCATTTTCATACTCTCCGACATATATAATGTCTCGAACTATTGGAAGTGGGTACATTTAAAATAGAATTACACATGCCTACATTTTGTCCATTGAGGGAAAGGATATTACGTCTCAGAGGCTCGTTCCGCGAACATTCCATTATTATATGGTAAACATCCTCAACAACGCCACAGATAGTTAAATTTGGTGAATCGACCTTACGCATCATATAGGCAAAGCTATTCAATGGAATGTATCCAGACCTTAGTCTCAAAGCCGTAACAACCTCTCCCCTTCCCATACCACTCTGTTCGAACCAGAGTGATCGGAGAGAAGATGGTTGAATGGTTTTATACCAAATCCCTTTTGTTAACGATCTCTCATCAAAATGCTCCGACCACATCGTGTAACACTCATCTCTTATCATATACAAAATTTCGGAAAACCAAGGTAGACATGAAAATCTCCCTCAGTAGTAGCTTCTTTGGCGAGGCGGTCTACCTCCTCATTTCCTACTAAACCGATATGTGAAGGAATCCATTGCAAAACTACACTTACATTTTTATTTTTTAGACAATTCAAAGTTCTTAATATATTATAAGCCAATGGCTGCCCTCTAAAATTAGTAGTGCACCTTAACAAATGCTGCAGCGCACTTTTAGAATCAGAAAATATAACAAACTTATTAAAATCAATTGATTTCACATATGATAATGCTTCCGCAATTGCAATAAGTTCAACATGCATAATAGAAATGTTGCCCTTATGTATACATAATTTTATATGTGTATTAACTTCAGCATCAAAAAATGCAGCTCCTGTCCCACAGCTATCTTTTGACCCATCCGTATAAATTTTATAATGTTGCGAGTAATTTTCATCAATATACTTATGACAACTATTTCTTAATACTAAAGAATTGTAATGTCGTTTTGGTTTTTCTACATTTTTCAAGCTAGGTCTTACCACATTTGATAAATCTAAATAACTAATCCAAGTTTCAAAGGTGAACATTTCAAGCTGTTTACTGCGATAAATAGGTACAGCTCTATATGATTCATAAATTAATGCTAGTAGTGGTTTCTTTTTCCGGCGCCAATAATTTATATGTAAGAAACTAATTAAATCATTCAATAAAATATCTAAAGTATTCTCAGATATTGAGCTTGACTTAAACCAAAACTTTCCAGCTAAATACCTTCTACGTATATGAAGAGGTTGTAAGAATAACTCTGACTGCATTACATGTATGGGTGTGCTTTTGATAAATCCTCCAATGAATCTCATAAACATATTTTGTATCTTATCTAGTTTAGAAATATGTGTTACACATGTATTATCATAAAGAAAACATGCATAATCGATTCGACTTCGAACAAGTGAGATATAAAAACGCCTTAAGTGAATAGGATGTACTCCCCATCCAGGTCCCATCAATACTTTAAATATGTTAACAAATTTTAATACTTTATCTCGAAGTTCATGAATATGTTTACCCCATCTTAAATTTCTATCAAGCCACATCCCCAAATATCTCACATTATCAACAACTTCTAATTTCTTTTCATTTACCTTTATTTTCATATCATCTCTGCGATATCCCTTAGAAAACAGGCATACTTTAGATTTATTCGAGGATATGACCAAACCTATTTCTAGTAATAGATCATACATAATCTTTAAAGAATTTTGAAGTTTATTTTCTCCCTCCCTTAAATTTTTATAATAACAGTATAAAACAAAATCGTCTGCATATTGAGATATAAAAATATTATTTTCTAGCTGTTTACATATATTCAACGTAGAAATGTTAAACAACAGAGGTGACAATGGGTCTCCTTGTGCTAAGCCCCGACGTGTATATCTACAGCCTACATTGCCATCCGTTCTTATAGTAAGACATCTTTCTTGTAGAAAATTCCAAAGATATTGACAAATTTTCGAACCAGCACCATATCTCTTCAAGGTTGTCACAAGGCTTACAATATCAACGTTGTTATAAGCACTGTCTATGTCAAGAAAGCAAGCAGCTGTTGAATACCCCTCCGAAAATCCAATTTGAATTCTAGTTACAAGCATGCTGAGATTATACAAACTTGATTTACTTTTCCTAAAGCCAACTGTGTTTTCCGAGAATAATTTTTTTGCTTCAAAAAACCATTCCAATCTTTTGTTAATGACATGGTGAAATATTTTACAAAGGCAGGACATCAATGAAATTGGACGCAACGAGGATTCATCCGTAGGGTCCCTTCCAGGCTTAGGTATAGGGACAACTGTTATATTTCGCCATTGCAATGGAACAAAACTATGAAAAGAAAATTATTAAACAATGACACAAGAATATTTTTACCATTTTAATCATGGAATATGAGACATCGTCGCAACCAGAAGATGTATCCTTAGTTTTAATACATTTCTCCAGCTCCTGTTTGGAGATATCCACTTCTAATTCGGATGTACAAGTGTCAAATTTTGGGCAAGGTAATATGACGGAATCCGGGGTTAAACTATATAGCAATTTAGATGCGATCTCCGAAGACACAAACCGCCTAGGTGATCTATACCCTTTCATCCATCTCATACTTCCGTTGGAGTAAGTTTTTCATCAATAGAAGAACAAAATTTAAACCAGTCATCACTTTTGGCTTGACACATAAGTCTCTGAGCATTACTTATTTTATCTTTTAACCTATCTGAATTTTGAGGAATAGGATTTCTTCTAAATTCAGCCAATGCTAATCTTCTTTCTGCAACTGCTTTAGATAATTCAATGTTCCAATATTGTCTCGGAGTAAAATTTGTTTCTGGATTATGATTTATTTTAATCCATGGAATATGTTTATCAGCCGCCTGATAAAGAGACTGCAAAAATGAATCGTATGAGGCTTGTAAATCGGAAGTTATAACAAAACTCTCAAATATTGTTTTCAAAAAGGTGTTATATCCCTGCCAATCAGCTTTATAAAAGTTCCTTTTTTTGATAGGATCATGAAAATTAGACAAATCTGATGATATCTTAATCATTAAATGATCGCTCCCAAGAGTTTCATTCAAAACCAACCACGACATTTTAAGAGCAACATCAGTAGTTGCAAAAAAAATATCCAGAGATGATTTCTGCACAACACCATCTACATACCGGATTCTAGTAACTGCATTATTCGTATTAAGAGTGACAAAGTTGTTTTCTAAAGATGAATCAAATATTTGAATACCTCTCATGTCAGTTTTTATCGACCAGTTAGAATGGTGAGCATTAAAATCGCCAATAATAAGAGTTTTACTTGAGAATAGACTAAATAAATTATCCCAATCGTTCTGAGTCGTGACAACTCTAGAAGGACAATAAACAGAAATAACATATTCTAAAGGTAAGCAATTAAATACATGAGCGCACACTACTTCTATACCTGAGTTAAGTACACGTATTATTTTCTTTTCAGATTTCACAGATTTATGAATACATATAGCTACTCCCCCGTATGAATCATCTCTATCGTGGCGATATATTTCATAATTACTAATTTTTAAAACATCTTCACAGTCTAACCACGTTTCACTTAATGTAGCAATATGAATTTTTTCTTGTCTCAAAAGTTCAGTAAAAGTAATCAATTAAGGCTTCACACTTTGTGCATTCCATTGAATTATATTTATCTTCCTATTTATATGTTTGTTAGCCATTTAGAAAACCTAAAAATTCTAACAACTTCTTTAACAAAGGCCAATCTGAAATATTTGCCACAGCAACTAAAGTTAACCATTCAATACATAATCTAATTCCCGTCTCCACTTTTGTTGAAAAGTTCGAATTTTTTATAAATATTACATCCTTTAATCTTCTTAATAGTTCACTGAACGAAATATTGTTTGGATTTTCCTGAGTTTCATGTCCACATACCAGTATTTGAGCCGGAATCCGACTCCCACATTGTCCAATCCATTATCTCGTCCTTATTTTTTTTCTTACAACCTGAAGATGGTTTTGTTGAACGTGGCTTCTTGTTCGGTCGAGCATCAGATTAAGGAGATTCTTGTCTATGTACGGTGGCCTTAGTTCTGACAATTTCGGCATACACAGGCCTCTTATTCTCATTGGTGCAATATATATTGGGTTCTTCAGGTTGTAAGAAGGATACTTCAGTCTCGGGATTAACTATCACTTCTGGCTCCTGCAGTACAGGTGAAAAAGGAGGCACGTACATTGTTAGAGCTCTAATATAAGTACAGTTGAACTTTGTCATCAATTCTCGGATCCTTTTTTCTTTCAAATATACTGGACATATTCTCGCCAAAGCCATGTGCCGCCCTCCACAATTAACACATTTGTATATTTGTGTATCGCAATTGGCATGTTGGACAGACTATCTTTTTTGAGATGCATTTTTTCCGGTTATGACCAATTTTCCAACATTAAGAGCATTGTGTGACTCGATGTGTGAATGTTTCTACTCTTGTTTTCATATCATAAACATAAACGAACTGTGGTAAAGCAGAGCCTTTAAAGCAAAGTCGTACCGTTTCACTTGGGCACCAACCTCCATCCTTATCACGGCGGTCAAGTCTCTTCAGGGAAAGTAACTCATACGGTTCATCACAACTTATACTTTCTCTGATCGTCTCCTCATCCATATCAAGATCAACGTTTTTAATCAGTCCGAAACAGTATGCCACTTGCAAGGCTTTGTACATCATCCATCCCTTCTCAATTAACTTCTCACATCCCAACATTTTTTCTACTCCCTCTATATCTTCAAATTGTACTCTTATTTTGTATGTATTTAGATATTTTATTTCTTTCACTTTTATTATGTTACATTCCTTGAATAACCACGCCAGACCAAACTGCTTAGGTAGACCATCTTTACAGGTGACATACACCTGCAACACGTATGCTTCTTCGCCTTTCATCCTTTTGATAGCACGAACTTTCTTCCTTATAACTTCTTGAAACTTGTTCTTTTCATCTTCTGAATCAGTACTTTCCATACTTCTTTTATTAGTACCACCATCCTCAACTTTCGGAAACACCAGCTCCTGTCCTATAATAGGACTTTTCTCTCCTATAACACTTTCCGCATTCAAATCATTAATATTCTCTTCATCCATTTATAATCAAGTTCAACATAACAATAGGCGCTCGGGCGCTCGTAGGTACGAACGCCGGCCGGGCGCAGCTGGTCCACACGCACGGGACTGGTTGGCGGCGGCGGCACGCGGCAGAGCGATATCGAAGCGCGCAGGTAAACAACTTACGTAATGAACACGTCGTAATCGTACGAGTGCCGATACGAAACTGGATTTAAACTTTACTATTACACTATGTTTCTGTAGGTAAGGGATTATTTAATTACAATTTTATTGTGGACAAAAATATTTATACCACGAAATAATTTAAACGTTAAATTAATGTCACAAATTTAATTTTAGGTATAAAATTCATACATTGATTTGTCTAAATATTGATTTCACAAATAAGAATCCTGAACAAAATTCTTTAAACAATTGATTAGGTAACACACAATTTTGCAAAAACAAATGTTTAATTTTATTAAATAAATAAGTTGAGATGATTTTAGATCCCTTTTTTTTTAGTCATTCATATATGAACTTCCTTTAAAAATAAAACGTGATATGAGACATCCTTTGTTACATTCTAATCAACATCAGCAGTATTCGACTATGTTTCATTTACGTACGTATATGATATATTATTATGCAGTCAACGCTGCTGTTCTCAGAAATTGAACCATGTCAAAGCAAACACTTTCCTAATATAACAATTTTTTCTTTTATTTATTATTTAGTTCAACAATCTGCAAAGTAAATAATGATTTCAATTACAACTCTCAGTATTTTCTGATTATTAAGTTAAAAAGATTTGAATATTTATTTATAAGTTATTTCCGTTTAATTATTAAAATTGTAGTTACTTTTCATATTTGAAAAGTAACTTATCCGGCTTAAGATGATAATCAAAGGAACAATTATTTAAAAAAAGTAAAGGTGGCCAGAAAAGACAATATTTTCTACAATATCCATGTAGCCCAATGGTTAATTTTACAATTAAAGAACATTAAGTGAAATATTACCTGGAATAAAACAATAATAAGCTAACCGCTTACTTTTTCTGTTATGAAGAATAAGTGTCCAGCTGAAATATAAGTAATAAAGAAGAACCAATGTCTCTTGCTTGACCAATTTTTTGATGAAGATAACACTGAATATTTGATGTTAGTTAAACACTGATGCTGAGTTTCACTTTTTAAGTGCACTGTTTACGTAATAAAATAATATAGATAGACTCACGCACTACTTTGCTTGCTGACGTTACTGTAATAAAATGACCTAAATAATTTGGAGATAAAATTTCATCATATTAAGATCAACCCTGCAGTAACCTCATCGGACACCAACAGCTCCCTGCGCCCCGCAACTGCCGCAACTAAGGGTCATAATCATCGTCATAACCACTTCCATTTTTGTTTTACTCGTCCATTGTTACATAGTTCTTTTTTTTCTCGGCTCGGATCTTTTAATGCGCTCCGTCACTATGCACATATTTGCACTGTCCATTTTAAAATTCTTCACACAAAACTTATTACTTTTCTCGCTGCACTTGGTTCTTTATTTTTATTGTTTTATCACTCGCGTACTATTAACCAAACCAACTGCACAGCACTGCCGAAAGGCAGCACTGGCAGGGCCGCCATGTACTGGTGGCGCGTTGGGAGCTTGGAAATGAGACACGTGTGTACTCAAGAACGGCGTATATTATACTAATGAACTAACCTAAGTAGAGAAGAGGCGTCGCACACACCACAAGAGGTTGCTAAATAAAAAAATATTTATTATAATTATTTAATTTATTGTATTAATATATAAACCCCAATAGATGTCACATGTTATAAGCCATGATTCGGACTCTGAATACTTTTCTCTATCTCCATCTTCCTCAAGCACTTTCCTAAGTGTGGATAGCGAAAATGAGTCAGACATGCCGTGTTTGGGAGATCGACTTAAATCTACTTTCTGTGCATTGGCAAAAACTTAAATGTAGTCCACATTAACGCGCAAAGTGTGCCATGTCACCACACTGACCTACTTGCAACGTTCGAGGACAACAAAAATATACACGCGATCCTTATCTCCGAGTCTTTTCTCAAACAGACTCTTCCGTCGAACCTTTATCCACTACCTGGATACCGTCTTGTGAGAAACGACAGGACTTACTGTTGCAGCACTGCTGGACGGGCTAGGGTGGTGGGGGGTGGAGGTGTAGCTATATACCTGAGGAATGATCTCTCGTTCAAAATAGTCGACAAATCGTTGTCTGTAGCAAATTCAGCGGAGCATTTGTTCTTGGAGGTAAGTCTCCATCATACCAAAGTTTTGCTAGGAGTATTCTACAGTCCCAACTTGCACATCAACTTCTTTAACTCACTGGAATCCACCCTAGCAAACTTACGGCCTCTTTATGAACACATTGTGTTGATGGGTGACTTCAACACTTGTTTATTGAAAGATGATCACCGCTCCAAGAAGCTCGTTGCTCTCTCAGAGTCCCTTAATCTAAACATCCTGCCTATGGAGGGGCCTACACATTTCTCCCACAACGGTCCTCCATCTCTTCTGGACCTTATCATTACCTCTTCACCGGAGTTGGTTGCCTCCCAAGGTCAATTTAATGCCTCTGGGTTTTCTCTACATGATCTTATTTTCGCATCTTTTAAGATTAGACCACCCAAACGTAGGCATAAGACTATACTTATCCGGGACTATGGTAAGATTGATAAGGAGGCCTTTGAACGGGACCTGGCTGATGCTGAAGGGGCATCTGTGATGGATAGTGACGATGTGGACAGTAAAGTGGCCGCTTTTCAACACATTCTTCTAACTCTCTATGATAAACATGCCCCTCTGAAAGAAGTTCGAGTTAAGCACTATCCCGCACCGTGGCTCACACCAGCCATAAAACAACTTATGGCTCGACGAGATGCGGCGCGCCTTAAAGCGCGTCGTGCTCCTTGTGAAGAAAATATCCGTGCTTACCATGACATTCGCAATCACTGTAACAAAACCTGCAGGAACTCCAAACGAAGACATATCCACTCGTCAATCCAGGAATGCCCTCCCCATAAACTGTGGAAATACCTAAAGTCTCTCGGGGTTGGTGGCTCTCGAGAAGATTCTAATCTCAACCTGGACCTTGATGCCCTCAACAATTATTTTGTTACATCTCCTGTTTCGTATGATCCTGACGTAAAGTTGAGGACACTTGCAGAGCTTGCGAACTCTCCTTTGACGGCACCTGTGCCGCTGGAGCTCAGACAGATCACGGTGGGTGAGGTGGTAAAGGCCTTAAAGTCAATTGGGACAAGGGCGGTTGGTGAGGATGGACTGAGTTTAGATATGATTATTCCTTACTCTGATACTCTAGCTCCAGCCATAGCCCATGTCCTTAATTGCTCAATTTCCACCGGTACCTTTCCAAAGGCTTGGAAATACGCCCATGTTCTGCCCCTCCCGAAGACACTTAACCCTAAAGTATTTACGGAGTTCAGGCCAATATCTATCCTCCCTGTTCTCTCTAAGATATTAGAGCACTGTGTTCATCAGCGTCTGACTGGACACCTCAACCGCCACATGCTTTTTAACCGTTTTCAGTCGGGGTTCCGTGCGGGGCACAGCACTGTGTCTGCGTTGGTTCACATCACTGATGACATCCGACACAATATACAGGAAGGGAAAATCACTGTACTTGTTCTTCTTGACTTTAGTAGTGCTTTTAATACCGTGGACAGTGATATTCTCCTTGCTGTGCTCCGCAAGCTTAACCTGGAATCCAAAACTGCTGCGTGGTTTTGTTCGTACCTTACGGACCGATATCAGCTTGTGAAGGCCAACGATAGACGATCTGGCTGGTGTAGGATTAGGGCAGGGGTCCCGCAGGGTGGAGTGCTTTCGCCTTTACTATTTTCTATATTTATAGACGGTATTACATCCGCTTTGCAATCCTCGTTTCACCTGTACGCTGATGATCTTCAGATATATGCGGCGGAACCACCGGATAGGCTGAATGATGCAGTCAACAGGATAAACCATGACCTGCTTTCTATAAGTTGTTGGGCGAAGAAGCATGGTCTCCCGTTGAATGCGGCCAAATCCCAAGCCATCATTGTTGGAGGTCATCAGCGTATTTCCAAATTAAGATCGAGTTCTATTCCCGAGGTTTTCCTTGATGACTCTCCCATTCCTTCCTCTTCAAAAGTAAAGAACCTCGGAATATACATCGACCAAACTTTATCCTGGACAGATCAATTAACTGAGGTTAGTCGAAAAGTGTACGCGTCACTTCACTCGCTCAAAAGGTTGCAGAACTTTCTGCCTCTCAAGACAAAAACAATGCTCGCTCAAGCACTCTTATTACCATTGCTGGATTATGGTGATGTGGCATATCTGGACCTCACTGAAGAACATCTTAATAAGATGGAACGGCTCCAGAACCAATGCATCCGCTTCGTCTTTGGGTTGCGTAAGTTTGACCACATCACCGAATACAGGGAGCGCTTGAGGTGGCTACCTATACGTCTTCGCAGAGACCTGCACACCCTCTCACTTCTCTTCAATGTGCTTACAAATCCTGCTGCACCTCAGTATCTGTGTGAGAGGTTTGCGTTCAATATTGCGGCCGCTCGTCAGCGCTCCTATGGTGACCTTTCGCTGCAGATAGCGGTTTGTTCCTCTACGACTTTTAAGAAGTCTTTCACTGTCCATGCTGCGCGCTTGTCGAATAGACTTTCTATAGATGTGAGGAAGAGTGCTAATGTGAAGGTGTTTAAATCCAACATCAAGAAGGTTTGGGGGTACGATCTGGGTGACATGGACAATTTATAGGGTTAATGATATATTTATTTATGTGTAATGATATATTTATTTGTGTGTGTAATATCCATGTAGCCCAATGGTTAATTTTACAATTAAAGAACATTAAGTGAAATATTACCTGGAATAAAACAATAATAAGCTAACCGCTTACTTTTTCTGTTATGAAGAATAAGTGTCCAGCTGAAATATAAGTAATAAAGAAGAACCAATGTCTCTTGCTTGACCAATTTTTTGATGAAGATAACACTGAATATTTGATGTTAGTTAAACACTGATGCTGAGTTTCACTTTTTAAGTGCACTGTTTACGTAATAAAATAATATAGATAGACTCACGCACTACTTTGCTTGCTGACGTTACTGTAATAAAATGACCTAAATAATTTGGAGATAAAATTTCATCATATTAAGATCAACCCTGCAGTAACCTCATCGGACACCAACAGCTCCCTGCGCCCCGCAACTGCCGCAACTAAGGGTCATAATCATCGTCATAACCACTTCCATTTTTGTTTTACTCGTCCATTGTTACATAGTTCTTTTTTTTCTCGGCTCGGATCTTTTAATGCGCTCCGTCACTATGCACATATTTGCACTGTCCATTTTAAAATTCTTCACACAAAACTTATTACTTTTCTCGCTGCACTTGGTTCTTTATTTTTATTGTTTTATCACTCGCGTACTATTAACCAAACCAACTGCACAGCACTGCCGAAAGGCAGCACTGGCAGGGCCGCCATGTACTGGTGGCGCGTTGGGAGCTTGGAAATGAGACACGTGTGTACTCAAGAACGGCGTATATTATACTAATGAACTAACCTAAGTAGAGAAGAGGCGTCGCACACACCACAAGAGGTTGCTAAATAAAAAAATATTTATTATAATTATTTAATTTATTGTATTAATATATAAACCCCAATAGATGTCACATGTTATAAGCCATGATTCGGACTCTGAATACTTTTCTCTATCTCCATCTTCCTCAAGCACTTTCCTAAGTGTGGATAGCGAAAATGAGTCAGACATGCCGTGTTTGGGAGATCGACTTAAATCTACTTTCTGTGCATTGGCAAAAACTTAAATGTAGTCCACATTAACGCGCAAAGTGTGCCATGTCACCACACTGACCTACTTGCAACGTTCGAGGACAACAAAAATATACACGCGATCCTTATCTCCGAGTCTTTTCTCAAACAGACTCTTCCGTCGAACCTTTATCCACTACCTGGATACCGTCTTGTGAGAAACGACAGGACTTACTGTTGCAGCACTGCTGGACGGGCTAGGGTGGTGGGGGGTGGAGGTGTAGCTATATACCTGAGGAATGATCTCTCGTTCAAAATAGTCGACAAATCGTTGTCTGTAGCAAATTCAGCGGAGCATTTGTTCTTGGAGGTAAGTCTCCATCATACCAAAGTTTTGCTAGGAGTATTCTACAGTCCCAACTTGCACATCAACTTCTTTAACTCACTGGAATCCACCCTAGCAAACTTACGGCCTCTTTATGAACACATTGTGTTGATGGGTGACTTCAACACTTGTTTATTGAAAGATGATCACCGCTCCAAGAAGCTCGTTGCTCTCTCAGAGTCCCTTAATCTAAACATCCTGCCTATGGAGGGGCCTACACATTTCTCCCACAACGGTCCTCCATCTCTTCTGGACCTTATCATTACCTCTTCACCGGAGTTGGTTGCCTCCCAAGGTCAATTTAATGCCTCTGGGTTTTCTCTACATGATCTTATTTTCGCATCTTTTAAGATTAGACCACCCAAACGTAGGCATAAGACTATACTTATCCGGGACTATGGTAAGATTGATAAGGAGGCCTTTGAACGGGACCTGGCTGATGCTGAAGGGGCATCTGTGATGGATAGTGACGATGTGGACAGTAAAGTGGCCGCTTTTCAACACATTCTTCTAACTCTCTATGATAAACATGCCCCTCTGAAAGAAGTTCGAGTTAAGCACTATCCCGCACCGTGGCTCACACCAGCCATAAAACAACTTATGGCTCGACGAGATGCGGCGCGCCTTAAAGCGCGTCGTGCTCCTTGTGAAGAAAATATCCGTGCTTACCATGACATTCGCAATCACTGTAACAAAACCTGCAGGAACTCCAAACGAAGACATATCCACTCGTCAATCCAGGAATGCCCTCCCCATAAACTGTGGAAATACCTAAAGTCTCTCGGGGTTGGTGGCTCTCGAGAAGATTCTAATCTCAACCTGGACCTTGATGCCCTCAACAATTATTTTGTTACATCTCCTGTTTCGTATGATCCTGACGTAAAGTTGAGGACACTTGCAGAGCTTGCGAACTCTCCTTTGACGGCACCTGTGCCGCTGGAGCTCAGACAGATCACGGTGGGTGAGGTGGTAAAGGCCTTAAAGTCAATTGGGACAAGGGCGGTTGGTGAGGATGGACTGAGTTTAGATATGATTATTCCTTACTCTGATACTCTAGCTCCAGCCATAGCCCATGTCCTTAATTGCTCAATTTCCACCGGTACCTTTCCAAAGGCTTGGAAATACGCCCATGTTCTGCCCCTCCCGAAGACACTTAACCCTAAAGTATTTACGGAGTTCAGGCCAATATCTATCCTCCCTGTTCTCTCTAAGATATTAGAGCACTGTGTTCATCAGCGTCTGACTGGACACCTCAACCGCCACATGCTTTTTAACCGTTTTCAGTCGGGGTTCCGTGCGGGGCACAGCACTGTGTCTGCGTTGGTTCACATCACTGATGACATCCGACACAATATACAGGAAGGGAAAATCACTGTACTTGTTCTTCTTGACTTTAGTAGTGCTTTTAATACCGTGGACAGTGATATTCTCCTTGCTGTGCTCCGCAAGCTTAACCTGGAATCCAAAACTGCTGCGTGGTTTTGTTCGTACCTTACGGACCGATATCAGCTTGTGAAGGCCAACGATAGACGATCTGGCTGGTGTAGGATTAGGGCAGGGGTCCCGCAGGGTGGAGTGCTTTCGCCTTTACTATTTTCTATATTTATAGACGGTATTACATCCGCTTTGCAATCCTCGTTTCACCTGTACGCTGATGATCTTCAGATATATGCGGCGGAACCACCGGATAGGCTGAATGATGCAGTCAACAGGATAAACCATGACCTGCTTTCTATAAGTTGTTGGGCGAAGAAGCATGGTCTCCCGTTGAATGCGGCCAAATCCCAAGCCATCATTGTTGGAGGTCATCAGCGTATTTCCAAATTAAGATCGAGTTCTATTCCCGAGGTTTTCCTTGATGACTCTCCCATTCCTTCCTCTTCAAAAGTAAAGAACCTCGGAATATACATCGACCAAACTTTATCCTGGACAGATCAATTAACTGAGGTTAGTCGAAAAGTGTACGCGTCACTTCACTCGCTCAAAAGGTTGCAGAACTTTCTGCCTCTCAAGACAAAAACAATGCTCGCTCAAGCACTCTTATTACCATTGCTGGATTATGGTGATGTGGCATATCTGGACCTCACTGAAGAACATCTTAATAAGATGGAACGGCTCCAGAACCAATGCATCCGCTTCGTCTTTGGGTTGCGTAAGTTTGACCACATCACCGAATACAGGGAGCGCTTGAGGTGGCTACCTATACGTCTTCGCAGAGACCTGCACACCCTCTCACTTCTCTTCAATGTGCTTACAAATCCTGCTGCACCTCAGTATCTGTGTGAGAGGTTTGCGTTCAATATTGCGGCCGCTCGTCAGCGCTCCTATGGTGACCTTTCGCTGCAGATAGCGGTTTGTTCCTCTACGACTTTTAAGAAGTCTTTCACTGTCCATGCTGCGCGCTTGTCGAATAGACTTTCTATAGATGTGAGGAAGAGTGCTAATGTGAAGGTGTTTAAATCCAACATCAAGAAGGTTTGGGGGTACGATCTGGGTGACATGGACAATTTATAGGGTTAATGATATATTTATTTATGTGTATATTAATTTATGTATGATATTTTATTATGTGTTTGTTTGTGTGTTTTATTTATGATCAAGTACGTGTATTTGTTATTTGTTTATAATATATATTGATAGAGTAAGCTTATTTTAACCATGCTGAAGTACCGCATAATTTACCTGCAAATAACATATCCTCTGTCTCTCAAAGGTTGACTGGAAGAGATCCCTTTATGGGATAAGTCCGCCTTTGTGCCTCTTGTTTTTAAATTTATTTCTGTAACTGTTTTTATAAATGTGTCTGGTGGTACAATAAAGTTAATACATACATACATAAATCATTAGCAAAACCTAACCGCTTGGCAATAATT
The DNA here is from genome assembly GCA_027580185.1 of Tuta absoluta. Lineage (NCBI taxonomy): Eukaryota > Metazoa > Arthropoda > Insecta > Lepidoptera > Gelechiidae > Tuta > Tuta absoluta. The sequence continues at coordinate 729,580 of JAQAHW010000085.1, read as the reverse complement.
TTGTACCTAATTTGTAATGTTTTCTTACTATCAATCTTACAAGAATTAGGATAGCAAAACTACACTTATCTGGGTTTAGGTAGATAGTAGGCCAGATCACAGCACTCCAAGGTCATCCACTCAACTCGCAGTCAGCTGATATCCACACAGCTCCAAGCATGTATCTCCACACTCCAACACACAGCAGCCACTTTCCAGAACAGAGGCGCAGCGACCACGAGACAAAATCCACCTTCCACATGAAGTGGTGTGACACCAATCCAGCAGCACCTCAGGGTCAGGACTTTCACACTGTACTCCTCTTTTTCTTCCACTTTTATTACTTTTCTTCTTAGATCCGCATACTTCACCGATTAAAATCAGACTTCCCCTTTCGCCCACACACCAGGCCTTATATATCCCTCAAAACGGAAGGTCCAGATACAATTTTCTCGAAAAGTCTAAATCTAGAATAATTCAGCTCTATTTGAGGCACAACCGCTTATTCCACTACTCGACACCAGGTGGAGCTAACGAACTGGAACGATCTAGACTATTCGATCTTCGATCCATATTAGATTTATTTGATTGTGGGTTCCGTACAAATAAAATTATTTAATTTTTTTTCAAATATCGTCGTAACTCTAAATGAATATTATGAAAGTCATAGAATCTAGTTTTCTTTAATAAACTCGGACTTTGTTATAGCATCACGATAGTTTTAGTATGAGTGTTTACCATTAATCACTGATATTTTAGTAGGTTATTTTAAGTTCAACTATATTCAATGCTATAATATTTAAAGTTGATTGGCAAATATCTTGAACAGACAGACTTAGTAATGTATTGTTTATCTTCTTCCTCTATTCATGCGAGACACCGAATTGTACTTGTATATGACTTAGATTTGCTGGTAACCAATATATTTCTAACCCATTATTTAAAATAATGTAAACATTTTCCCCAAAAGAGAAAACCAAGTCTAACAGTAGTCCACTGCGACCAATAATGTTGTTGTTCTCAGACAATTTAAAATGTTTACTTATTATTTAAGGGTTTTTATATTCCACCCTTAAAAGGATCCCTTAATAGTAAACATATATTCGCCCCCAAATTTTTATGAGATTTAGTTATTAAATCGAAGAAAAATTTTAAACAATTTCGAATTTGATTTCCCGCCCCCAAAACTTCAAAATCCTCTAATCGTTAAAAGAGTTTTAAGTTTATTTATTTCCTAATAACCGCCCCCACAGATCTGGACATTTCAATCATCTAATACATCCGGAGTATGCCTGAACCAAATGTTACTATCCTGACCTACGCCAAGAGCCTTTTACGCTAGTGTAATGAAAAATTTTGATAACCTATTAGTACACACAATGAATGATATACGCCAAATGCAATTTAAAATTAACATGTTGAATACCTTTGCAAGTAAGCAAGTTACGCCAAATGCAACAAAGTTAAGAAAATTTGCCTACGCCTTTTTCTGAAGCACTTAAATTCATTACGCCAAATGCTGCTGTATAATACGCTTACTAGATGAATTCGTCTTTTACGCCAAAATTTAAACTGCGCCAAATGCAAGCAAGAGACTTGAACAGTAATTCCATTCAATCTGCATGTGTCATTCAAAACAGAACCCTTATAAGTAATGTATTCGTTTATTTCTGCATACCCTGACTATTCCTTTAAAATTTGTCGTAACGGCCGAAAATCAGATAGTAGGCTAGCAGCTATAATTAATTTTAACATTAAGATCAGGACGCGAAGTACCAAAACCAAGGAACGATGAAAGGTCATTTGAGCCTTGCGCTACGCCCGATCGCTCAAACAACACTAACTCGGAATCTCTCTGTTCCCAAAAATGCCTTTAGCCAAACCACTTGACACAATATGTCTACTACATGCTTCGACCGACGCCAACGCATAGGTACTCAATTAATGCTCTTTCCATAAAATACATCAAAAAGTGCACTTTACTTCATTCCTCAGGTTTAATACCTCACGCTCCGACACGGCCTTCCTGACTTACACACGTCCTCGTGTGGTCACAACTAGCCATTTCACAGTATCGTTCGGTTATCCTGACAGACATACTTTAGCTTATTATAGCCCATAAAACCATAATAATCTGGCTAGACTCCTGAACTGTACAAAGATCTAGTTGTTCACAACAGTTCGCTTCGTTCCTTTCAACATGTGAACAGGTCTATATCGATGAACTGCAAGAACCGAAAGCAGCTCAGCATTCATTGCGGTTTTAAATATCTTTGATCCAAAGTACTTGCTAAGATAGCTATCCTGTTTGGTACTTACTTACTTACTTCCTAATACTTGTTTGTTAAATTTGACTTGGTATTCATAACAACAAACCTATTATCTCCAAATCGTTCAAGTATTTTTCACGTTTGTGTTATTATTTGCTAAAAAAAATAAACAGGCCCATATTCGTTTGCACTTCAAAAACTTCTCATAAGCCATCCAATACGTTTTTACCCTTACATGATTAGTAACTATGCACTCTTTTACTGTGCTGTCGAACTTAACAGTTAAGGAAATATCATTTATCAGAAACTCATTAAGGTTACGGATTTATTATGTGACAGACTACAAGTTGAGTGTGAACCATAAATTTTCAACCCACTTGAACCAGCCGTTTTCGTTGCTTTCTGATAACTGAAATCACGCCACTACTTATTGAAAGACAAGTGCCCATAAAACAATATTCTAACTTGAAAACAATACAATAATTGATACGAGTACCGCAATAAAGTCTTTTGTTGCATCTGGCCACCGTCGCAACGGTCACAGAGCTTCCCCACCATGGGTCACTCAACACTGTCAATCACAGTCACAGATCCCCGCCACGGATCTCAGGCCGACACCACCACCTTGTGGCACGCCTACTGGTAACACCGGTTACCTGGAGCGACATCATACATAACAGTAATGACCACAGTAATCACCTACTTGGTCAAGTATGATGCCCTCAACGAAACCATGCGTCCATCAAATACACCATCTGATCACACAGATCAGCAAAGCGGATGGTGAATGAGCCACTGCAGCTGGCCACTCACCCGATCAGATCATAGTTCCCCGGGCTATATCTGACCCAACACAACATGAGACCACACTGTCGCCACAATTTGAGACCACACTGTCTCCACCATGGCACACGCTCCTCCCGCAGAGGTCTTAAGTTAGAGTCAATAGGTAGGTACGGTGATCACAGTCATAGTATATAGTCGTGAGGGGTCGGGAGGACAAACGCGTCCATCATTGCCAGCAACAAAAACTTTAACTGCTAATATCATCTGATTAATTATGCAATTTTATGGGTACTTTACTTTCAGGCATTTTAGCTTTCTATCCCAGCAAGGCACATAACAGCTATATGAAGATAGCCAGATTACGTTTTCCTGCTCAAGAAAGCAAAGCAATATTACTTAAGCAAAAAGTCATACGATTCAGTACTTCTAAAATGAAAACAAGTTCATTTCAAAATGTAACTTTTAACAACCGTTTCTATTATCACATTAGATCCATTCAATGCTTATCAGATTAAAAATAATTCTTATTTTATTCCACCTTTACTAAGCATGTATTGATTTGAACTAAGCACTGCTTTGAGACCTTAATTTTCATGAATTGCTGCACCGAGTAGGTGATTTGTTATTTCTCAATTATTCTTCCAAGTTGACAAAATAACTTAATGAAATCTATTTTTTTTGTGAAATGATAGGTACCTAATTAATATCACGTACCAATACTCAAATATCAATTGCATTCAATATGCAATTTACTATTTACCTACTTCTTTCGTCCAAGTCAGTGCTATAAAATTCTATATTACTTACACAACATAGCCACGTAATCTATGCTTTAACTACATCAACCCATTGTATCCAACAACAAACAGTTTTTTTTGTTTTGTTTTTACCGAATCAAGATATTAATGCGGTTCACGCAGAAATATACACAACGTCCTTCTCCAGCTGCTCTATTGATCACCAGCACGGCAAAGCACTACGTTACCTTAATAAAAATTATTACTTCATAATTGAGTAACGCTATACGCATTTAAGTAAATTTTCATAAGTTACAGTCATGATCATGCTTAACCATATCATTGTCATGTTTGTTTCTAAATCCCTTATGATATAAGTTAATTAACAAAAAAGTTTTTGCCAGACTTGCATTATGAAAACAATACAAAGATCTCGCTCATTTCTCCGAATACTATGGTAACATATGTTGAACCACGGGTATCAGTAATACGCGTGGCTACAACCCTCAGTCATTTTGGACATCAATGTCCCTTTTAGAACAATGCTTTTTTTATACCTCTAAGATAACATAATAGAGCTACAGCAATGCTTTAAAATGTTTTCTGAACTATAAGGAAATACCATAACCATTATGATTATTTATTAGCCATTCATTAGTTTTAAAACTCAAGTGTGTTTCTCACAAACGAAATAAAAATCCAACGCGAGAGTGATTCTCAAACTGAAAGTTGTAGAGAACAATGTCTTCTGGCAATAGGTACAGTACTTAGCATTCCCGGGACTCTGAACCAGCAACAAATTGTTCAGTTTTAAAAAAAACATGTCTCATGAAAATCAAATAGGTACGTACATTCCTTTCGTACAATATCTATGCTAAAATTCAAATCACGTTTATTGCAAACAACAAACACAAAATCTTTTCTTCTTCCGAAAATTGCTCTATCTTTATAGGTACCAACTCCTCAAAAGCTTTTATTTCAAAAGTTTTGTATAAATGCATTTCTGCACCAGGTAATATTAGATATCAATTGCAGTAAAGATTGAGAACCAGTCGCTATTCCCAAACTAAAACACAACGCCTTGGTTCTCATAGGTACTTGAAAAGACCCTTTTTTTGTCTCCACCAATATCAAATAGCCGTCCCATAGTTTGACTTTAGGTTTGTTAAACTTAGTTCTAAAAATAGATTGATTTATCCATTTCCAAAAGTTTAAAAACACGCTAAATAATATTTTACTGTAACGATACATGCGTCACTTTATTAACAAGTAGTAAGTAAGCACTAATGCAATGCAAAAATTGCAAAAGATCACAAATACTTCTTTACACAGTAAAATACGAAATCAAAACTTCCAGACTAGGCCAAGAATTGAACCTGAACCTTCATGTTCCTTGAAACAGTCTACCAACTGTGCCAACGAAAACGAAATACGTGTGCAACTAACTGTACACAACAAAACTAAATCGTGTTTCTTTTTATATTTGATTATTTCCGATTCCAGAGACATCTTCCTATCATCACAACGTCATCCATTGACAAAGAAATTAATTAAACTTTTGTTTTTGTGAATCTAATTCATTATCCAAAATAATTATTTTATCGAGTGATTTTTCATCAAACAATAATGCCAATTAAAATCCGATAAAATTGACTCCAGTCCGTGCTCCAGTCCAACTTAGGTCCACGTTTATAAACAAATTCAGTAGATTAACGTGTCGCAATCATTACCGTACTAAAAAGAATTCTATCACAAACTCAAAATTGATATCAGCCTCAAAATAACATTACTAATACGCGGCAAATAAAAATCATCAGTAACCAATAATATCAAATCGCTAGAAAATAATAGTATGGAAAGAACTGGCCTGAATTATTTGTGGTCCAAGAGCAGTCTCTGCAATCTGCATTCCCGCTTACAACTGGTATCTCCACGAAAGTCATTTTAGTCACGATCACTAGGTCCACAAGTCTATCACTATGGCACTGCATCTAGACAGTTTGTAGGTCTCAATCCCACTTCTGATGTCGTAACGGCCGAAAATCAGATAGTAGGCTAGCAGCTATAATTAATTTTAACATTAAGATCAGGACGCGAAGTACCAAAACCAAGGAACGATGAAAGGTCATTTGAGCCTTGCGCTACGCCCGATCGCTCAAACAACACTAACTCGGAATCTCTCTGTTCCCAAAAATGCCTTTAGCCAAACCACTTGACACAATATGTCTACTACATGCTTCGACCGACGCCAACGCATAGGTACTCAATTAATGCTCTTTCCATAAAATACATCAAAAAGTGCACTTTACTTCATTCCTCAGGTTTAATACCTCACGCTCCGACATAATGATAATGAAAATAATTTAATCTAAGTGTTTAAACCAAATCTATATGTAGTCTGCTGTGTGTAGGTTGTGTTGCAGATAGTTTAACCGATACTAAAGTATCAGTAACCTATTGCAACCTCCGTGTTGAGTCTGTAAGAGGTACATGTTCAGGACAGTACATCTCTGCACCACCCCTTTAGTATCATTTGCCTGCAGTGCGACCATAAGCAACGAATCAGCAGAAAGTTAGGCTTGATGCTGAACCAACAAGCCGACCCTTCACCGATTATCTGCCACAGTAACGTCAGAGTAGTGAATGATTTGGCTTAAATCAGATCTTAACCCAAGGTAGTTAAGACCTCAATCAGAATGGATTATGTTTATTAAGATAAGTTTATCAAATACTTGCCCTACTCACATCCATGACATGATAAGGTCAGCAAAAGTTATGTAAAAGAAATGGTTCTGATCAAATCGTGAAATATGTAGTGTGTATGGGCCAACTTGACCAAATTTGTGATGTCTGTAAAGGTACTTTGTTAGTATTATGCTTGCAGAAATACCTCGAACAGAGAAACAACGTAGCACAGATTGATATTGTGCTAACAACCTGTCCCACAGTCAGATCACTGCAGAAGTAAATACAGAGTGTTGTGAAATGATTTGATCCTGAACCTTTTATGAAAAAAAATAAAATAATGATACTAACATGAAATTCAGAAAAGACTAAAATCATATCAAACATGGATGGAGATAAAAGTTTCGGATATACAAAAAGGTGCAAACCTCAAAAGTTAGTAAACTAGTCAGAGTTCCAGAAAACAAAGTTTACATTCTAATCATATGAAAAAATTCATGACACACACGAATTGAACAGAACAATTAAAATTTACGCAATGATATTGAAATTAATAGCCTAAAATTCAATTTAGTTCAGGCACACTTTATAGTTGTATAGATAAAACTTCGCCCCCAGACTACTAAACTCTTAAGCATAGTTGTTAATTTTTTTTCTTAAATTTTAACGATTCTCGCCCCCACAATCTTTAAGTCTAGAAATAAAAGTATCCTCCAAGAATGGCTATCCTGCTACAACCAGCTAGAATGTCTACTATTACTAAACATCCACAATATTTCACTGTTGAACAAGCACATTAAAGCACGCTACCATAAACACTTCTTGCATTCCACTTCACACACCCAAACCACATTCAAATGACTCTCTGTACATTCAGTATGGAAAATACTTCTCTATTCCCAACTCACATAACCCACACTTCAACTACATACAATGACTAGCATACTACAGGTTAAACTAACAAGTGTTAAAATAGAATCCAGTTGAAACTGTAACTCTAATCCAAAACTGGTGAGATCGCACTGTTTAAGAACCTGTAAAAATAGTGAACAACAATTAGGTTTATAAATACTTAAACATTTTTAAAATCAAAATGTATATGCGTCCATAAGAATATTCCTGCCCTTATAAGTTTTAAATACTTTGGACTTTCATAATTTAATTTGACCCATTTGAATATTTTAGTTTTAACTAGCTTTTACCCGCGACTTCGTCCGCGTTAGATAGTTTTTTTAGGCAGAAGTTCTAAAGTAGGTATGTGTATTCATAGTGTGACAGTGATATTAGAACAGTTCTTATCTGTACTGTTTAAAGATGAATTGCTTGCTACTGTTGTTCAAGGGACAATTCTAAATTTGCTATCCGGCCTGAGAGACAAAATTTTTAAACACTGAATACAAAAATCAGTAGATAACAGAGTACTTACTCCAGAGGTGCCGATTTGAGCACACTTAAATGGTCAGCATAAGTGGATAAGACAGATAAATCTTAAGTTACTGTAATACATTTTTATATACCACATCTTCTGCTTTTCTGTCCTTAACTTATTCCCATCATATTGAACAACTTTTGTTTTAGAATCATGCCTGTATCTCTAATAGTTTAAATGGGCACCTGATAATAGACCTGGAAGTCAACATAAGGTACTACAGATCCTAAATGTCCTTGTGAAAAGAAGCAGCCTATCATACTGAACAACTTCTGTTCTGGAACCATTTCTGTATCTCCAATAGTTTACGTGGGCTCCTGATGGTAGACCTGGTGGTCTATATAAGGTACTCTAGATCCTCAATGTCCTTGTGCAAAGAAGCGGCTCATCATACTGAACAACTTTTGTTTAATAACCATGCCTGTACCTATCTCTAATAGTTTTGCTGGGCTCCTGATGGTACACCTGGTGGTCTACATAAGGTACTTCAGAGCCCCAATGTCCTTGTGAAAGAAGCGGCCCATCATACTGAACAACTTTTGTTTTGGAACCTTGCCTGTATCTCTAATAGTTTAGCTGGGCTCCTGGTGGTACACCTGGTGGTCTACATTAGGTACTGCAGAGCCCCAATGTCCTTGTGAAAAGAAGCGGCCCATCATACTGAACAACTTTTGTTTTGGAACCATGCCCATATCTCTAATAGTTTAGCTGGGCTCCTGGTGGTACACCTGGTGGTCTACATAAGGTACTCCAGATCCCCAATGCCCTTGTAAAAAAAAGCGGCCCATCATACTGAACAACTTTTGTATTGGAACCATTTCTGTATCTCCAATAGTTTAGGTGGGCTCCTGATGGTACACCTGGTGGTCTACATAAGGTACTCCAGAGCCCCAATGTCCCTGTGAAAAGAAGCGGCCCATCATACTGAACAACTTTTGTTCTGGCACCTTTCCTGTATCTCTAATAGTTTAGCTGGGCTCCTGGTGGTACACCTGGTGGTCTACATAAGGTACTCCAGAGCCCTTATATGCTTGTGAAAAGAAGCGGCCCATCATACTGAACAACTTTTGTTTTGGAACCATGCCTGTATCTCTAATAGTTTAGCTGGGCCCCTGGTGGTACACCTGGTGGTCTACATAAAGTATTTCAGATCCCCAATGTCCTTGTGAAAAGAAGCGGCCCATCATACTGAACAACTTTTGTTTTGGAACCATGCCTGTATCTCTAATAGTTTAGCTGGGCTCCTGGTGGTACACCTGGTGGTCTACATAAGGTACTCCAGAGCCCTTATATGCTTGTGAAAAGAAGCGGCCCATCATACTGAACAACTTTTGTTTTGGAACCATGCCTGTATCTCTAATAGTTTAGCTGGGCCCCTGGTGGTACACCTGGTGGTCTACATAAAGTATTTCAGATCCCCAATGTCCTTGTGAAAAGAAGCGGCCCATCATACTGAACAACTTTTGTTTTGGAACCATGCCTGTATCTCTAATAGTTTAGCTGGGCTCCTGGTGGTACACCTGGTGGTCTACATAAGGTACTCCAGACCCTCAATGTCCTTGTGAAAAGAAGCGGCCCATCATACTGAACAACTTTTGTTTTGGAACCATTTCTGTATCTCCAATAGTTTAGGTGGGCTCCTGATGGTAGACCTGGTGGTCTACATAAGGTACTCCAGATCCCCAATGTCCATGTGAAAAGATTCGGCCCTTCATACTGAACAACTTTTGTTTTGGAACCATGCCTGTATCTCTAATAGTTTAGCTGGGCTCCTGGTGGTACACCTGGTGGTCTACATCTATACTCCAGACCCTCGAATGGTGATATAAAGTAGCCTATGTCCGTTCTCGGTAGGCTAGCAATCTCTGTGCCAAGTTTCATGAAGATCGGTTCAGCGGTTTGGCCGTGAAAGCGTAGCAGACAGACAGACAGACAGACAGACAGACAGAGTTACTTTCGCATTTATAATATTAGTGTGGATGTGGATAAGACAACAACCCTATGTCATAAATGAAATTCATTGACTTAAACATACCTCCTACTGTTAATGAGTCTATACCTACTTAGCAGTCTTTTATTTACTTGGTTATCATTATTACTTTTTTTTATTACTAAATTGGTTTCATTCAGGTTGTATATATTTAGATAAGAAATAATTTTAGATGGTGATGGTGAATTAAATATTGAAACATTAATGAATCCAAAATTTGGCCTGATTCATTAAAACAATAAATGTTCAAAACTTGGATGAATAGTATTGATAATGAAAAACAAAATAGTTTTACTGCAGCTTATAACAAAAAATATATGATTTTTAAATTAAAATGTTTAAATCAAATCCAAATGTTTTTTTTTGTATTGTGTTATTGATTGCAGATATGTTTACCGACACCAAGTGTTTGAAACATATAACAATCTCTTGTAAGTCTGTAGAGGGGCCGTGTAAGGAGATCACGCTCGTGGTCTCCCTTTGAATAGATGCTTGCAAAGCTATCATCAATAGCGAGCCAGCAGAAAATATCCTCGTTGCTGCTACAACTAGAACATCCTCCAGCCGACTATCTACAAATAATAACCCAGAGTGGTGATTTGATTTAACTTAAACAGATCTTAACTCAAAGTAGTTAAGATCTCATTTTAAGAAATAAGGTTATAAATGTTATAATGATAGTAAAAATTATTTCCATAAGTAGCCCTATTCGCATCCATAACATGATAAGGCTATTTAATTTTTAATAAAAAGAAAACGAAACCCAGCCTCGGTCAAATCGTGTCATTTGTAGTATGTAATAGACCATTCCGGCCTTTTTATGTACAGTCTGTAAAAGGTAAATGTTCAGAAATACGTATCTCTACGTATTCCTTTTAGTGTTCTTTGCGGGCAGCATCACCTTGTACAATGATGAAAAAAGTTAGAATAACTTGCCATTGTGCGTAACAAATCATACCATAGTTTCATCATTGCAAAAGTAATACAGAGTGGTGTAATGATTTGACCATAGCCGAACAAAAATAACACACTTTAGGTAATAGTTACTTTATCTTAAAATCAATCATGTATGGATGGATAAAATATGATAGTAAAAATGCATTGATCTAATTTAAAGGTATTGATAAACACTTGAATCAAGCCCAAATTTAAGATTCCAAGAGAATTTAGGAGTAACAATAACTATTTTTGTAATCAACATTGATACTAGATGATTGTTTTATCTATTTCTTGGTCTAAATACCACACCTTAAATTTTAAAGAGTGCAAACAAATATTTTCTACCAAGCAACTTTCTTAGTAAATTTTGCCAACTTAACAGAGCTTAAATGTTACCTGAATATTTTAGATGATGCGTAATATTCGAAAGAGCAATCCTTTTACACGGAAAAGTTGTAAAACCACCGAATACACACTTTTAACACAATCAAAACATGAACACATGTTTTCACCCGAAAACTGTAACACCAACACTTTATTTGGCACAAATCCTAAATAAAACATTACTAACCACTTAATACGTTACTTGAAATGGTTTTTAAACCTAATTTCATACGAAAACATGTGAAAATAACAATTTTATTTTCATTCATTCAAACACGCCGCTATGAATGTCAATTTCATTAGTACTGTGCATCACTGATTAAAATCGATATTTATTCGATACCGGAATAAAAGTTTGGTAATAATTTGTTAACTTTCAGATATAAAACATTGACAAAACCTCCCACGATATCAATTAAATAGATGTTTTAATTTAAAATTATATCAAAATTTTACCAATTTTACTTGTAATACTAACATTGAAGTTTTCCGTTATTAGTTACGAGTCGATACCTTAATTTTGATGCAAAAGGCATATTGCCGAACTGAAAACTTGACGTCATACCAACCAATTGGCAAAATCCAACATGGCTGGCAGTGGAAACAGGTATAGATCGTTCCGTATCGCGCTGTGCTCGCAACTAATCAACTACTGTTAGTCTGATCCACCACACAACAAACCTACCGTCCCGCCACCATACTAAAATTAATAAAATTTAGATAAATTTAATAAACACAAAATTAAATGAATAATGTATAAAGTGATACGGACTTTTGTGCAAAGGAGCGCCACTGCATAACCCCAGTGCTATCTACATAACACTCGAGAACAAATATCAACCCACTTAATATCGATTATCGAGTATCAATCCATTAATAGTTGCACATCCCTACTATCTGTCAAAGTACGAGGTGCGTTCAAAACGTGGATATCTAATTTCCGCAGTGATATTATTTATATTATTTTATCATGAAATAAAATTGAAATAACATAAAAATTAGCATAAAAAAAACTAGATTGTTAATATTGTACTGGGAATGCTTATTTTAAAACCTAAGATTATTAAAAGATGAAATAGAACTCATTTAAAATGACAGCATTTTACCTACCAATAAAATGCTTATTAAACTACTTACCTTCCTTATAGCCTTACTTATAGAGAGAGAGATCTTCCTTTGCAGCGATTGGTCGCACTTATCCGTTCCAAAGCTGTGTGATTGGTTATGTATGCCCCCACACCACACCCCACTCTGACACGGCAGGGCGGGGCGAGTCGACCCGCTTGGCTTCATTGCGTCTCATAATAATATTCTAATTGGAATATTAATACTACAAAATACACCAGGCAGAATTAAAAATTTAAGGCTATAAGGAAGGTAAGTAGTTTAATAAGCATTTTATTGGTAGGTAAAATGCTGTCATTAAACCACTGTACGTTCCTTATAGCCTTACTTATAGAGACATGTTTGATATCGCCTGGAGGAGTGGGAATTATCGCCAATGTGAAAAACTATAAAAAGAACACACACACACACACATATCACGCCTATTATCCTTTGCGGGGTAGGCAGAGCGTAAACAGCCGCAAAAAGGGCCATTTACACCACGTCTGACAAATGTTTGAGGGTCATTCGGAAAATTGTGTATCACTATAGTGACAGGTTGTCAGCCCATCGCCTAAAATTGCAATACACACCCTCGAGTCCCTTAGTCGCCTCTTACGACTCCCACGGGAATGAAATGGGGTGATGCTATTCTAAACCGGCATCACACGGCAAAAAGAAACACTATAAAAAGAAACAGGTATGATTATTCTTTAAAAAATGAATATCTTTATCAACAATAATGATTTTGATCCACTATACTGAAAATTTATTTATATTGTATTCATTAAAAATACTGTAATATCATAAACTCACCCTTAAATGACGATAAAATATAATAAATTATAATGAAAATGTAATTCAAAACCTCTTGTACTATATTACGGCATTCTAGGTAAGCATTAATAGAATGATGAAAATGATGCATTTGTAACATGCCATTTATAATGTCATTGAAAAACTTTACCTCGTATTTAATAAAAAATGCACATAATACAGTTATTCATTATGTAAGTCTCAATACGTTTTGATAAGATAGAAAGTACGCGGAAATTCATCTGAAAGTTTCCGAAAAGTAAACAGAAAATTTCAAAAAAAAATTTGAAAAACTCAATAGCCAAAATAGTAAAATATAAAAATATTGAAGAGGTACCTTTAGTTAGAGGTAAATACGCATTGCAGGTCGTTTTTTTAAATCCTTTTAAATATCTATTTACTTACATATTAAATAAATAGCTTTTGTACACAGAAAAACATAGCTTACATATTGTAATTGTGCTTGATCACTCAAGCTATAGGTAACGTAATAAGTAAGTTAAATTTCCCTACTATAAGGTCAACTCTATCGTTAAGATATGCATTGACCTAAACGGGCTTAAGCAGGTAAATCAAAAAACCTGGCCAAACGACTACCTAGTTTCCCAGGAGAATAAAAGGCAAATAAATTTGTTATCAAATCTTACCTTCATATGATTTTTTAAATATGATTCATTTGGGCTTGCCTTAATAATATTTGCTATAATACATAATGATCAATAACTAACCTTGTTTACTTTGTCGGAGTAACGGTCAAGCTTTATTTAAAACATCACTCGGGCCTCTGAATAAACTATATTGTATATAATAATATAGTTAATTAATATCTTGGTAAATCTACCTAAACTTGATATAATAAAAGAGGCGATTATTGAATTTGTTTTCTGCCATAACTACCTCTGACCGTCCCATGCAAAGCCCAGATCTCTGTTTAAAACTTGAAAAGGGCACAAATTTGCTTTAATTTTATGTACAATCAAAAACGAGCTAGCTATAAAAGAATATGAGCTAAAGTTTAAATTATAAGAATTTTATCATTTTGTTAACAGCTTACCTACGGAGAAAATTTAATCCAAAGGTACGTCGGTAAACGACGTTATTGTCTATTAGACAGTACAAACATTGCAACATTGCAAATTAATTGTAGAAGCCTAGATCTTACGTGGATCACCGTACAAATATTATCATTATGATCACCGTTGGTAAAATATACTAGCTATTGAACGTAGTAGGTAGTTCCCAATATAATTCTCGCTAGGTATCTATTCTGAAAATATTTACTTGATAGGCAAACTATTTGCCTAGTACGTAGGTACATTCAAGCATTTTTTAACAACGTCTTGTGCTCGACATTCAGAGCAAATATATTGGAACAACGGTATTATTATTTTAGGCTGACGTCTTTCGATAGGCAATTATGTTCACTATCGTAAGTTTCTAACAACCATCTAACAATGTTATACACAGGAGTAGATACTCGTGTTTCAAACCCAACAGACAGGGCACTTACACAAATATCAATTAGCAAAAGTACCCTCTGATTGTAACCTTTTGTGTATTTATTTAAAATACCCACATAGACTGTGGGTACTTGTTGTTTACTTGCCCAAAAGCTTTCATTCATTATCGAAAAAGTAGGTGTAGTAAGCATGACTACACTTGAGGAAATAAAAACTTAATATCGTCTGGGACAGTGTCGCATTATTGCTATTTGCCACTATCGCTCTTAAACTTTTCATCTCTAGAGGAGGTCGTTATACATATTACGCCATATGCATTTCATTAATAACATTTCAGGTAATATGAAAGCTTCTGAAAAATATATCATGAACTTTTCATCTCTAGTGGAGGTTGTTATACAAATTACGTAATATGCATTTCATTCATAATATTTCGGGTAAAATAAACGCACCTGAAGAAAAAATCATGTTCAAGATCAAGGCACTCGAGTAGGTAACACAAAATTTGGCATATACCAAATAGGTACATATTACATCACTCGCCTTAGCAGCTAGACAACCTTCCACTAGTTTTGATGTTATACAGCTTGATATAGCAGAATTAACAATAGGGTGTACCTAGCTCCCAAGTTGCAACATGCTGGAATAAGTAAATTACCTACATACATCTCCACCTCACGAAATTTACTCCGTACACTCAATGCACGATGAATTAAAAAGTAAAAATTATTATAGTTTCGGTGTGAGATCTATTAAATGGGTAGGTCTTCATTATTTACTTATCCATTTTGAGATGAGGCCATTACAAAAAGGCCGTTTTCTCTCCCCACATTTGTCTGTTTTCATGTTGCTAAGAAAAACGTAGGACTATTTTAGGACAACTCTGCACTTAGAGAGCTTAGATTGTACACATTCCCTTCCGTGATTGATGCCAGAATCATAGCGAGTATTTAACGTAGGTACTCTTACGCCACTTTTTGATCATAGTTCAAAGAAGTAAACAAATGACAAGCGTGAGGGATCTCCCTCAGAAATGCGTTAGCACTACGAGGTCTATAATAGCATAGAAATAGAAGTGAATTATTGCTACTTAGGACAGTGAGCAAGGGAAAAATTTATAAATTCAGTCGTTTTCACAGTTACCTAATAAATCAATATGTTTCTCATTTTCTTACTGCGTGGCCTCGGTAGGCCACTGAAATGATCATAAAGGAAAACTGTTTCAGACTTAAACCGTCTATAAATTTTCCTTAACCTGCGAGAATTTAGACTCGGCAGTTACGGTTACTAAGATGGGACTGAACGCGGTGAATCTACGACAAATATGTCTTCTGCTTAAGAATCATTGTAAAACGTTAGACAGCTCTCTAACTTTGAACTTTATTCCGAGTAGATAAAGTTCATACTTACGTAGGAATATTGTTCCCTGTACTTTCTAATAGCCAAGACTTTTTATTTCTTAAACATATTTTAATACTTAAGCTTAACCGTGTTAGGTAGGTATAAAATTATGGAAACTTGGCTAATTTTATACCACATGCAGGATTCGAACCTGCGCGCTTCACTATCAATACTAGTGCTACACACTACCCTTCGCTACAATTGCTGTATCTCATCGCAGGCGGTGGACCGGACGATGTACTTTCAGATAAGACAAAATTTAACGAGGGCATTTCACTGACACGTTAGAAGACAAATAAGCATAGAAGTAAAGAAAGACTGCTTTACTTTGATTAGACAAAAGCAAATCATGCATGTGCCGGATGCCATCAAAACTTTTAGAAGTTTGATAAAAAGGTAGGTAGGTACCAAAAGTAATACCTATACTTAAAGCAATAACGTTTTATCAAAGGTGCTGGCCGACTCTTTCTGCACGAGGTATTAAAAATATATTGGTGGGTACATTTCGAAACTTTGGCTCCACGAGGACCCAGTTCTTTGAGTTACATATCGTACCGAAACCCACAACACAAATACTTTTTAGTACTTGTTAGTATTTTTGGCAATATTTGCATCTAAACCGTCTATAATGCATGGAATTTGTATCGCATGTCGATTTATTAATTCGCCAAGTATACGAAAGGCTCGAGGACGGAATTTCAGGCCCTGCAAGTGCAAGCGAGGGCATTCTGCATGACATCAAAAGGTACAACCCCTGCGCGGGGATGTAGGAGTCTAAGGACACGTCATGCGCTGACGGCCTAATGAACTCCTGATGATGTTATAAAATAGGGTATACCTTGCGTTGCGCAGAGGTAGCTTATAAAACCGACGAAATGTAGCTTGGCTTGTGCTGCCATTTCATATCATAGCAATCAACTAGAATATATATTTTCTGCAATTTATTCTAGGTACAACGAAAAGATCCTTGAGGAGTTCTTATTACTCTATTTTATAAGACGTTCTACGGACTTGGACTTCCGTAAACTTTCTTATTACTAACAGCATTTCACAGGGTCATGGCGGCCCCCTTTTAAAATAAAAATTGTCGCTGTTCGACTTATTTATTTAAAGAAGTTTGAAGGTATCCGAACAATACCTACAGATCACGTATTTGATGCGTTACTTGAATAACACATGTTGCTACGTGAAAGGAGCATCTGTATACCATTACTAGCTCCAGTAAACGACATTAAAATGTATTTATGTCCAAATAAAAATTTACAAAAACACGTGTAAAAATAAAATAATCATTCACAAATGAAAATCCATAAATCAATCAGGCACATTAATGAAAAACGTGCACGGGGGATATGTAGAAACTAGTTCGACGGGATAGTAACCTATAAATAGAAAAAGGTATTACTTCTCTCGAGGAATACCTACCTATCAGTTCAAGGTAACTAGTTTAAAAACCTGCGAGGGATGAACATTTATATTAAAAATCTTAAAATAATGCCACTCAAAGCTTGTGCGAAGTGCACTATGATTATTGGATTTTCATTTGATCGTTCGTAAAGAATCGAACGAATTAATTACTTCCGGATTAAAAACTTTTCGTAAAAAAAAAAAACTCTATTGTTAAATCCGGGTAACTAAAACTTTGATAGCAACCAAATTTCTATAACACACTTTGCTTATTTATTTGGGATCATTATTCTTGACAAATAATTCCCACAAATTATTAACTATTTTGTTCACAGAATTCGGATCGCCAGGAACAATTTATTTATTCGTAAACGGTCTTGACAGATTTCAATAATAATTTATTAAAATTGTAAGAAATTGCAAAGTTTGTGTCCGACGGAAAACCGCCTTCAGAAATCTGATTTGCCACATGCTTAATCCACATCCACACTATCCACACTAATATTATAAATGCGAAAGTAACTCTGTCTGTCTGTCTGTCTGTCTGTCTGTCTGCTACGCTTTCACGGCCAAACCGCTGAACCGATCTTCATGAAACTTGGCACAGAGATTGCTAGCCTACCGAGAACGGACATAGGCTACTTTATATCACCATTCGAGGGTCTGGAGTATAGATGTAGACCACCAGGTGTACCACCAGGAGCCCAGCTAAACTATTAGAGATACAGGCATGGTTCCAAAACAAAAGTTGTTCAGTATGAAGGGCCGAATCTTTTCACATGGACATTGGGGATCTGGAGTACCTTATGTAGACCACCAGGTCTACCATCAGGAGCCCACCTAAACTATTGGAGATACAGAAATGGTTCCAAAACAAAAGTTGTTCAGTATGATGGGCCGCTTCTTTTCACAAGGACATTGAGGGTCTGGAGTACCTTATGTAGACCACCAGGTGTACCACCAGGAGCCCAGCTAAACTATTAGAGATACAGGCATGGTTCCAAAACAAAAGTTGTTCAGTATGATGGGCCGCTTCTTTTCACAAGGACATTGGGGATCTGAAATACTTTATGTAGACCACCAGGTGTACCACCAGGGGCCCAGCTAAACTATTAGAGACTAGCTGTTACCCGCGGCTTCGCCCGCGTACTCATAGAGTTTTATTAATTAGTTGTGTATTCTAAACAGGGCGACAGCACACACAACACAGGTCATTACTTTCCGGTTTAGTGACTGCGTCTCTATTAAAATTACGTTTATGGGTCACTTATTTAACTCCTACGCGAATATTATAATACAAATATAGTAGTAATGGTTATGCCAAATTATATCAGCGATATAATTTGGCATAACCTGCATTATTACACAATGCAGCGCTACATCTAGCAATACTACTAAACTACCAATACACCTATATTTATGCCTAGCTATTACACTCAGCGCTCTATGTCGCCATAGAGTATAGCTACCTTATGAATATTGTGAATATTGCCTAGTGTTATATTGGTGGTTAATAAATAATAAGAAAGTATAGATTGCTATATAGCTTTAATTTTTTTTAATATTCCTGCTATTTTGAAATTTTTATTACATACAAACATGCTCCAAGAAGACATGAAAGAAAGGAGTGGGTATGTAATCAAGGATTTGAAAACCTATATCAGCTCCAAACCAAATTAACTTGGGGATGGATGTTCTTGGATTGGAATTATAATAATATGAATACGCAGTATAATGATTTTGCCTAGTCTTCAATTTTCAGGACTATGGTACCAAAAAAATTAAGTTTATTATGTGTCTTCGCAAGTATACGCAGGGCAAACTTACTGTGCTAAAAATGGTTATTATTATAGAAATGGACTTTCAAATCATGTTTAACTGTAGAAATTAACTTTACTACTGTGGTAAGAAGTATCTCAAGTACATACCCACATCACCCTTAAAGCCACATTCATATCCCAAAACTCATATTCAAGAGACATTCTCATAGTAGTGCTATACAGGGTGTAAGTGACAGCCCTTCGAATACTGATTGGGTGTATTCAAACCATGAAACTGAACAACCTGCCATAGATTAAATTCTTTTTTTCTATATCCCATACAAAATCACAATCAGCTCACTGCATTTACTATGGGAATATCAGTATTCGGAGGGCTGTCCCTTACATCCTGTATATACATCTTTTTTATGTGGTATGGATGTATTCTATGCTACACAATAATCAGTTTTCCGATGGGAAAAATATGTTTTTCCGAGATAAAAAGTAACCTATGACACTCACCAGCTTTTCATCTAACTGCTTTCCAAAAAAAAAATGCTTTACATCGCTGCATGATACTCATTTATGTATGTAGTATGGATGTATTCTATTGCTAAACATTAATCGGTTTTCCGAAGGGAAAAATATGTTTTTCCGGGATAAAAAATAACCTATGTCACTCACCAGCTTTTCATTTAGCTGCTCTCAAAAAAAAAAATGCTTTACATCGCTGCATGATACTCATCTATGTTCGTAGTATGGGTGTATTCTATTGCTAAACATTAATCGCTTTTCCGATGGGAAAAATATGTTTTTCCGGGATAAAAAGTAGCCTATGTCACTCTCCAGCCTCTCACCTAACTGCACACCTAAAAAACACTGCATGATATCGCTCTGTTGTAACGTGAAAGAAAGACAAACAAACAAACAAACAAACAAACAAACACACTTTCGCATTTATAATATTAGTATGGATACAGGCATGGTTCCAAAACAAAAGTTGTTCAGTATGATGGGCCGCTTCTTTTCACAAGCATATAAGGGCTCTGGAGTACCTTATGTAGACCACCAGGTGTACCACCAGGAGCCCAGCTAAACTATTAGAGATACAGGCATGGTTCCAAAACAAAAGTTGTTCAGTATGATGGGCCGCTTCTTTTCACAAGGACATTGGGGATCTGAAATACTTTATGTAGACCACCAGGTGTACCACCAGGGGCCCAGCTAAACTATTAGAGATACAGGCATGGTTCCAAAACAAAAGTTGTTCAGTATGATGGGCCGCTTCTTTTCACAAGCATATAAGGGCTCTGGAGTACCTTATGTAGACCACCAGGTGTACCACCAGGAGCCCAGCTAAACTATTAGAGATACAGGAAAGGTGCCAGAACAAAAGTTGTTCAGTATGATGGGCCGCTTCTTTTCACAGGGACATTGGGGCTCTGGAGTACCTTATGTAGACCACCAGGTGTACCATCAGGAGCCCACCTAAACTATTGGAGATACAGAAATGGTTCCAAAACAAAAGTTGTTCAGTATGATGGGCCGCTTTTTTTTACAAGGGCATTGGGGATCTGGAGTACCTTATGTAGACCACCAGGTGTACCACCAGGAGCCCAGCTAAACTATTAGAGATATGGGCATGGTTCCAAAACAAAAGTTGTTCAGTATGATGGGCCGCTTCTTTTCACAAGGACATTGGGGCTCTGCAGTACCTAATGTAGACCACCAGGTGTACCACCAGGAGCCCAGCTAAACTATTAGAGATACAGGCAAGGTTCCAAAACAAAAGTTGTTCAGTATGATGGGCCGCTTCTTTTCACAAGCATATAAGGGCTCTGGAGTACCTTATGTAGACCACCAGGTGTACCACCAGGAGCCCAGCTAAACTATTAGAGATACAGGCAAGGTGCCAGAACAAAAGTTGTTCAGTATGATGGGCCGCTTCTTTTCACAGGGACATTGGGGCTCTGGAATACCTTATGTAGACCACCAGGTCTACCATCAGGAGCCCACCTAAACTATTGGAGATACAGAAATGGTTCCAAAACAAAAGTTGTTCAGTATGATGGGCCGCTTTTTTTTACAAGGGCATTGGGGATCTGGAGTACCTTATGTAGACCACCAGGTGTACCACCAGGAGCCCAGCTAAACTATTAGAGATATGGGCATGGTTCCAAAACAAAAGTTGTTCAGTATGATGGGCCGCTTTTTTTTACAAGGACATTGGGGCTCTGCAGTACCTAATGTAGACCACCAGGTGTACCACCAGGAGCCCAGCTAAACTATTAGAGATACAGGCAAGGTTCCAAAACAAAAGTTGTTCAGTATGATGGGCCGCTTCTTTCACAAGGACATTGGGGCTCTGAAGTACCTTATGTAGACCACCAGGTGTACCATCAGGAGCCCAGCAAAACTATTAGAGATAGGTACAGGCATGGTTATTAAACAAAAGTTGTTCAGTATGATGAGCCGCTTCTTTGCACAAGGACATTGAGGATCTAGAGTACCTTATATAGACCACCAGGTCTACCATCAGGAGCCCACGTAAACTATTGGAGATACAGAAATGGTTCCAGAACAGAAGTTGTTCAGTATGATAGGCCGCTTCTTTTCACAAGGACATTTAGGATCTGTAGTACCTTATGTTGACTTCCAGGTCTATTATCAGGTGCCCATTTAAACTATTAGAGATACAGGCATGATTCTAAAACAAAAGTTGTTCAATATGATGGGAATAAGTTAAGGACAGAAAAGCAGAAGATGTGGTATATAAAAATGTATTACAGTAACTTAAGATTTATCTGTCTTATCCACTTATGCTGACCATTTAAGTGTGCTCAAATCGGCACCTCTGGAGTAAGTACTCTGTTATCTACTGATTTTTGTATTCAGTGTTTAAAAATTTTGTCTCTCAGGCCGGATAGCAAATTTAGAATTGTCCCTTGAACAACAGTAGCAAGCAATTCATCTTTAAACAGTACAGATAAGAACTGTTCTAATATCACTGTCACACTATGAATACACATACCTACTTTAGAACTTCTGCCTAAAAAAACTATCTAACGCGGACGAAGTCGCGGGTAAAAGCTAGTAAAATATAAAGGACTTACCCAGTTTATACACACACTGATTTTAAAATGTATTTAAATAGGAACAGTTAAATCACTAAATTAATTAATTTAAAAAACGAACGGTGCAAAACCGTTAAAATTGTAAGAAAATAATTTTTCATAGTTTATAATTTAAAACTTTATCGAAATTTAAAAAAATATTTTCTGAGCGCGACCGCTCACTGCGAAAGAAAAATCGCCAATGAAGCCAAGCGGGCCGACTCGCCCCGCCCTGCCGTGTCGGAGTGGGGTGGGGTGTGGGGGCATACGTAACCAATAACACAGCTTTGGAACAGATAAGTGCGACCAATCGCTGCAAAGGAAGATCTCTCTCTCTATAAGTAAGGCTATAAGGAACGTACAGTGGTTTAATTTGACGTTTCTGTAAAGCGCAAAAGGACTCTTATCTTATGAACGCATACAACACAAAAAGATCAACAAGAAAAATAAATTGGAAAAAGAGCTAAATTCGGCTAGATTTTTACATTACGGATGCCTAACTGTATGAAAATAATCGCCCCCATAACTTTACAGTGTATAAATGTGTTAGAAAGTGGAACCCGTGACTCTCCGTTACCGCCCGACACCGTCCAACCAAATACTCAAAAAATCCATGTTTGTGACCTCCCTTCCGTTCTCAAGACCTTAGGATTTTTGTATCCTACGGTCAACGGCACCAAACGTAACGAACCCCACTAAGTCGCCTATGAGTTATCGAATGGATGATGGGGATTGTTCAAGTTCTAACACTTGAAGGAGTATCAGACCTCAAACAATGTCCCAAAACAATATAAATAAATGGCTCGTGATGTAAATTATTAGCATGATCGTCTAGTTAGTTGGTAGGACCCATTACGTTGTGTTTAATGTAGAAAATAAGTAACCCGAACAGTTCTTTAAGAAGGTACATGGATCTCATGACATAAGTAAAGGTTGGACAGGATCGGGAAAGGTATATGAGCCTCACGGGGCCCCCTCTCCGCCCCTGAGAAGTAGAACCCTCACCCCTTACAGATATTCAGAATTGATATCCATTTTCCCCTAGTCGTCCTTGCACAACTATCAATTGTGCAAACCCGACCAAAAGAGCAGACATCACAACTGAATTCTGTGTTCGGTTCTCCCTGAACTGGATAGTGGGTTTTGACACCCAGGGTTGAACAGATCGCACCAACAGACAGGTGCTGTGATGTAGTAGACACCACGGAGAAGTATTTAGGAATCTAATAGATTCAGATGTTCATAGAACAACATATTTAATATTTGTATAAGTATAGCCAATCTCATGACCAGCCGAATTGACACCATTGTGCCTGGTTGATGAAGTAAGTATTATAAGTTAGGTTATCAGTCAAATGACATGATTCCAACTAGTATCTTGTAGTATTTCAGTAGTGGTCCTTAGACCAACGTTCAGATATAATCTGCACAAGACATTTGTCTACAATTAATATGATCCATACAGAGGTTAGTTAGACCCTTTAATAATATGAGCTTCATATCGCGAGCCAGATGAGTGTTTGGGAATGCTATCAGCAGAACCCATATACTAGAGAAAGGCTATTGCAAAAATGAATCTCATAATAACCGCCTGTGGTCAAATAATTGGTCTTAGATCATAATGCTGGTACAGAAATATTGAACGCAAAGTATAGTATGGTTTGATGATGAAGATAATAGCTGTCACATGACATTTACATACATAATACATACATAATTCACGCCTATATCCCTTACGGGGAGGCGAGTGTTAACGGCCGTTCAACGGATATTAACACCACGTCTGACAAAAGTTTGAGGGTCAATCAGATAACTGTGTATCACAATAGTGACAGGTAGTCAGCCCGTCGCCTAAAATGGCAATACACACCCTCGAGTCCCTAAGTCGCCTCTTACGACACCCATGGGTAAGAAATGGGGTGATGCTATTCTAAGCCGGCATCACACGGCAAACATGTCATTTAATGACAATCATTTGTCTTTAGGTAAGTATTCTGTATATTCACAGATCCACATCGGCATCATTCTGCCAGTCATGATAGGTTTCTCGAACAAAGTATGTAGATGTAATAAAATTAAACATCTGAACCCATTTCAGGGTAGGATATTAGGATGGGAGTATATTATCTACCCACCATATAATCTGATGAAAGTACTACTATAAAATAGCACATACAATTTATAAGTAGATATTTAATCCACTGATGGACACCGCCATTCTCAATAATTGAGATGTAAGTAATTTGATTGCAAAGCAAATCAAATTATTGGTAAGTATAAATAATGTTGTTTCACTCGTGGACAAACTCCAGTTATGTATAAAACACAGGAACATATAAATAAATTCCATAGTCGCCTTAGCAACAAAAGTTTTATTTATTAGTAGATATTTAATCCACTGATGGACACCGCCATTCTCAATACTGAGATATAAGTAATTTGTTTGCAAAGCAAATCAAATTATTGGTAAGTATGAATACAGTTGTTTCACTGCTGACAATCTCAATTATGTATAAAACACAGGAGCATTTAAATAAATTCCATAGTCGCCTTAGCAACAAAAGTTTCCATGTAAAATAGTTTCTGTTGAAACAAAGTACAGACAAATTTATTTATAATTTATAATATTATATATTGTAGTATATTTAATTTATTATCGTCACATAATACAACAAATTAATTACAATAATAAAAATAAAATAAAACTTATTTAAAAATACCTCCCCAGACGCCCCCGGGCCAAAGGTGCCCATTACGCTACAAGCATTACCACGCTGTATTGCAATGGACAACCTAAAAATATAGTATATTATAATATGGTATGATTTAGTATATTTATTAATGCACTAACACTGTCTGATCTTACCTTTATTTATGCACTACTCTCTTCTTCCCTTTGATTTCTCCTCCACCCAAAGGTTGTCTGGTAGAGATTGCTTTCAGCGATAAAGCCGCCTTTGCGCATTTTTAGTTTAAGTTTTCCTGTCTTTTATTTGTGTTTTGAATGTGCAATAAAGTGTTTTTACTTACTTACTTACAAAACTTAGGTAATAACCAGTCCAATCTGATATTTATATGGTGTGGTAGATAAATAGAGATAGGATGGAATCAGTAAAAGGATTTCCTACCTGACCCCTACTAAATATTATGAATCATTAGCAAAACCTAACCGCTTGGCAATAATTTTGTACCTAATTTGTAATGTTTTCTTACTATCAATCTAACAAGAATTAGGATAGCAAAACTACACTTATCTGGGTTTAGGTAGATAGTAGGCCAGATCACAGCACTCCAAGGTCATCCACTCAACTCGCAGTCAGCTGATATCCACACAGCTCCAAGCATGTATCTCCACACTCCAACACACAGCAGCCACTTTCCAGAACAGAGGCGCAGCGACCACGAGACAAAATCCACCTTCCACATGAAGTGGTGTGACACCAATCCAGCAGCACCTCAGGGTCAGGACTTTCACACTGTACTCCTCTTTTTCTTCCACTTTTATTACTTTTCTTCTTAGATCCGCATACTTCACCGATTAAAATCAGACTTCCCCTTTCGCCCACACACCAGGCCTTATATTTACAGGGATTTAGTTATATATCCCTCAAAACGGAAGGTCCAGATACAATTTTCTCGAAAAGTCTAAATCTAGAATAATTCAGCTCTATTTGAGGCACAACCGCTTATTCCACTACTCGACACCAGATGGAGCTATCGAACTGGAACGATCTCGACTATTCGATCTTCGATCCATATTAGATTTATTTGATTGTGGGTTCCGTACAAATAAAATTATTTAAACTTTTTTCAAATATCGTCGTAACTCTAAATGAATATTATGAAAGTCATAGAATCTAGTTTTCTTTAATAATAAACTCGGACTTTGTTATGGCATCACGATAGTTTTAGTATGAGTGTTTACCATTAATCACTGATATTTTAGTAGGTTATTTTAAGTTCAACTAATATTCAATGCTATAATATTTAAAGTTGATTGGCAAATATCTTGAACAGACAGACTTAGTAATGTATTGTTTATCTTCTTCCTCTATTCATGCGAGACACCGAATTGTACTTGTATATGACTTAGATTTGCTGGTAACCCATATATTTCTAACCCATTATTTAAAATAATGTAAACATTTTCCCCAAAAGAGAAAACCAAGTCCAACAGTAGTCCACTGCGACCAATAATGTTTTTGTTCTCATGTTTTCTTATTATTTAAAGGTTTTTATATTCCACCCTTAAACGGATCCCTTAATAGTAAACATATATTAGTTTAGCTACTCAACACCAGGCGTCGCTTCTGTCGCAATTAGAATATTCTCGAAACATAATTTATTTAAATTATTTTTTCTACACATAACCTAAACCAGTTTATAAATAAAAGAAAATTATTTAATTATAAATAAAATAAATTATTTCAAACATAAAATGCGTATATAAACACCTAAATTGTGCCTTTAACATTTGAAACTATATTTTACTGCGAGTGCCATCTCTTGTCAATTTGATGAACCTCTTAGATTGATGCCATCTACCGACATTATCCTAAACTACTAGTGAATCTGATCGAACGCATTGAACTGATTCTCATATATTGAATTTAGTTCTCTACTAGATGTCGCTATTTTAAAAGTATTTTTCAAGAGGCCAGGGTTTGACTTATTACAGTGTGTGCGTAAGTTAGTAAAGTAAGTTCAGAGGATAATAACCCGTATTGCAATCTGTCACGTGGTCTAACTATGACTCCACTTATGAATCCGACCGTACTTGTTACCAAATAAAGTTAATGCAAAACGTAATAAACAAGAGTTGCCATCTTTCTTCTTTTCAAAAGGGACTCCGAGTCAACAAACGACGTAGCTTACCCTGGTGTCAGAGTTTTTCAACCGCCTTCTGTAATAACTATTAGGCCTTTAACGTGGTTGTGTAACAACCGCCGTCTACGTAATCGTAGACAGTAACTGTTACCGACGGTTTAATGTGCTCTCCGAATCACGGCACCATCTTTCTTACGAATAAACAGGTGGTTCAGTTTGCAATGTCCTAACAAGACTGGAAACAATTTTACAAAGTGATAATATCAACTTTGTGACAGCCCTATCAGGAATCGAACCCGGAACCTTTGCGCTGCAGGCATTTGCACTACCACTGCGCCACTTCGGCCGCCAGTTTGAAAAGTTATCATTGCATACAATAGTAAGATTAGTAAGTACCTATTTAAACATTTTATTGCCTATTATTGGTTCCGATTTCTTTGTACATTACCAACTGCTGCTTTATTGCTGGAATAAAAGTCTTCTTGACGCCGTCACTGGCGTTCCACTCTTATATTTTGGAAGCTCAATATGGCATAATCTTCACGGACCCTACGCTGATTTAGATACCTATTTTACCGCAACAGTTATAACATTTGTTTTTATTACTAAAAGTCTAATCTGTATAAATTGTTGAATAGTCAATTAAATTTTCTAAAGTTTGACATATCCAACTGTATAAGTATAGAATTTAAAAAAATATAATAATAATTAAGTATATATGCGAGATATAAAAAAACATAGTTATAAGTAAAAAAATTACATATACAAGTTATGAAAATTATGTCTAAACGTTTTAATCCCTTTAAAATAATACGCCGTAATATGTTCCAATCAGATAAATAAAACTTAATTTTATTTTCATGAAATTAACACAGGCTGATCCATCATCAGGAGATTATGACGAATTAAACGACTTTTCTCAAAATCGGATCCTTCGTCCATAATATATACCGGCCCCAAAAACTTTTCAGCAAAAGTCTTTTATTAGGACCATGGGTGACCGGAGGTTCGAATTTTGTTAAACTTCCTGGCGTCATTTCAGTAGATGAATTAAAGTATAAAAATATTTTACAATTATCAGTATTTTGTAATAAGATGGAATGATAATCAATCATTTCGACGTCTCGTGGGATTTAAATATTTCTCTGCTACATATTAATGCAACACCCTCCACTGCACTCACCAACCCACCTACCAAGCGTGCGGTGAGCATGGCAAACACCCTCTAATGCCAGGAGACCCATGTCCAGCAGTGGACCGTTGTGGTTATTGATGATGTTAATATCCAAATATTATAGGTCTCTTTTTAAAATGTTAGCATATCTAGTAGCCGCCCTTAGTTTTTCTTTCCGTTGTTATACTGCACTTATTATACTGTGGCACTAAGAGGGTAACAAATAAATTGAAAAATTAAATCACGTCGCACGTCGAGTAGAGCATCAGCACAGGTCCAGCCTCCGTAAGCGCCACCGCATGACTGACGAAGCCCGCGGAGCTGCGCCCCTCGCCTCATATTCTTCACCACCTTGCCTATAATAAATGAACTCACGACTTCCCTACACTTATTATATACAATAGAACAATTACAGCCTAACACTATATTAATGTTTCAGAATAGTGCAATTCTATGGGCAGTATCAGCGCTAGACTGATACAGAAAAAAAAAATAAGAATCGTATCCGCGCCTATTTTGCCTACCTGATAAGGAAGAAGGTAATGTCGCAGGTTTTAGACCAAAACCTAGTTTTGTTATCTTTTATATAAGACAAATTAAACTTAATTTTAGTTTAAACATTAGCATGGAGAAAAAATAAGTGTACCATATAAGCTTGGTGGGCTGGGTGGCGTTTTCGTTATTCAGCTCTGAAAACACATAATTATAAACCTGATATAAACAATCTAGGTTTGCACGTCTATTTTATCAAAAAATCGGTTGGTCATGATCAGCAAAGTAAATAGAAACTCAAATTTCTTTGACACACTCAATTATTATTGTGTGGATCTTTATTTATCTTATCCTGTTGTAGTTAAATTGCATACATTCATTGCGACGGACAGAAGGCTCGTACTTTGAGATTTATCTATCGTATCGTTTTTAATAAAGTTTTCCTATGCTTTATTTTCAGGCTCCCAGAGTGATACAAATAAGAAACCGGCGTATGGCGGCTTGAGGTGACAGTCGTTTACTTCGTGTTTAGTTTGCTGTATTAAAATTATTCGTTTTGAGTTTGCTGTAATAAAATTATTTTAAATTATGTAACATTCATTTTATTTAAATTACCTGTATAATAAAAATACCTGTGAAAAATACTACCTATTACTGTGACTACTACACATCACTATTAAATACTAGGAGGTAACAATATAACGTAGCGAGTACGTCCATGGTACATCACAGTAAAATTACACAATCCATGGTCAATTCACGTAGTGGTATATTGTAAGTCTATGGTCAATTCAGTAAGGACTTCATGTACTAAGGCTAGTTGCTTATCTGTCCTTTAGGACATATATATAAGAGATCTGTGGCCATTACCGAGCACGTGGAAGGCCTGAACCCGAGCGCTGTGAAAAAGCACATTATTCCATCGAAGGAGAAGCATCACACTTTGGGAGGCTAAGTACCGACTGGTCGCGTGAGTTGGCATTTATATACATGGTGTAAAAAAATTAGCTAAGAATATTTTAAGGGGTGAACCAGTACGTGAAACTGAACAACTTTCCCCAAGGAACATAGGTCGAAATATGAAAAAAATAATTGGCCCTCCCATACAAATTATCCCGCCCGGGTAACACACTAAGTATGGGAGGGTCAAATTTTTTTTCATATTTCGACCTATGTTCCTTGGGGAAAGTTGTTCAGTTTCACGTACTGGTTCACCCCTTAAAATATTCTTAGCTAATTTTTTTACACCTTTTATACTAGACAAAAATGGTTTCGGAATCTGTGGAGGAGGAAAAGAGGGCGAAATTAGAGTCAGAGCGTTTAGTAGATTTAAAACGTAGACGGGGTGTTCTGAAAGGGAAGTTAACGTTATATAAGAAAAACCTAGATTCGCTGGGTAAATCACAGATCTCTGCTGAGAAATTGTTAGATTTGGAAATGCGCACTAGAGCTATTGCCTCAGTTTTTATAGAATTTCAGACTTGTCAGGATGATATTGAGACTATATGTCCTGATTATGAAGTGCAATTACTGGAGAGGGAGACCTTTGAAACCAAATATTACGAATCGTTTGCCTCAGCCAGGTCGCGTATTAAAAAGCCTGAACCAAATAATTCTGGCAATCCTGGAGGTAGTAGATCAGTAGAGAACAATTGCATAAAATATCCAGAGATTGAATTACCTAACTTTGATGGGGACATAAAACAATGGATCGAGTTTCGTGACACCTTTGACGCTATAATTGATCAAAGTAATTTAAAACCAATCCTGAAATATAAGTATTTACGGACTTGCCTCAAGGGTAGTGCTCTTGAAGTTATTGCTTCATTAGAGTACAATGAAGATAGTTACGATTTAGCATGGAAGTTACTGTGCGAACGATACAACAACCTCCGTATAATAATTAGCAATCATTTAAAGGCTCTGTTTAATGCCGATATGGTGCCAGCGAACCCAATTGCCCTAAGAAGCTTTGTAGATAACATTTCTAAGCATTTGCGAACAATCAAATCCTTAAATGTTGACATCGATAACTGGGATTTGCTAATCATATTTTTCTTATCCTCTAAACTCGACTCTTCCTTACAGCGAAAGTGGGAGGAGAGAATCAGCTCCAAGGAATTACCTACATTGCAAGATTTCAAATCCACACTAATATTATAAATGCGAAAGTAACTCTGTCTGTCTGTCTGTCTGTCTGCTACGCTTTCACGGCCAAACCGCTGAACCGATCTTCATAAAACTTGGCACAGAGATTGCTAGCATACCGAGAACGGACATAGGCTACTTTTTATCACCATTCGAGGGTCTGGAGTACAGATGTAGACCATCAGGTGTACCACTAGAAGCCCAGCTAAACTATTAGAGATACAGGCATGGTTCCGAAACAAAAGTTGTTCAGTATGATGGGCCGCTTCTTTTCACAAGGACATTGAGGATCTGGAATACCTTATGTAGACCACCAGGTGTACCATCAGGAGCCCACCTAAACTATTAGAGATACAGAAATGGTTCCAAAACAAAAGTTGTTCAGTATGATGGGCCGCTTATTTTCACAAGGACATTGAGGATCTGGAGTACCTTATGTAGACCACCAGGTGTACCATCAGGAGCCCAGCTAAACTATTAGAGATACAGACATGGTTCCGAAACAAAAGTTGTTCAGTATGATGGGCCGCTTCTTTTCACAAGGACATTAAGGATCTGGAATACCTTATGTAGACCACCAGGTGTACCATCAGTAGCCCACCTAAACTATTAGAGATACAGAAATGGTTCCAAAACAAAAGTTGTTCAGTATGATGGGCCGCTTATTTTCACACGGACATTGAGGATCTGGAGTACCTTATGTAGACCACCAGGTGTACCATCAGGAGCCCCGCTAAACTATTAGAGATACGGGCATGGTTCAAAAACAAAAGTTGATCAGTATGATGGGTTGCTTCTTTTCACAAGGACATTGAGGATCTGGAGTACCTTATGTAGACCACCAGGTGTACCATCAGGAGCCCAGCTAAACTATTAGAGATACAGGCATGGTTCCGAAACAAAAGTTGTTCAGTATGTTGGGCTGCTTCTCTTCACAAAGACATAGAGGATCTGGAGTACATTATGTAGACCACCAGTTGTACCATCAGGAGCCCAGCTAAACTATTAGAGATACAGGCATGGTTCTAAAACAAAAGTTGTTCAGTATGATGGGCCGCTTCTTTTCACAAGGACATTGAGGATCTGGAATACCTTATGTAGACCACCAGGTGTACCATCAGGAGCCTACCTAAACTATAAGAGATACAGAAATGGTTCCAAAACAAAAGTTGTTCAGTATGATGGGCCGCTTATTTTCACAAGGACATTGAGGATCTGGAGTACCTTATGTAGACCACCAGGTGTACCATCAGGAGCCCAGCTAAACTATTAGAGATAAAGGCATGGTTCTAAAACAAAAGTTGTTCAGTATGATGGGCCGCGTCTTTTCACAAGGACAATGAGGATCTGGAGTACCTTATGTAGACCACCAGGTGTACTATCAGGAGCCCACCTAAACTATTAGAGATACAGAAAAGGTTCCAAAACAAAAGTTGATCAGTATAATGGGCTGCTTCTTTTCACAAGGACATAGAGGATCTGGAGTACCTTATGTAGACCACCAGGTGTACCATCAGGAGCCCAGCTAAACTATTAGAGATACAGGCATGGTTCCCAAACAAAAGTTGTTCAGTATGTTGGGCTGCTTCTCTTCACAAAGACATAGAGGATCTGGAGTACATTATGTAGACCACCAGCTGTACCATCAGGAGCCCAGCTAAACTATTAGAGATACAGGCATGGTTCTAAAACAAAAGTTGTTCAATATGATGGGCCGCGATTTTTCACAAGGACAATGAGGATCTGGAATACCCTATGTAGACCACCAGGTGTACCATCAGGAGCCCAGCTAAACTATTAGAGATACAGGCATGGTTCCCAAACAAAAGTTGTTCAGTATGTTGGGCTGCTTCTCTTCACAAAGACATAGAGGATCTGGAGTACATTATGTAGACCACCAGGTGTACCATCAGGAGCCCAGCTAAACTATTAGAGATACAGGCATGGTTCTAAAACAAAAGTTGTTCAGTATGATGGGCCGCTTCTTTTCACAAGGACATTGAGGATCTGGAATACCTTATGTAGACCACCAGGTGTACCATCAGGAGCCTACCTAAACTATTAGAGATACAGAAATGGTTCCAAAACAAAAGTTGTTCAGTATGATGGGCCGCTTATTTTCACAAGGACATTGAGGATCTGGAGTACCTTATGTAGACCACCAGGTGTACCATCAGGAGCCCAGCTAAACTATTAGAGATAAAGGCATGGTTCTAAAACAAAAGTTGTTCAGTATGATGGGCCGCTTCTTTTCACAAGGACATTAAGGATCTGGAATACCTTATGTAGACCACCAGGTGTACCATCAGTAGCCCACCTAAACTATTAGAGATACAGAAATGGTTCCAAAACAAAAGTTGTTCAGTATGATGGGCCGCTTATTTTCACACGGACATTGAGGATCTGGAGTACCTTATGTAGACCACCAGGTGTACCATCAGGAGCCCCGCTAAACTATTAGAGATACGGGCATGGTTCAAAAACAAAAGTTGATCAGTATGATGGGTTGCTTCTTTTCACAAGGACATTGAGGATCTGGAGTACCTTATGTAGACCACCAGGTGTACCATCAGGAGCCCAGCTAAACTATTAGAGATACAGGCATGGTTCCGAAACAAAAGTTGTTCAGTATGTTGGGCTGCTTCTCTTCACAAAGACATAGAGGATCTGGAGTACATTATGTAGACCACCAGTTGTACCATCAGGAGCCCAGCTAAACTATTAGAGATACAGGCATGGTTCTAAAACAAAAGTTGTTCAGTATGATGGGCCGCTTCTTTTCACAAGGACATTGAGGATCTGGAATACCTTATGTAGACCACCAGGTGTACCATCAGGAGCCTACCTAAACTATAAGAGATACAGAAATGGTTCCAAAACAAAAGTTGTTCAGTATGATGGGCCGCTTATTTTCACAAGGACATTGAGGATCTGGAGTACCTTATGTAGACCACCAGGTGTACCATCAGGAGCCCAGCTAAACTATTAGAGATAAAGGCATGGTTCTAAAACAAAAGTTGTTCAGTATGATGGGCCGCGTCTTTTCACAAGGACAATGAGGATCTGGAGTACCTTATGTAGACCACCAGGTGTACTATCAGGAGCCCACCTAAACTATTAGAGATACAGAAAAGGTTCCAAAACAAAAGTTGATCAGTATAATGGGCTGCTTCTTTTCACAAGGACATAGAGGATCTGGAGTACCTTATGTAGACCACCAGGTGTACCATCAGGAGCCCAGCTAAACTATTAGAGATACAGGCATGGTTCCCAAACAAAAGTTGTTCAGTATGTTGGGCTGCTTCTCTTCACAAAGACATAGAGGATCTGGAGTACATTATGTAGACCACCAGCTGTACCATCAGGAGCCCAGCTAAACTATTAGAGATACAGGCATGGTTCTAAAACAAAAGTTGTTCAATATGATGGGCCGCGATTTTTCACAAGGACAATGAGGATCTGGAATACCCTATGTAGACCACCAGGTGTACCATCAGGAGCCCAGCTAAACTATTAGAGATACAGGCATGGTTCCCAAACAAAAGTTGTTCAGTATGTTGGGCTGCTTCTCTTCACAAAGACATAGAGGATCTGGAGTACATTATGTAGACCACCAGGTGTACCATCAGGAGCCCAGCTAAACTATTAGAGATACAGGCATGGTTCTAAAACAAAAGTTGTTCAGTATGATGGGCCGCTTCTTTTCACAAGGACATTGAGGATCTGGAATACCTTATGTAGACCACCAGGTGTACCATCAGGAGCCTACCTAAACTATTAGAGATACAGAAATGGTTCCAAAACAAAAGTTGTTCAGTATGATGGGCCGCTTATTTTCACAAGGACATTGAGGATCTGGAGTACCTTATGTAGACCACCAGGTGTACCATCAGGAGCCCAGCTAAACTATTAGAGATAAAGGCATGGTTCTAAAACAAAAGTTGTTCAGTATGATGGGCCGCTTCTTTTCACAAGGACATTAAGGATCTGGAATACCTTATGTAGACCACCAGGTGTACCATCAGTAGCCCACCTAAACTATTAGAGATACAGAAATGGTTCCAAAACAAAAGTTGTTCAGTATGATGGGCCGCTTATTTTCACACGGACATTGAGGATCTGGAGTACCTTATGTAGACCACCAGGTGTACCATCAGGAGCCCCGCTAAACTATTAGAGATACGGGCATGGTTCAAAAACAAAAGTTGATCAGTATGATGGGTTGCTTCTTTTCACAAGGACATTGAGGATCTGGAGTACCTTATGTAGACCACCAGGTGTACCATCAGGAGCCCAGCTAAACTATTAGAGATACAGGCATGGTTCCGAAACAAAAGTTGTTCAGTATGTTGGGCTGCTTCTCTTCACAAAGACATAGAGGATCTGGAGTACATTATGTAGACCACCAGTTGTACCATCAGGAGCCCAGCTAAACTATTAGAGATACAGGCATGGTTCTAAAACAAAAGTTGTTCAGTATGATGGGCCGCTTCTTTTCACAAGGACATTGAGGATCTGGAATACCTTATGTAGACCACCAGGTGTACCATCAGGAGCCTACCTAAACTATAAGAGATACAGAAATGGTTCCAAAACAAAAGTTGTTCAGTATGATGGGCCGCTTATTTTCACAAGGACATTGAGGATCTGGAGTACCTTATGTAGACCACCAGGTGTACCATCAGGAGCCCAGCTAAACTATTAGAGATAAAGGCATGGTTCTAAAACAAAAGTTGTTCAGTATGATGGGCCGCGTCTTTTCACAAGGACAATGAGGATCTGGAGTACCTTATGTAGACCACCAGGTGTACTATCAGGAGCCCACCTAAACTATTAGAGATACAGAAAAGGTTCCAAAACAAAAGTTGATCAGTATAATGGGCTGCTTCTTTTCACAAGGACATAGAGGATCTGGAGTACCTTATGTAGACCACCAGGTGTACCATCAGGAGCCCAGCTAAACTATTAGAGATACAGGCATGGTTCCCAAACAAAAGTTGTTCAGTATGTTGGGCTGCTTCTCTTCACAAAGACATAGAGGATCTGGAGTACATTATGTAGACCACCAGCTGTACCATCAGGAGCCCAGCTAAACTATTAGAGATACAGGCATGGTTCTAAAACAAAAGTTGTTCAATATGATGGGCCGCGATTTTTCACAAGGACAATGAGGATCTGGAATACCCTATGTAGACCACCAGGTGTACCATCAGGAGCCCAGCTAAACTATTAGAGATACAGGCATGGTTCCCAAACAAAAGTTGTTCAGTATGTTGGGCTGCTTCTCTTCACAAAGACATAGAGGATCTGGAGTACATTATGTAGACCACCAGGTGTACCATCAGGAGCCCAGCTAAACTATTAGAGATACAGGCATGGTTCTAAAACAAAAGTTGTTCAGTATGATGGGCCGCTTCTTTTCACAAGGACATTGAGGATCTGGAATACCTTATGTAGACCACCAGGTGTACCATCAGGAGCCTACCTAAACTATTAGAGATACAGAAATGGTTCCAAAACAAAAGTTGTTCAGTATGATGGGCCGCTTATTTTCACAAGGACATTGAGGATCTGGAGTACCTTATGTAGACCACCAGGTGTACCATCAGGAGCCCAGCTAAACTATTAGAGATAAAGGCATGGTTCTTAAACAAAAGTTGTTCAGTATGATGGGCCGCGTCTTTTCACAAGGACAATGAGGATCTGGAGTACCTTATGTAGACCACCAGGTGTACTATCAGGAGCCCACCTAAACTATTAGAGATACAGAAAAGGTTCCAAAACAAAAGTTGATCAGTATAATGGGCTGCTTCTTTTCACAAGGACATAGAGGATCTGGAGTACCTTATGTAGACCACCAGGTGTACCATCAGGAGCCCAGCTAAACTATTAGAGATACAGGCATGGTTCCCAAACAAAAGTTGTTCAGTATGTTGGGCTGCTTCTCTTCACAAAGACATAGAGGATCTGGAGTACATTATGTAGACCACCAGCTGTACCATCAGGAGCCCAGCTAAACTATTAGAGATACAGGCATGGTTCTAAAACAAAAGTTGTTCAGTATGATGGGCCGCGTCTTTTCACAAGGACAATGAGGATCTGGAATACCCTATGTAGACCACCAGGTGTACCATCAGGAGCCCAGCTAAACTATTAGAGATACAGGCATGGTTCCCAAACAAAAGTTGTTCAGTATGTTGGGCTGCTTCTCTTCACAAAGACATAGAGGATCTGGAGTACATTATGTAGACCACCAGGTGTACCATCAGGAGCCCAGCTAAACTATTAGAGATACAGGCATGGTTCTAAAACAAAAGTTGTTCAGTATGATGGGCCGCTTCTTTTCACAAGGACAAAGGACAAGGAATAAGTTGAGAAAGGACATTGGCAACTTTTTACCGAGGATTTTTTTTGTTATCTACTGACTTTTGTATTCAATGCTTATAAATATTGATCTCTCAGGCCGGATAGCAAATTTTGAATTGTCCCTTTTGACAACAGAAGCAAGCAAGTCATCTTTAAACAGTAGAGATAAGAACTGTTCTCATATCACTGTCATACTTACTATGAATATACATGTACAAATCTACTTTAGAACCCGTGCCTAAAAAAACTATCTAACGCGGACGAAGTCGCGGGTAAAAGCTAGTGGAATATAAGTTATTACAAGAAAACAAGCAAATTCTCAAAAAATCAACGTTACTAGATTTGAGGCCGTTTATTCAAAATGGCTTGTTACGTGTAGGGGGTCGTTTGAGTGATACCACATATACACACGACAAGAAACACCCAGTCATTTTACACCATCATCATCCTCTCACCAAGCTCATTCTTAGAAATGAGCATGAGCGCCTGCTACATGCTGGACCGCAGTTGCTATCCTCCGTACGCAAAAGGGTGTGGCCGACGCATAGTAAGAGCCTAGCAAATAAAATAGTGCGAGAGTGTGTAAAATGTTTCAGGGTCAACCCAAAGACGACCTCACCCTTATTGGGTAATTTACCATTGGCGAGGGCAACACCTTCACCAATATGGGATACTACGATTATCGATTACGCAGGGCCATATACCTTAAGGGATCGTAGAACTCGTGGCTATAAATGTTATAAGTGCTATATTGGTATTTTCGTATGTTACAGCACCAAGGCGATTCACATTGAATTGATATCCAGTTTCGAGTCGCAGGCATTTATATCGGCATTACGTAGATTTATATATCGAAGAGTTAAATCTCGCATTATGGTAAGTGACAATGCTACTACCTTTGTTGGAGCCCGTAACGAATTAACCGAATTACATCAATTTTTAAAAACTTATTCTAATGACATAATTAATTATAGCTCAAACGAAGGTATCACTCATAAATTCCTACCAGTATATGCACCCCACATGGGAGGGTTGCATGAAGCAGCAGTAAAGAGCTGCAAATATCACCTTAAGCGCATTGTTGGTCAAGCCTTTTTGACCTATGAAGAATTCCTGACGTTATTAATACAAGTTGAAGGAATACTGAACTCCCGCCCTCTATGTCCGATACCCTCTTCCGATACTGATGACATTTTTGTCTTAACGCCCGCTCACTTCTTGATCGGAAGGTCAATAACTATCCTCCCCGACTACGACCACCGCGATGTCCCAACTAATAGACTCAATCACTATCAGCAGATCCAGCAGATGAAGCAAGACTTCTGGCGGCAGTGGTCACGCGATTACGTGGGGCTACTCCAGCAGCGCACGAAATGGAGGGCCGCCAAGGGGCCAGCCCTAACCGTGGGGGCGGTGGTGCTGATCCAGGACGACAAGCTCCCGCCGTGCTGTTGGCGGCTGGTAAGGATAACCCAGTGCCACACGGGACGAGATGACGTCTGTATAATTTAGCGTTGCTATGCTGGGGTAAGTTAGGTATTAATGACGGTCTATGAATGCGCCGCGATTTCGCACGCATCGCTCTGGGCATATGTTGTCCCTTTCTCGCTCGCGGGGCGAGGGGGCGGCGTGCGCGCGGGCCGCCTGGTAGACGCCAAGCGGTGATTTCTGCACCGCACTCAGTCACTCAAAACCGTTCGGACGAGAACGTATTGTGTTTTGTACGGATTTCCCGCCACGCGTTTTGTGATGCCGCGTGTAATGGACGATTCAATTTGAGATCGCGCGTGTTGATGCATCGTATTATTGCGGTTCTCCTGGGTTATACTAGAATACCAGGCTTAGTGATTGTTGGATGTCTCGACGTCTTCCACGTGAGCGTCGCGTTGAATAGGCATCAAGTGGCCATATCGGCTCGCGTTTGTACGACCCAAATTCGGGTTGGGTCACGCGTAATGACTGATATCAAAGTGGAATACGAACAGAAGCTGTGAGTGGTTTGAAGTGAATAACGCGCCAAGGCTGTAGTGGAATGCTGGGTGTCGATATCTTTTCCACCCAGCCCTGTAAGTACCAACGGAATCCCTATCTGATCCATTCCCTGAACTTCCTTTCTCCGTTGGGTATTTTATGCATTTGGACCGGCACGTTGACTGTAAGTGTAAAACCTGGTTGTTTAGTATAAAACTGTTTATTCGTGTTAATGGTGTGTTCCCTTTAGTCATATTTGTTGTACCATATCATTGTGACTCCTTAGTACGAATTGCGGAATTCGTGGGGTGATATAATTTGGAGGTACTTACTTATAATCTAGTGCTAATACGTGTGACGTAACGCCAGATCGGCAGACGGTATTTACTACCGACTTGAGTTATGTAAAGGTCAGAACACATCATTTGCCAATTTCACTCAACTTAGTTAATTAAGTTAAATAGATTTAGGTTCACGTTTAATTCATAGTATGCGCTGCTATATTGTGCAGCGTATGCTATTTAGCGCTGCGTAACGCGGCCATTGTCTGCCTTCAGTTGAACTCCTGGTATTTTACTAGAAATTTACCTGTGTAAATCGCTTCCACTGCGGGAGTTTAGCTTGGAATTAGACAATTCTTGGTAGCAGAGCGTGGTTCAGAAAACCACTAGATTTAAGATTATTTTAGTATAAGATTTTTAATCTACCTACATAAAAAAAAATATATTTATTGTGATTGTAGTGTGTGCCCTGTGTAGAATATCCTATCGGTAGGATCAGGGCCAATCAATTAGTGAATTGCTTGTTATTATCGTTGTGTTTACCCTGTGCGGATATCCTAACGGTAGGATCAGGGCCGATTGTCTATTATTTTTTTTATTGTAAGGTTCGGTGTTACTTTGGGTTGGTACCATGGCTCCCACAATTAGACAGCTTCAGGCGAAAATTAGAGCGCACCTAATGTGGTTCGCGACTAAGCAGGCGATGGTCGGTCGCGGGGACCGAGAGGACGCACTCATCGCTTGTGCGCAACGGATTGACGAACGGGTCGCGGAGGTGTTGGATTGCCTCACTGGATGCGAGGAGTTATTTGATGGGACGCCTGATGAGGAGGTCAAACTTACGGTCCGGGCGAATGTGACCCAGTGCCTGGAGATAGGGCAGGAGATCCAGCAGGCGGCTGCTGTGATCACCAGGCGTAGGGCTGGGGAGCCGGACCCACCCCATGGTCCGCGGGGACCGGGGGTGCAAGTGCCCCTGCCGGCTGTGGCGATTCCGGTCTTCCACGGGGACTACACGGATTGGACCCGATTCCAGGATCTGTTTGACAGTGTGATTCATAACCGCACTGACTTGCAGCCGGCATATAAAATGGCACAATTGATGGCCAAGCTGCAAGGTGAGCCCCATGAGCTGGTAAAGCATCTACCAGTCGATGATGCAAGTTACGAGACGGCTCGCGGTTTGCTGATCGAGAGATACAGCAACAAACGTCTCATGATTGACCAACTCCTGGAACAGTGGCTCACCGTGCCGACCATCACACGAGGGACGGACCTCAGGGCCAAGGTCCTCAACCCTGTCTGCGTTGCAGTGAACGCTCTTGAGAGACAGGGGATGCCGGTGTCAGGCTATGATTATATCCTGGTCCACACGTTGTTGCGCCGCCTGCCGAGCGACATGGCCGCTCGTTTTGAACAGTCACACGGAGGTAAGACATCTGATTACCTCCCGACCTTCGAGGAGCTCAAGTCCTTCCTCGAGGCCGAGTGCAGGCGGGTAGATGCCCAATTTGGAGAGTCGCCTCACGCGGAGTCTGCGGCCGCTCGCCGCCCGGAACGGCCGGGTGCACAGGCGCGAGACGGTAAGAGTAGGCCACCCAGGCGATACAATGTCGCTAATTTGGAATCGAGGTGTGCCTACTGCAGAGAGGCGGGGCATCAGGTGACTGCGTGTGAGGAGTTCGCTGCACAGCGGGTGCAGAAACGTCGTGGTGTGGTGCAGCAACGGCGTTGGTGCTTTAGGTGTATGGGGCCGCATCAGGTGCGAGAGTGCCCATCAAGCACCAACTGCAGGTACTGCCAGGGTGCCCACCATCAGCTCCTATGCATGAACCGCAGCGGAGATTACGGAGGCAGAGCTGACGCGGGTCAGCGGACGGAGTATGCCCTACCTAGACGGGAGCAACGCTCCCCACCCCCTCCAAGGAGGAGTCCTCTTCCACCAGGGTTTCAGGGACGAGGCCAGGGACATCAGCAGGTGATGCCCCCTTCACCATGCGCGAGACGGTCACCACCTCGGCAGCAGATGCCGGAACAGGGTAGGTGGTCACAGGTCCAAGGTCAGGGGCACCCATCACAGATACGTGATGCTACGGGCGGGTGCAAATACCAGGGCCAGTACATGCAGTACTCGGCGGGACTGAACAACATGGTGAGGTCTCATGACCCACGCATGCCTCTCCCCTTGGCTGAGCACCCGCGGCTACAGGCGCATCCACGGTACGCGCGCCTGCCGCAGGGTTACTATAGGCTGCCAGCCATGGCGTACAGGACCAGAGGTCCCTATCAGCAGGAGTGGGACCCACTCGAAGGTGTACGGAGAGAGGGGACCCCCCCGCAGGACGCGGACACTCCGCGCTTAGGTTCCTGCTAGGTAATCGCCGCCTACACGCCAGCTTCGGCCCCCCGGCCAATTACGGTATTGTTGCCTACGGCAATGATTTGGGTATGGGGATACGGTGGCCGCAGCATACAGGTAAGAGCCTTGTTAGATACAGGGGCTCAGGGTTGTATTGTGTCTAGTAAGCTGGTGAGTAGGCTACGCTTAAATATAAGGCCCACAACGGATGGGGCTGTAGGTATTGGAGGTGTAGATGTGCCTGACGTTCGGGGTCAGGTGAACTTCGAGTTCACATTAGGTAATACAGGTACAGGGGTCAGCTATCATGCCTCAGCAGTGGTGCTGGATGAAGTGGTAGGGAAACTTCCTCAGGTTCGGTTACCGTCAACGGTACGAGGGTTAACCACAGGCTTAGAGTTAGCTGATCCTGAATTTGATACTCCTGGTACGGTGGACGTTCTCCTCGGGTCAGACGTCCTCGGGAGATTCTGGTGTGGCAGAAAACGGGTACTTCAGCAAACTGGTTTAGTGGCCGTTGATACCACAGGGGGGTATGTTATTTTTGGCCCAGTTTGGAGACCTCAGGACCTACCAGAGGGCGATACGGTTCTCTATGGTAGTGTGTTGTCGGAGGTGCTGCAGAGGTTTTGGGAGTCTGAGGAGCCACCCACAGCGGATAGACGGAAGCCAGAGGATGACGAGTGCGAGCTGTTCTATCAGTACAACACTGCACGAAGTTCGTCAGGTAGGTTTGTTACCAGGCTGCCATTTCTCCCAAACCGCCCCTCCTTAGGTAGTTCGCGACAGATCGCGGAACGGAGACTACTGGCTATGGAGAGAAAGATGAAGCGAGATGCAGCACTTCGGCAGAAGTATATCGAATTCATGAGGGAGTACCTAGAGTTAGGCCACATGTCGGTGTCCAGCATAGATTGGAGGTGTGTCGAGCATTACTATATACCACACCTGGCTGTTTTGAAGTCACCGGAGGCGAAGATACGGGTAGTGTTTGACGGTTCTGCTCCTACATCGAATGGTGTGTCTGTGAACCAGTGTCTGCACGCGGGTCCCAAGTTGAACCGGGACATTGTGGACATCCTCACAGATTTTCGGTTGCACCAAGTAGCGTTCGTCGCAGACGTCAAAATGATGTTTCGCCAAACAATTATACACCCGGATGACCGTCGGTACCAGCTGATTTTGTGGCGTGAGAGCCCTGACGAGCCGATGGTCACTTATGAGCTTAACACGGTAACGTATGGTCTGAAGCCAAGTCCGTTTTTGGCAGTACGCACGCTGCGAGAGTTGGCCGCACAGGAAAGGGTAAGATTCCCTCGAGCCGCAGCAGTACTGGATCGCGACGTCTACGTGGATGACATCTGCACGGGTGCAGATAGCGTGCAACAAGCACTGCTACTACGAGACGAGCTGATCGCGATCATGGAATCAGGAGGTTATGAGTTGCGGAAATGGCTGTCCAGCTGTCCAGAGCTCCTGGCCGGGTTGCCAGGTGAGTTCCAGCAGGACCCGCACCTTTTCGAGAACCCGGACAATTCAAATACGTTGAGCATCCTAGGGGTGCAATATAGGCCAACGCATGATGTCTTTACGTATCAGATCGAGCCAGACCTTATGCAGAAGACTTGGACGAAGCGTTCGGTATTATCGACGATCGCCAGAACTTTCGATCCTAACGGGTGGATCGCACCGGTGACGTTCATGGCGAAGTGCTTCTTGCAAAGGTTGTGGATAGCAAACTTGGGTTGGGACGACCAGCTCTCCGGAGAGCTGTTGAATGATTGGACCAAGTTTGTGACCACCTTACCAGGGATCGTACGCATCGCCATACCTCGCAAGTTGCTCCCATCGGTGGGATGTAAGGCTACCCTACATGGGTTTTGTGATGCCTCGGAGCGAGGGTACGCGGCAGCTGTCTATTTGCGGACAGTCAGTTCAACGGGAACTGTAGACGTGCGTCTAGTTATGGCCAAGAGTAAGGTGGCTCCGGTTAGGACAAGATGGACCATTCCAAAGTTGGAATTGGCGGGAGCAGCGCTTCTCACGCGCTTGCTACATCATGTCGCT
Source organism: Tuta absoluta (assembly GCA_027580185.1). NCBI lineage: Eukaryota > Metazoa > Arthropoda > Insecta > Lepidoptera > Gelechiidae > Tuta > Tuta absoluta. The sequence goes on along the minus strand of JAQAHW010000085.1, from coordinate 685,635 downwards.
AGTAATCTACGCGGTACCATCAATTTGGATGAAACGGTGTACGCATGGACCGACAGTAGGATAGTTCTGTGCTGGTTACAGACGTCGGTACATACTCTTGAGGTTTTCGTGGCAAATCGGGTGTCACAGATTAAAGGATCGGAAACTCCGTTGGTATGGAGACACGTACCGGGAGAACAGAACCCAGCGGACTGCGCCTCACGGGGATGTAGGGCCCCTGATTTGGTAGGTTACTCACTGTGGTGGGGACCTCAGTGGCTGACTGAGTCACCTGAGAGATGGCCATACAATGAGTGCGGGTCGCCGCTTGGGCCACCTGATCGAGGTTTGCGAGTGAACGTAGGGCAGATCGTACCTAAGCCTAGTGCGGCTTTCTTGCTGGAACGATACAGCTCCCTCGACAAACTTCTAGGGGTGACAGGTTGGATCAAACGGTTCGTGAACAACTGTAGAAAACCTCAAGCAGAACGGAACTTGGCACCTGTCCTCTCGCCTGCGGAGCGGAATGCGGCTCTAAGTTTATTGGTTAGGGTCGTCCAGGCGGAACATTTTGAGGAAGAGGTCAGGCTGCTCAGGGATGGCCGTGGAAAGCTGAAGGGAGGTCTTGTGCGCCTCAACCCGTTCGTGGACGAGCATGGAATGCTCCGGGTTGGAGGTAGACTTCGGAACGCTAACCTGCCCTTTTCAGCACGGCATCCGCTGTTACTCCCAAAGAAGGAACCTTTGGTAGAACTTATAGTTAGGGATCGTCACCAGAAAAACTCGCATGCGGGCTGCAATGCACTTTTGGCTATTCTGCAGCGCGAGTTTTGGATCTTGTCTGGACGACGTACGGTACGGAGCATTGTGTTTCGGTGCTTGCCTTGCTATCGGTTGAAGGCAGCCACAATGCAACCTCAGATGGGAGACCTCCCACCGGACCGGGTGACGGAAGCCTGGACGTTTGCGGGTGTGGGAACGGACTTTGCGGGGCCTTTTATGGTAAAGGCATCACGCCTTCGCAACGCGAAGTCAATCAAGGCGTATTTGTGCGTGTTTGTGTGCCTAGCAACCAAGGCCGTCCACTTGGAACTCGTGGCCGACCTCACTACGGAGGCTTTCTTAGCAGCTTTAGATAGATTTGTGTCGCGAAGAGGGCGACCAGCGCTGATCAGGTCGGACTGTGGTACCAACTTTAAGGGCGCTGATCGATGTATGAAAGAAATTATAACGTTTTTATCGGAAAACGAGGAAGCTATCGGCACGAGCCTCTCCCGTCAGGGCATTAACTGGGTGTTCGATCCACCAGGATGCCCCCACTGGGGTGGTATATTTGAAGCGGTTGTAAAGTCCGCTAAGACGCATTTGATGCGCGTTATAGGTTTAACGATATTAACCTTTGAGGAGCTAGCGACCGTGTTTTGTAAAATTGAGGCCGTTCTCAATTCACGTCCTTTGTGTCCGCTTAGCTCAGATCCGAATGATCTGGAGGCCCTGACACCAGGGCATTTCTTAATTGGCCGACCACTTAACGCCTTGCCAGAATACCCCTACACAGAGGTCAGTAGCAATCGTTTGACGCGTTATGAGTTGCTGCAGCAAATGTCTCAGAATTTTTGGAAGCGATGGTCGCTTGAGTATTTGCACATTCTGCAGCAACGCCTTAAGTGGACGGACAGAACTGAACCCCCTCGCATCGGAGATCTCGTTCTGGTTAAGGATGCCAACCTGCCGCCACTGCGATGGCGCAGAGGGCGCATTCTCAACTTGTTCCCAGGTAGTGCTGGCACTCCTCGAGTCGCGACAGTTCAGGTAGGGGATTCAGTTCTTAAGCGAGCAATAGCAACGCTATCTCGTCTCCCCAGTAGTGAATAGGCCTAAGGGATTCGGCCTAGGGCGGGTGAATGTTTAATTTAGCGTTGCTATGCTGGGGTAAGTTAGGTATTAATGACGGTCTATGAATGCGCCGCGATTTCGCACGCATCGCTCTGGGCATATGTTGTCCCTTTCTCGCTCGCGGGGCGAGGGGGCGGCGTGCGCGCGGGCCGCCTGGTAGACGCCAAGCGGTGATTTCTGCACCGCACTCAGTCACTCAAAACCGTTCGGACGAGAACGTATTGTGTTTTGTACGGATTTCCCGCCACGCGTTTTGTGATGCCGCGTGTAATGGACGATTCAATTTGAGATCGCGCGTGTTGATGCATCGTATTATTGCGGTTCTCCTGGGTTATACTAGAATACCAGGCTTAGTGATTGTTGGATGTCTCGACGTCTTCCACGTGAGCGTCGCGTTGAATAGGCATCAAGTGGCCATATCGGCTCGCGTTTGTACGACCCAAATTCGGGTTGGGTCACGCGTAATGACTGATATCAAAGTGGAATACGAACAGAAGCTGTGAGTGGTTTGAAGTGAATAACGCGCCAAGGCTGTAGTGGAATGCTGGGTGTCGATATGTTTTCCACCCAGCCCTGTAAGTACCAACGGAATCCCTATCTGATCCATTCCCTGAACTTCCTTTCTCCGTTGGGTATTTTATGCATTTGGACCGGCACGTTGACTGTAAGTGTAAAACCTGGTTGTTTAGTATAAAACTGTTTATTCGTGTTAATGGTGTGTTCCCTTTAGTCATATTTGTTGTACCATATCATTGTGACTCCTTAGTACGAATTGCGGAATTCGTGGGGTGATATAATTTGGAGGTACTTACTTATAATCTAGTGCTAATACGTGTGACGTAACGCCAGATCGGCAGACGGTATTTACTACCGACTTGAGTTATGTAAAGGTCAGAACACATCATTTGCCAATTTCACTCAACTTAGTTAATTAAGTTAAATAGATTTAGGTTCACGTTTAATTCATAGTATGCGCTGCTATATTGTGCAGCGTATGCTATTTAGCGCTGCGTAACGCGGCCATTGTCTGCCTTCAGTTGAACTCCTGGTATTTTACTAGAAATTTACCTGTGTAAATCGCTTCCACTGCGGGAGTTTAGCTTGGAATTAGTCAATTCTTCTAGGGTGAATTAGACTAGGGTGGCTACTATCAAGACGCAACGAGGGATAATCAAGCGAGCATTCAATAACATTTTCGTTTTACCGTTAAACGACAGTGATTAATTTCATTTATAAGTCCAATTTTATAGGTACTTAAATAGCTGAAATACGCTTAATTGTTTAATTTCCTAACTTAATAAAGAATTTAAGTTTTGGTTTTTCATTAAGGTTAACCTAGTATGTCCAGGTAATTAGTTACATAGGATAGATATGATGACACCTACTCTGATAGGTTATGTAGTTTGTTGCAAAGTTAACTAGTAACTACAGGTAACCAAGATAGGTAAGTAGCTGACACAGGCAGTCCATCATAGATTAGGTCATGATTGCACATACTAGTATGACTTAACATTATTTAACCATTTATTGTACACAAAAACATACACAGGAACAATTTACAATGAGACAAGACACAACAGGTTTACTTATTTCTAAAAAGAAATTGCTTACAGCAAACCTACATAAGAGACATTCTATAATTCGAGACGCGGATAAGACGTGCACAATAGCAAAAAAAAATAACGTATATATACGAATACTACAATACTTAAATACCTTTATGATAGAATACTTATATACCTATTAATATATAAATATATTATATATATACTACATACATACTTACATTACTATGGATATGCAAGAGAAAGATAGTGTTCTATAACTCTCTTTTTAAATATAGCAATAGATGGACTATCGCGCACAGCGTGCGGGAGAAAATTCCACAATCTGACGGCATGAACAGTAAAAGAGTAGGAGTAGAAGTCTGTCTTGTGAGATGGCATAGACAGGAGAGACCTGACGTTTGAGCGACATGGCTTATCCTGCGGGCGTGAAAACGCAAAGCGCTCTCGAAGATACGATGGAGAAGAAGGGTTATAAAGAATGTTGTACAGAGAAGAGAGAATGTGAGTATTCCTCCGAAGGCGGATTGGGAGCCACTTGAGCTGTGAACGAAATTGGGAAACGTGGTCGTATTTGCGCAGTCCGAAGATAAATCGAATGCACAGATTTTGAAGACGCTCAAGTTTATTAAGAAGCTCCTCGGTGGCATCCAAATAGCAAGAGTCGGCGTTGTCGAGAAGAGGTAAAAGAAGTGATTGGGCCAAAGTGATCTTAGTGCTTAAGGGTAAAAAGTTTTGGAAGCATTTCAGTGAATGAAAAGAGAAATGAATCTTTTTACTGACCTCATTCACATGAGGAGTCCAAGATAGCCTAGAATCTAATAACACGCCAAGGTTCTTGGCAGTTTGACTAAAACTAATTGGCACACCATCGTATTTAATAGATTGCACGGCCACAAGCTCCAGCTGCCTACTCATATAAGGGCTGCCGATAAGTAAACTTTTGGATTTTTTCGGGTTGACCAACAGTCCAAAAGATTTAGCCCAGATTGAGATGTTATGTAGATCACTGTTGATTACATCTATGGAGCTGTTAATGTTAGCAACATTAGTGTGGTGATAAAGTTGTAGGTCGTCTGCGTAGAGATGGAAATTAGAAGATATGACAGAAGTAACAGTATTAATGAAAATAGAGAAAAGAAAAGGAGAAAGTACGCCACCTTGCGGTACGCCCGCAGAAAGATCACACCAATCTGAGAGACATTCGTCGGAGCGGATCCGTTGTGACCGACCGCGAAGATACGAATTGAACCACAAGATTACTGAGTTAGAGATGTTAAATGAGCGAAGAATGGCGAGAAGTACATCGAAGTCTACAGAATTGAAAGCACTACTAAAGTCTAGCAATACAAGGATTGTGACAGATTTATTTTCCATTGCAAAACGGATGTCGTCAGTGACTTTAAGTAGTGCTGTCACGGTGCTGTGACCAGGTCGAAAGCCGGATTGGAATTGAGAGAGTAGACTGTTCGATGTGATGAAGTCAGCAAGTTGTCTGTGGACAATATGTTCAAGGACTTTTGCGAGGAATGGTAGGATTGAGATAGGACGGAAGTCAGAGAAGGAGGCGGGATTGGACGATTTGGGAAGGGGAATCACGTCAGCTTGTTTCCAAGCTGACGGGAATGTGCTCGTTACCAGGGAGTGGTTGAAGATGTGGGTAAGTATTGGTAAGAGCTCAGGAAGAATGAGTGAGATCATTCTGGAACATACATTGTCATTGCCTACAGCTGTTGAAGTGATGGAGTGAATAATTATTGTTACTTTTGTAAATAAAATCAGACAGAGGTACTAGTAAAACTAGACAATGTCCTTTATACTATAATTTAAATGTAGTCTACTCAACTCACTCATTATACCTACTTAGAATCATTAAGAATCTATTCCATTCACTATTTAGATGTTTACAATAACTATCTATAGTACCTTACTTGTTTGTTTATATAAAATTATCAACTGTAGCAAGCTAGCTAGGGTGGACCATGTAAAACACAGCGCCATCTATCGATGACTCGTTTACCTTCTTGCCTTGCAGGGCGGTGCGCTGTCTGTCATGTGCGCACGCGCATTTGTTAGTTCTTATAAATTTGAATAGATGTCGTGTTAAGTAAGTAGTTCAGAAAACGTCCGTTGCGATAGAAGGTGCTAGTGTACCTAGATTGTATGTAGTAGCTCTAAGCTTGTTCTGTTCATGTCCGATCGACTACCAATAAAGTCGCGTCCCCAAAATATAAAATAATTATTTTAATTTGGTCAACCAAAATTACACTGTATCTCTAATAGTTTAGCTGGGCTCCTGGTGGTACACCTGGTGGTCTACATAAGGTACTCCAGAGCCCCAATGTCCTTGTGAAAAGAAGCGGCCCATCATACTGAATAACTTTTGTTTTAGAACCATGCCTGTATCTCTAATAGTTTAGCTGGGCTCCCGGTGGTTCACCTGGTGGTCCACATAAGGTACTCCAGAGCCCCAATGTCCTTGTGAAAAGAAGCGGCCCATCATACTGAACAACTTTTGTTTTGGAACCATGCCTGTACTTCTAATAGTTTAGCTGGGCTCCCGGTGGTTCACCTGGTGGTCTACATAAGGTACTTCAGAGCCCCAATGTCCTTGTGAAAAAAAGCGGCCCATCATACTGAACAACTTTTGTTTTGGAACCATGCGTGTATCACTAATAGTTTAGCTGGGCTCCTGATGGTACACCTGGTGGTCTACATAAGGTACTCCAGAGCCTAATGTCCTTGTAAAAAGAAGCGGCCCATCATACTGAACAACTTTTGTTCTGGAACCATGCCTGTATCTCTAATAGTTTAGCTGGGCTCCTGGTGGTACACCTGGTGGTCTACTTAAGGTACTCCAGAGCCCTAACGTCCTTGTAAAAAGAAGCGGCCCATCATACTGAACAACTTTTATTTTGGAACCATGCCTGTTTTTTTTTTTTATTAATGATGGGTTTGCTCTTGACTCTAGTCTAGGTCATAGGACAGAGACAGAGTCTAAGATGGAGCGAGCTCACCCAGAAGAAGCCTGTTCACTCTTACTTTGAAGAGATTAGGATTGTATGCGTTTGGAAACACAGACGCAGGTAGTGAGTTCCACTCTTTAGCAGTGCGCATTATTCTAATAATAGTGGATGGGCGACAGGGAGTTATTATAGAAATGATACGACTTAGTTGGTGGTTGAACTTAGACTGACTACTTTATTCTAATAATTACATATATAGAGCTCGAACGCTCGATTGCCTAATACTAAATAATGCTAAGACAAGTAATACGCTTCCAGTGGCTATGCGGCAACTACACCTCCCCCGAAGTGCCGTTTCACCCCCGGGGCAGCAGAAAAAAAAATGTAGAAGCATATTACTTGTTCTAAATAAACATTTTTTTTTATACTAGAAAGGTGTAAATGTAAAACTAATAAAATGTAAATACTAACAATATCTTATAATTTACTTATACCTACTTATTAGATATAGTGGGCCGTTTTTTATTATTAAAAAAAAAAAAAAAACAATTAAATATCTATTTATTTTCATTAATCTATACTTGGGACCGTATAGCTACTAACAAGATATAGTATAGCTACTATCTTATAAAGCCAAATATATGTTATTCGTCTCAATCCATGTTTTATTGATCTAAATTTTCATGACATATCCAGTTAGTTATATTATTGTCGTATCCATATTTTGCACTGTACAACATTTTCCACGTTCTATATTAAAGGTAAAAACCAAATTGTATTTTACATATTTATGTCATACATAATTCTTTATTTTCTTCTTTTTATTATATAACCATTTTGGTTTGTCTGCTTGCATACCTTACATAAATCTCTCGCTAACACACTTATGGTAGATTACGATCGAGATGTTACGTATATGGCCGTTTTTCAGGCTCATAAATGCTTTAGCTAATTACCTACCATTCTAGGTGGCATTTTGCGTAAGTAGTTGTCTCTCTTAGTACAAATTCTACTTAATACGGTAATCATAATACGGTAAACATATTATGTTACCTATTTCATAATACATAATAGTGACATCTTTGTGCCTACATGGGTTGTACGTTTCCTTACGTACACCCTTACAATACTGGTATGTGAGTGATCATAAATTTTAAGCCAATATTTCTATATGCGGCGCTAACTTATCCCACGGAGGACGGTGAGTCAAACACAGCTCTGATCCTCAATGTACCATGTTATCATTATACAATCATTACAAAACGCTTAATGTGTAAGGCATCTCATGGCCTCCTATTTTTCTACATAGTGGAATCTTATTCACACTCAAATCTGAATCATTATCCTTTCTGCTTTTGTACCGACTTCATAGTTAACTTTTATTCATCATCTTTCACAATACTTTCTAATACGAACTTTTATTTCTATGACGTCATGCTGCAGCATGTTGAATCCTTTGGCATTAATATTTATCATTACTTTGTGGATGATCAATCCAACTAGCATTTCAATATTTCTACCAAATAATTCCCAACTTTCATGGTTATCTTTACATTGCAATCCATTCATTCGGTTTACTTCCTTTCAATCTTCCTAGCATCTTTTCTTATCGGAAATATAACTAATTGTACTCTAGATAGCAAAAGATTTTTAATATACATCACGATTCTTCACATTTCAAATATACCTATCCTTGATGATCCAACTAACTTTACTTATAAGCAGAAAAAGATATCTGATACGTTCATAATCATACTAGTAATTTATACCTATTATTTTATTAGTATCCAACTTTTAAATCTGTATTTGTCATTTTTCGAAACGACAAAATGTTTCACAGTATTGCATGTAATTTACATGTAAGTATTTCCTTTTGACTTCTCTGCATTTTACAATCAAATCAGCACTAAATAAATTATACAAAATTCTTTGCACAAAATGACATCCATATCCAGGTCATTCAGTGTCAACTTAGGTTAGTGAACTTTATTACTATAGGTATCACTTGCATTATGCAATGTGCTACTTTACAATTTCATCACTAGGTATTTTGAAATTAAGTTTATAATGGTTTTAGACACAATTCATTCAATTATAATTTATTCTTGTTTCTACAAAACCTTCTTTCTAGTAAACCGTAATTTACTCTTAACTAAACAGTTAACGCTTCCTGTGAAATGTAACTAATTATACTCTGGTGTCACAAAAAGATATTTAATACATTTCTACCTACTTATCAATTAAACCATTCTGTAGTCCATCTTTATTATGTATATTTATCATTATTTGAAAATTTTCTGAACATTTAGTCACACTTTCGGTGAAGATAATTTTTTTTTATATACATTGGTCAAATTAATCTATTTATTGTGTAAATATGCACGAATCCATAAGTCTTTTGACAATACATTATGAATGATTATACTCGTCTTTCTTAAATCTGCGTAACAATGTGTAATTAACATTTTAATTAATTTGTAATTAATACCTATCGTGTCATAGTGTCTTAATTTCTATATTCTCAAAACCCATTACTCAATTTTTTGTTCTTCATTTCAAAATTCGTTTATAATGTGGAGCTTTTGTTGTAAAATGTCTAAATTAAAGCATTTACTGTTTCTCTACGGAAGAAGTATCTATCTGTCATTGCAAATTTTTAAAAACTCTAATTTGTATAAAATATTAGGTAAGTTCTATGAATTTGCTTTTGCTTAAAGGAGCAAAAAAAATTTATCTGTTACTGCTTATACCACATAAATGTTTAAGTTCACGTTAAATAACTACCAAAATGTTAAGTATTTAATTTCAAATTAAATATCAAAATCCTTTCTTCACTCTGCCTAACTTGCAAAGTAGTCACGCTACATATACATTGTCGTGTATTAGTCATACCTCTGCGCGTCCGCATAAGTACTCGTAATACCGAAAATGTTGATTGATGCATTCTGATTGCGATGCACGCTGGCCAGGCGGGCAACACCTCAGGTGATGCAATGTTTGCTCATAAGGCGAATGACCTTTACTAAAACTTAATAATTTGTATACTATAAATTTAATCTTGGGTCGTATGTATTTGTCGCATAAAAGTTTGCAAAATGACCAACTCTATGTATTGACGTTACGAACGGGGTGTTTTCAACATACATATTTTAAACAACAATTTATATATCCCCCTTTATGTACTTGCAAAAACTAACTCAACTCAAAATAGCTTGTAGACAAGTAAACCAGTGAAGGCTCATTAAATAAAATAGTACTATATAAACGGTAGATAATGACACTAGATACTAACTAAGGTACTTACCAAATATTTACTTTATTCGTATAATAATCATTGCATAGATCTGCTAAAAAAAATATTTTTGCTATGTATTGCTAGTAAGAAAAAATATCCTTTTGACTTTTTCTTCAATTATACTTGTACATTGTAATAAACTTTTTCTATTCTATTCTATTCTAATTAGGATAATTATTTGCACATTTTTACAATTATACATCGGAGTTGTTACTTTACTTACTTACTTATTTCATACTTTGTTGACAGGTTGTCCTTTCTCCACTCCTGTTCGTTATTCTTTAATATGTAATAAATACCTACTTACTTGTCACATTTCAATATAATACAAATACACGTAACGGTGGCGTAATAGTAGAATATGACTACCAATAATGTACCTATAATCATTCATTAGACATATTTTCCTTCGCATTTGTTTCCAAAAAATATTGAAATTTGGTAGGTGTACCTATTTATGACCTTTTATAGATGTGAAAATTTATTTTTGATTAACTGATATAAAATAGACAAGATAAAAGAAATATATGTCCAATGTGACGTTAAAAACAATTTAAAAATTGTAGTCATAAAGCGTAAATCATTGAAATTGCTGCAATTTATATTGGTAAAACTTACATTATTAGTTTCTAGGTAGGTACGATACCGTTTGTAGGTCGTGAAGACATCGCTGACTCGGCGAACAGGCGGCACAGCGGTTAGATACCATGGGTCGAATGTCGATTATGCCCATGTATTCTGCTTGGCTGCTCCTCATCGGACCCGTACTATGAAGTCTCGCGGCGCCCAGCAACATAATCCTAGCATCAAATAAGGCTTGAATTTACTGCAAGCGCCCTGCAGCTACAACCTCTTGAATCTTCTTATAGTTTACCGCCTCGTCATGGAATATCCTCTTCATGGGGGCTGTCATCTTCTTCTGTAATTATCTTCTTGTTCTTCTTTAGATTTCGTTATTCTGCTTTTCTTTATGTCTTCTATAATGGTTAATCTTCTTTCTTGAAATCTTCTATAAGGGTGAGTCTTCTTTCTTCATAATGGTATCTTCATGTTTTCTTCTTATTTGGTTGATCACTTTTTCTTAGTGATGGTTTTGGTGTTTACTCCCTGTGCCCAACAACTATAATGTATTATGCAATTTGTAGGGACTTGCATTTCTCACGGTTGTCCTGGTATTACTTTATTTTTTTTACACCGGAATGTTCTTGTTTAATTTTTACTGTCCGCAGAAATGCCACATCGTTGCACTTTGCTCATTACGTGTCACCTTACACTTATAGTTTATTGTTTTGCTTTAATGTTCGTGTTTTTTTTTTTCATCACTGTCTAAAATTTGTGAGGCTTTCAGTACATTTTTCTCATTTTTATAGTATTGTCTTTGAAATTGTCTTTAATAAAAAAAACATCACGTTGTCCTTTTAAAATCACTCAGGTTCTACTATTGTCTTTCACTCGGTAGATGGAGTACACTATTCACTATACTTTACTAATTAACATACTCCACGCTACCCGGCACTGCCTTAAGAAGGCAGCACTGGATAGGGTCGCCATCCAATAATAGTGGATGGGCGACAGGGAGTTATTATAGAAATGATACGACTTAGTTGGTGGTTGAACTTAGACTGACTACTTTATTCTAATAATTACATATATAGAGCTCGAACGCTCGATTGCCTAATACTAAATAATGCTAAGACAAGCAATACGCTTCCAGTGGCTATGCGGCAACTACATTATAAATGATGACTGGAAGCGCTTAGTCCGAATTGGTGGAATGGCTACCAGGTACGGATGGTATCCGGCGTTGCGTCTGGATGTCCGATGGTAGAAGGGAGCTGGTGGAACAAGGTCGTGAAGCTCTTGAGCACACTCTCCGAAGTACAATCTATAAAATACCGACAAGCAGGTAACCTTGCGGCGATGTGCCAGGCTATGTAGCTTGGTGTCCACCAGTTTTATGTCGCCAATGAGCCTCTTGGCCCTGCGTTACACCGAGTCAAGAGCGGCAAGTTGGTATTTGGCTGAGCCATCCCAAAGGTGACTGCAATACTCCATGCAGGATCGGACTTGTGCTTTGTAGAGTTAAAAGCTGTCCAGGCGTAAAGTATTGCTTTACTCTATTCAGGACGCCCAGCTTTTTAGCCGCCGTCTGAGCCTTGTACTCGATGGTCGCGCCGAAGTTTAGATTTGATGTCAACTCCATGCCTAGAAGCTCAAGCCTGTCAGTGACTGGGACAGATGTACCCCGAAAAGTAGGTGTCCAGTCGAAAGGACTCCTTTTTGCAGTGAAAAGACACGCCTGTGTTTTGGTGGCATTGAATGAGACCAGATTGTCGTCGCCCCATTGGGAGACAAGACTTAAGGTCAGATCTGTTCGCTCTACCATGGCCTTTCTTAACAAACGTATTTCATCCCCAATAGTTTAGGTGGGCCTGTATCTCTAATAGTTTAGCTGGGCTCCTGGTGGTACACTTGGTAGTCTACATAAGGTACTCCAGAGCCCCAATGTCCTTGTGAAAAGAAGCGGCCCATCATACTGAACAACTTTTGTTTCGGAACCATGCCTGTATCTCTATTAGTTTAGCTGGGCTCCTGGTGGTACACCTGGAGATCTACATCTATACTCCAGACCCTCGAATGGTGATAAAAAGTAGCCCATGTCCGTTCTCGGTATGCTAGCAATCTCTGTGCCAAGTTTCATGAAGATCGGTTCAGCGGTTTGGCCGTGAAAGCGTAGCAGACAGACAGACAGACAGAGTTGAGGATGTGGATAAATCATTTCCACTAAATCATTATGTTACGTCAAGATTGGTATCACCAACCACGCTTGAGTGTATGCGCACGTTGAATACATGGTTTACATAATGTGTTCTCAACGTCTGATAGAAACGGTTGTATTATTGAACTAGGCGGTCATTACATTATTGCGTGTAGGCATATTTAGGTTATATTTTCAGGATATCCACGTCTGTTAACAGCAGAAAAGTCAGTATATTGTGCTCGTTATCGCTCGCAAATACTCGCAATGATCTGATATTAATGTGTAACCATATAAAGTCGGAACGGGAGTTAAAAATGTATGTTCACTTGATATAACGTCCAAAGTATTTATGTGTGAATAACACTATACATTACTTGTTGAAGCCTGAGTAAAAATACTTGTTAAGTATTTGCGAAAGTCGTATAGTTGTGGTTATGTAGGTATATAGCTTGAACTAGGAGATAGTTGTATCTTTAGTCTGTTTTAGGTGGTGTATCAGTTGGGATATTAACGACTTTATGCGTGTTTATTTTTGTATGATATGTATCCAATTTTAATTAATTTTCCTTCCCTAAGTAAAATTTTTATGAATCGCTTGTTAGTCTTTGTTTTTGGTTGGCGAGGGTCCGTCGTTTGAGTGGACGGATGCTAGAGATAAAATTTGTGACCATGATCACGATCTGGACAATGTAGACTTTGATTTTGAAGTTTGACTTTGAAGCTAGAGACGGGAAAGCGCTGGTCATAGCCCTTATGTATTATATATGCGATATCTATTCTCTTGATGGAAAAGGGTCATGGGAATTTGCGTGTGTGCCATCCCGGAAATAATAACATATCATAGGTTGGAAGTACAAGGTGTCGATTATATATCAGTGGACGTGGTCATAGCGGATTGGCCTGATTCTCTGGACGCTGTTACATCTATTGTCAGTTGTTTATCCATTACAGCCCCATATCCAAATTTATATTGAAGACAATAATTCGACCGTGTCCAGGGATTAGTAACCGTAAACTACGAGCGTTAAAGATCTTGACCGATATAGTGTACTGTCATCTATCTTTCAAAAGTGTTGGAAAAAGTGTTGAAAAGAGATGTTATTCTTTGAATTCGGTCCGTCTCTTGAAAAAGTGGAGGCTCAGGAGCGTCGGGAACTGCTTTGCTTGATTGATCTATCACGGTTGGAGGCACGGGATTGTGGGATGAGTGTTGTTTGATACTTCTTGGACTTTCTTGGCCATTTGATACTATCCACGCTTAGTTTTACTTTCTGAACTAGCATGTTATGGTTTTTATGTTCTTACACTTAAAGGGTTCCGAAATTGTCTTTGTTTGTTGACATGGTTTCTTCAATTGCGTAATGTGTCGTTGGATCTGTGTCGTTTTTTCTTTCAAGGTTTCTCGGTGTGTACCTCGGGGATGTATTCTGGATCGTCTGTTTTTCGTTTTCTATTGTGCGATTATTGTCAGGGGCATAGGACATTGTAATTTTCACCTATACGATGGGATCTTCAATATCATCTTTCATGCGTGCTTAGGTTATGAAATAGATAAAGAGTAGACATAATTTGTACTAACTTATCTTAAATTCTCTTCGGCGGGAGTGTCGCGACGTTTGTCACGATTTATCAAATACTTATAGCAACACCGCCCACACACAAAATGTCAAGTATATTCTCAATAGCTCTGAACATAGGTCATATACATCAAATGTACATTGTATCTGTGGTTCTGAAACGTGAGAGATAACCTCTGCCTTTGTATTTATAAGTTGGAAAAGTATTTAAATGATATATTTGTTGTGAAAAGTGCACAGAGGTATACCCTAGGGAAACAGCTCCATGAATTCAAGTAAGTGTTAAACAGGAAAGGGCTTAAAATGTTTACTAGGACACGAAAATGTCGAGAGACTAGTGTCATTTGTTTGGTGTTTGAGTTGATAAAAGTAATGTTTACTAGGACACGAAAATGTCGAGAGAAGAGACTAGTGTCATTGTTGGAATTGATAAAAGTAGAAAGCTCGGATAGGCTAGCCTTCTGCCCGTCTGAGAGGCCTCTGGTATATTGATGTTCATAATACACCAAATATGGCTTTGGGGGGAGATTATGTCCTGACTCAGTTTGGGAGTCAATATCAAGTGCAGAGGCCCCTGGTAGGCGAGGTACTTGTCTAGCTTGTTAGCATTTGATAGTTATCGATCATGTATGAATTGAGTCTGTCTGTGACCACGTAGACACATGGTGTTCCTTTGCATCCGAGGAAGGGCACTGTGAAGGTGACGCAAAGTACCTTATAGGATCATAGATGTAATGATGAGATTGTCACATGAAGAAGTGTGTTGAACTGCCAAAGATTATAAAAAGTGATTGGAATTAAGTATTGATGATATTGGAAAAAAGTAAAGTTAACTAAAATTGAGTTGTGACATTGCAAATGATGAAACAGTTCTAAGCCTTTTCCCCCATGGACGGAGCCGTTTGCATGAGGCAGCATCTCCTTGTAATTTATCTTTTACAGGTGGATCATTTAAACGTCATGCTTCCGGATATCTACATAATACCTAATAATGATGACATTGAACCCATGTTGAACAAGAGATATGTCAAGAAATAACTATGGTGAGTTTGCTTTCAATTCGTCACGACAATACCCGAGTTGAATCTGCTAATGAAAAAGTACCCAATACAAGGTTGATCTACCGGTCGTCGTCGATCTACTGTGCGTTGTTGTAGATACCTCTGTGTGTTGCGGTTTAGAACTATTGAGTGCAAACGAATATACAGGGTTATTTTTTAGTCAGTGCGCAAACTTATACCATGATATCAGAATCGTTAATACGACATTTTAGGCAAATAAAAAAATATGTTTTATTTTTATTATTTTTTTATTTTTGTCTGCCCCATAAAAAATAAATCATGGACACACTACTTTTCAATCGGGGGTGCGTGAAAATGGCAACAGCGCTCGCGCAGCGCACCCTTCAGTCAGTTTCAGTTCTCGCTTTGATTCCGTCGCGGGCGGGCGCGCACCTGTGTGACACTACTTTTCCCGCCGATCCCGGATTGATTTCGCGATGTCGAATTTTACGTTTCGCGAGTTTTACGAAATGGTGCGTTCGTCCTTTTTAAGTGGATAAAATACCCGAGCAGCCCAATGAATGTACGCGGACGAAAGTTTACCTCGACTGCGTAATGCTGGCGTTGAGGACCCTCGTGTACGCCAAGAACATTCCTCAACGTTATGCAGCGGCTGTTGGATCACAGGCAGTTTACGGTAAGTAACTGTTAATTAAACGACTATTGTACTTAGCTACCTACTGCCTACCTAGTGTTCTAGGTAAACTTTTCATTTTGACGGTCCTAAGCCCGTAAAAGTATGAAGGGAAAATTGGAATCATCTTTTTAAAGGCTCAGCTACACAAGACCGGCGCGCGATAGCCGCGTTCCGGCCATACGTTTTTTTTTATGAATGCAATCAAATCACACCCTGTTATTATTGTGTGACTAGACCGTTTTTAATCTTTATTCCTAAATAACCACTCAAGGTTAGTTCACACTGACGTAGTAGCAACATTTTAGTGGCCTAATCAACTTTGACTATCATACTTTACTGAATTTTTCGCTCCACTCCCATAAGCGCACAAAATTGCCGTTTACTTTACTTTAAATGCAGTTGTACTTTAAGGATAATTCGGTTAAAATCATCGAAGGGCAGGCACGCGCAATACGAGCTACCTCATATCATCAGTGTACATAAAGCTTTCTAGCAGTGCAGATGAATTTCCCGCCACGCGGTGCCGGCGCCCGCGCCGGCGTCAGATTTCTTCTAAAAATTGAACCGTAGGCGCCACTATGTCTGGCGCTGTAAGACGCGGTGACTAATCGCGACGTTGTCAAACCATCACAACCTCTGTTGTATGCAGGTTGTGTAGGCTTTTTAGGTACTATCAGCAACGGCTCCAGTTGCCATTAAAGTCTTTACTGGTTATTTTTTAAAGAATATTAGAAAAACCTTTGAATGTTGATCTTTTAAAATGGGTATCAATCTTTTCTGGTTATTCTTGTTAACTGTAAGAAAAACCATTCTTAAGTTGATCACGTAGATGGTTACTCGAGGTGCTGTACAATCCCGAGTTACCGTTATGGATTAAACATTTACATGTCTTGCTTATGCTAGTAGTAGCTGCTAATTCTTAACCAAACAAAATAATCTTGTCTCTCCGCATAAACTAGAAACAGGTACCATTAAATCAAGAGACCAACTTTCAAACCACTACACCATGGAGGCAGTTTAAGTGTAGGTACTTGTGAGATAGGTACTTAGTTGTTGTAGGTATCACCCGCACGCACCCCGGTACCAATAGCGGTCATTAACCTGGACTGGTCATTGACCTGTGCTGTAGGTAGAAGCTAGAACACAGTCAGCTGATAGGTATAACTGGGCCGCGCGCGACGTTGCCAAACCGAAAGACAGCTAGTGAACCTAATAGGGTGATCCACACTTACGTACGATCCTAGGATAAGTTTAAGTGCGATTATTTCAATTTTTTTGTTCTAAGTCAGGTGTAAAAAATAAATACATATTTTCTAAAACTTGATAACCATTACGTATGTTGAAGCTGCGCACTGACTAAAAAATAATCCTGTATACCCTGTGTTTTTCTTGATGTACTTCTTGTTTACAGTTTATTTACATATTTAGGGTAGTGCACATAATTTAGCATTATAAATCGTTAAGTGTTTTCGTTTTACGTTCCGTTTTAAGTACTTTCTTTTTAAATAACGTTTTCTTGTGCTTTTCGTTAATACTTCCTGTGTGTTTTTTATTTTATGTACTAGATTGTTTGTTTTTCATGGTGTTAACCAAAATGTGTTGCATTCTCTCAGTCAATTTATGCTGGTGTTAAAAATTTTAGTGTTTAAATTTGATAAATTAAAAATCTTTATTTATAGATATATATATATATATATTTTACTTATTTATTTTATGATACAGTACGATTATTTTTCTTCCTCATCTTCCGATGATTTTAAAAGTGCTCATAGTCTAAGTAGCTCTTCTCTATCTGTCTCCGAGCCACTTAAAGACAAACTAAGGTCTGTTTTCAAACGAGACTAACCTTTCCTGTCCCTAGTGCACATCAACGCTCAGAGCATTTTAGCTCATTCTTTAGATCTCGCATCCTTCAGCACCAGTGTAGTGGACGCTATCTTTGTATCTGAAACTTGGCTTAAGGGCAGCTAAGTGCTGAAAAGTAGGCATTTACGGCCTTCCGCCCGTCGCGTCGAAAAGATCGCGCGAGCTAGTCTGCGGTGAACTCACTTGACCCTGCGGTACGGACCGGGCGGCAAGCGCAGCTTCCACAGCGAGTGCGCGCGTTACAGTATACAAAACTATGGCAGTAGGTCAATAACTCCCCAAGATATAGATATAATTTTATTGTTTACGTAATTTACTTAGGAAAAATATGTTAGTACAATTGTAGGATTGATAAAATTAAACAGTGAAGATGTGTTTTTATATTAAAAAATTTTAATTATTGAATTATATAAGTACTTATTAATAATAGTAATATTATTTAAATATGATGTTAGTATTATGTAATGTGCAGTTGAATAACTCATTATGATGAGCTTTGTCCTGTAATTCATTTAAAATATGGTGGATGTCAACAAGTCGGCGGCGTCTCGTAACAGTTTGAAATTCGTCTTCCTTGGTTTCCGCTTCTACTAGCAGGGGATATATTCTCAATTTCATCACCGTCGGTACATCTGAAATTTTTCATTAGTCACTAATAATCATCGAAAAAATTAAAATCGAAGGACAATGACAAATAATCCTTAGTATACGTACTAATTTTATATATAAAGTGTGTGAAGACTGTGTGCAAAAATGCTATCCAGTCTTAAGGCAGCCTCGAGACGTGACAGACTCGGGATGAACTTGGACAAGACAAAAGTCAAATTCACTCAACAAATCATCCCCAAGCCAGTCTCCGTCGAAGGTGTAGCCTTTAAAGTTGTTGAAGTATGTGTACTTTGGGCAAACGTTGCAGTTGGGTAGAGACAACTTTGAGGTTGAAAGCACCAGAAGAGTGCAGCTTGGCTGGGCGGCATTTGGGAAGCTGCGTCATACTCTAGAATCATCTTTGCCACAATGCTTCAAGACCATGGTGTTCGATCAATGTGTCCTACCAGTCATCACCTCACCTTCATCATCATCACCTGCCTTATCCGCAAAAAAGATCAGTGACGAACATTTTCTGGAAGTGAAGCAAGTTGAAGTGGGAGTGGGCTTGCCACATTTGTCGTAGAACCGACGGACGGTGGAGTAAGCGGGTTCATGAGTGGAGGCCACGCCTTGGCAAGCGTAACGTTGGACGCCCTCCGGCCAGAATCCAGATGGACCGATGACTTAAAAAAAGGCGGCTGGTAACGACTGAATGGCGAAAACGGGAGATCGTGCCTTATGGCGTATCGAGGGGGAAGTTTACGTCCAGCAGTGGACTGTAATAGGCCGATGAATGAATTTTCGTAACTTACTTATGAGATTTAGAAGTTGATTGAAGTGGAAATGTATGGGAGTCCATAACTTGCAATGAGGGTTGATCATCACATATGCTTGAAGCTCTGAAACATGTTTGGAACATCAATATTCACACAGAGCAGTATTTAAATAACATTAAGAATCGTCATTTCCACTTTTAGTTCTAAAACTTACGTATTTCTATCTGAATCTGCCTTTTCTGCTTGGGATATGGGTAATAGCTACATGGTGAGGCTGCTGTATAGAACTACAGTAAAAATGTATGTATAAGTAAGTGGAAATCCACACTAATATTATAAATGCGAAAGTAACTCTGTCTGTCTGTCTGTCTGTCTGTCTGTCTGCTACGCTTTCACGGCCAAACCGCTGAACCGATCTTCATAAAACTTGGCACAGAGATTGCTAGCATACCGAGAACGGACATAGGCTACTTTTTATCACCATTCGAGGGTCTGGAGTACAGATGTAGACCATCAGGTGTACCACTAGAAGCCCAGCTAAACTATTAGAGATACAGGCATGGTTCCGAAACAAAAGTTGTTCAGTATGATGGGCCGCTTCTTTTCACAAGGACATTGAGGATCTGGAATACCTTATGTAGACCACCAGGTGTACCATCAGGAGCCCACCTAAACTATTAGAGATACAGAAATGGTTCCAAAACAAAAGTTGTTCAGTATGATGGGCCGCTTATTTTCACAAGGACATTGAGGATCTGGAGTACCTTATGTAGACCACCAGGTGTACCATCAGGAGCCCAGCTAAACTATTAGAGATACAGACATGGTTCCGAAACAAAAGTTGTTCAGTATGATGGGCCGCTTCTTTTCACAAGGACATTAAGGATCTGGAATACCTTATGTAGACCACCAGGTGTACCATCAGTAGCCCACCTAAACTATTAGAGATACAGAAATGGTTCCAAAACAAAAGTTGTTCAGTATGATGGGCCGCTTATTTTCACACGGACATTGAGGATCTGGAGTACCTTATGTAGACCACCAGGTGTACCATCAGGAGCCCCGCTAAACTATTAGAGATACGGGCATGGTTCAAAAACAAAAGTTGATCAGTATGATGGGCTGCTTCTTTTCACAAGGACATTGAGGATCTGGAGTACCTTATGTAGACCACCAGGTGTACCATCAGGAGCCCAGCTAAACTATTAGAGATACAGGCATGGTTCCGAAACAAAAGTTGTTCAGTATGTTGGGCTGCTTCTCTTCACAAAGACATAGAGGATCTGGAGTACATTATGTAGACCACCAGTTGTACCATCAGGAGCCCAGCTAAACTATTAGAGATACAGGCATGGTTCTAAAACAAAAGTTGTTCAGTATGATGGGCCGCTTCTTTTCACAAGGACATTGAGGATCTGGAATACCTTATGTAGACCACCAGGTGTACCATCAGGAGCCTACCTAAACTATTAGAGATACAGAAATGGTTCCAAAACAAAAGTTGTTCAGTATGATGGGCCGCTTATTTTCACAAGGACATTGAGGATCTGGAGTACCTTATGTAGACCACCAGGTGTACCATCAGGAGCCCAGCTAAACTATTAGAGATAAAGGCATGGTTCTAAAACAAAAGTTGTTCAGTATGATGGGCCGCGTCTTTTCACAAGGACAATGAGGATCTGGAGTACCTTATGTAGACCACCAGGTGTACTATCAGGAGCCCACCTAAACTATTAGAGATACAGAAAAGGTTCCAAAACAAAAGTTGATCAGTATAATGGGCTGCTTCTTTTCACAAGGACATAGAGGATCTGGAGTACCTTATGTAGACCACCAGGTGTACCATCAGGAGCCCAGCTAAACTATTAGAGATACAGGCATGGTTCCCAAACAAAAGTTGTTCAGTATGTTGGGCTGCTTCTCTTCACAAAGACATAGAGGATCTGGAGTACATTATGTAGACCACCAGCTGTACCATCAGGAGCCCAGCTAAACTATTAGAGATACAGGCATGGTTCTAAAACAAAAGTTGTTCAGTATGATGGGCCGCGTCTTTTCACAAGGACAATGAGGATCTGGAATACCCTATGTAGACCACCAGGTGTACCATCAGGAGCCCAGCTAAACTATTAGAGATACAGGCATGGTTCCCAAACAAAAGTTGTTCAGTATGTTGGGCTGCTTCTCTTCACAAAGACAAAGAGGATCTGGAGTACATTATGTAGACCACCAGGTGTACCATCAGGAGCCCAGCTAAACTATTAGAGATACAGGCATGGTTCTAAAACAAAAGTTGTTCAGTATGATGGGCCGCTTCTTTTCACAAGGACATTGAGGATCTGGAATACCTTATGTAGACCACCAGGTGTACCATCAGGAGCCTACCTAAACTATTAGAGATACAGAAATGGTTCCAAAACAAAAGTTGTTCAGTATGATGGGCCGCTTATTTTCACAAGGACATTGAGGATCTGGAGTACCTTATGTAGACCACCAGGTGTACCATCAGGAGCCCAGCTAAACTATTAGAGATAAAGGCATGGTTCTTAAACAAAAGTTGTTCAGTATGATGGGCCGCGTCTTTTCACAAGGACAATGAGGATCTGGAGTACCTTATGTAGACCACCAGGTGTACTATCAGGAGCCCACCTAAACTATTAGAGATACAGAAAAGGTTCCAAAACAAAAGTTGATCAGTATAATGGGCTGCTTCTTTTCACAAGGACATAGAGGATCTGGAGTACCTTATGTAGACCACCAGGTGTACCATCAGGAGCCCAGCTAAACTATTAGAGATACAGGCATGGTTCCCAAACAAAAGTTGTTCAGTATGTTGGGCTGCTTCTCTTCACAAAGACATAGAGGATCTGGAGTACATTATGTAGACCACCAGCTGTACCATCAGGAGCCCAGCTAAACTATTAGAGATACAGGCATGGTTCTAAAACAAAAGTTGTTCAGTATGATGGGCCGCGTCTTTTCACAAGGACAATGAGGATCTGGAATACCCTATGTAGACCACCAGGTGTACCATCAGGAGCCCAGCTAAACTATTAGAGATACAGGCATGGTTCCCAAACAAAAGTTGTTCAGTATGTTGGGCTGCTTCTCTTCACAAAGACATAGAGGATCTGGAGTACATTATGTAGACCACCAGGTGTACCATCAGGAGCCCAGCTAAACTATTAGAGATACAGGCATGGTTCTAAAACAAAAGTTGTTCAGTATGATGGGCCGCTTCTTTTCACAAGGACAAAGGACAAGGAATAAGTTGAGAAAGGACATTGGCAACTTTTTACCGAGGATTTTTTTTGTTATCTACTGACTTTTGTATTCAATGCTTATAAATATTGATCTCTCAGGCCGGATAGCAAATTTTGAATTGTCCCTTTTGACAACAGAAGCAAGCAAGTCATCTTTAAACAGTAGAGATAAGAACTGTTCTCATATCACTGTCATACTTACTATGAATATACATGTACAAATCTACTTTAGAACCCGTGCCTAAAAAAACTATCTAACGCGGACGAAGTCGCGGGTAAAAGCTAGTCTATATATAAATATGAAAAATATCATCAATGCTTTCAAAGTCCTATTAAGAAACAACCGTTTATTAGCTGAACAATAAAACATTTAATTTTCGTAACTTACTCATTAGACTGGAGAGTTGATTGGCGTGGAGATGTCTTCTTCTTCGTCAATACACTCTTAACAGAGCGGACGTGGTCGTCAATCCGGTTTGGTGGCACGCTTTACAATCCGTCGCCATTCCTCACGGATGGCTGCTTTTCTGGTGCTCTCAGTCACGGAACCTTCTTGTGTAGCGGCTTTAATTTGGTCCGTCTGATCTTCCTCGAGAGCGCGCACCCTCGACCTTCCCCTGGACCACGAGCCGCTCGATAGATATGTCCCCGCGTCGGGCGACGTGTCCAAAGAATGTAAGGATGCGAGCTTGCACGATGTAGGAGAGGCGTTGCTTGATGCCAAGTTCCTTGAGAATGGAGTCATTGGTGGGGAATGCTGTCGATGATATTCTAAGCATTCCTTTCCAGCACCACATTTCCAGTGCGTCTATCCTCTTCTTTTCAATTTCCCGCAAAGTCCACGTCTCCGCAGCATAGAGGAACACGGGGAATATGAGTGCTCTCACGAGTCGTGTTTTGGTGGCTTTCGTGATATTGCGATTTTTCCAAACCTTATGAAGCTTGCTCATTGTGGATCTAGTTATCGCCATACGTCTTTTTACCTCGTCTATGCAACCGCCGTTGTTGGAAATCAGCGCTCCCAGATAAACATAGGATTGGACAACCTCGCAGTTTGCGATATGTTTGACTATGTTGTTTTGGAGATGTATGTGACTCCAGAACTTGCAGAGAGAGTTGGTCATCGTCATGACGGCTTGAAGTCCTGGAACGTTTTTATCAAAAAGTACACTAATCTTGAACAGGCTTGCCTTTTCTGTTTCACTAAATTATACTTACTTTTCAGTACCTTGTAATTTGTTTGCATGTTAATACTTTTGTCTCTTGGTATTGAAGCACTGCAAGGATTAGAAGGCTAAGGTTATCGGTACAATATTTACGGGCTAATTAAATATAATATTACATTACAAACAAATTCAGTGGTTGCACTACTGATTTTGTTTTACTGTGTATGTACTTGATAATTACTTATAGCATGGCTCACTAATAAATAATAAAATTACAATATGTAAAATCGTACATTGTCTTCGTATGATTTGAACTGTGGTTGCACCACTGGTTTCATTTCTACTGTGTATGTATTATGATGTTTACTTTTAACATGGCAACAGTTTATGAACTACTTAATAAATAAAATGACACTAGATCAAATGATAGGTACAATGTTAGATACTGTGGTTGCAATACTATTTAATTTTACTGTCTGTTGTTGTTCAACCTAAAACTGCTTCTGGTTTAGTTACCCAGATCAGCTATACAATTCTTTGTCTACTTACCTATTCACTAAAATTGATACCTATACTTCATAGTAGGTAGTCACTTTGGTAGGTCAAAAATTGGTTAGAATTATGTTCAGATACTTACGATATTGTTTGCCTGTCTTTCCGCTTTTGACATATAGGTACCCTCTTGTATTTATTTTTATTTCCCATTTTTACCTATTTACAGACTATGTACACGTTTATTTACAATAAATTAACGAAATATTTATACATTCACAAAATATTTACAGTCAAAAAATATACAAGACTTATTTAAAACTTAGTAGCAAAGGTGAGCTTATCTCTTAAGAAGAGATCTCTTCCAGCCAACCCATTTGAGGACAGAAAATTCATATCTTATTAATATTACGCGACAAGATGAAAAAAGCAGGTTGCGGAACGCCGCGGTCGAAAAAATGGCATAGGTCCTGCTCCGATGATGCCCGGCGGGCGTCTGAAGCGCAGCGCGCGCGTCGTTTGGTTATATAATGGGAATAATGGGGTTTCAAAAAATCCCAAAAAACAATTTAAAAAATCTATCCATTATTTTATTTACATCTTGTAATTTCCTACATTTTGGCATATTTTAAAAATTCTTAGTGTAACTAATCTTTGAGTAATACTTGAAAAATTGTCATAAAATTACGTATCTTTGCATTTTTTTATGATCGAGGAAAGTTATAGAAATCGTGTTTTTGTCCATTAAATAATCAAGAACTGTTCATAAACAACAACATATATTTTTTCTGTTTCAAATAAAATAATATATGATGCTTAAAAACTCAACCAAAAATAGGTCGATTCGACATTTTTCACACTAAGACGCCCTTAAGCCTTCTTTTTCTTCTACTTCTTGCTCTCCTCCTGGCTACAATCTTTTCCGCAACGACCGTGTTGGTGTGGGCGGTGGCGGAGTAGGCATATATCTCCGCAATGATGTCCTGGCTACCGTGATCAATACTTCTCCTTCTCCGTACAGTGGATCCCTTGAACACCTTTTTCTAGTGGTCATTCTTCATCACAAAAAGATACTTTTGGGCCTGGAAACGTACAGCACATTATACGACCATCTCATTGTGATGGGCGATTTAAATACCTGTATGGAGAAGAATGACCCAAGATCTAATGCCAGATCACTTAAATTTACCTCTATTGTTACTTCTCTTAACTTGCATCTTCCTCCACTTTCTCCAACTCATCATTTTCCTAACTCTAGACTCTCCCTCATTGATATTATAATAACTTCTAAACCTAACTCTGTTCAGTCTCATGGGCAAATGACTGCTCCATTCTCATATGATGACCTAATTTTTCTAGCCTATAAAGTGCTTCCTCCCAAGATTAAAAATAAAGTTACTCTTCAGCGTAACTTTCGTTACATCAACCTGGATCGTTTAAGAGAGGACGTGAAAAACATTGACTGGTGTCCAGTTCTATCAGCTGATAGTGCTGATGCCAAGGTTACGGCATTTAATCTTATTATCTCCAAAATATATGATGTGCATGCGCCTGTTCGCCCCGTGCGGATAAGACATGCACCAGCTCCTTGGCTGACCGATATTAAACGAAGAATGATGTCTAAGAGGGATAGGGCAAAAACTCGACACAAAAAAGACCCTACTGACATCAATTTCGATGCTTATAAAAAACTCAGAAACATTTGCAACAGGATGTGTGGGGACGCTAAACGCCGCTACATTCACTCCTCGTAGAATGCCTTTCACAAGCTCAAACATGGAAGTTTCTCATGACGTTGGGTGTGGGAGGGAAAGCCCTTGGCTACTTCCATAGGTACCATGGATTTAAACTCACTTAATAAACATTTTTCAACTCCACCAGTGATTTTTGATGATGCCACTAAGTCTGCATCTATTTCGTATTTGTTAAATCTTGCCCCACCTAATTGTTCCCCGTTTAATTTTCATTCTGTCACTGAGGATGATGTTAAAAAGAGTATCTTCTCCATATCCACGAAGGCCGTAGGTGAGGAAAGCATAAGTCTTAATATGCTCATACCAGTATTGAGTGACATTGTACCAATTATTACACATATTATTAACTTTTCTCTGACGGACAATGTTTTTCCTACAGCATGGAAAAAGGTTTTTGTTATACCTCTACCAAAAACCTCAAATCCCACTTCTCTTTCACAGTTCCGTCTAATTTTAATCTTTCCCGTTCTTTCTAAGGTCCTGAAGAGTATTGCTCATAAGCAACTCTTCTCCTTCCTCGTTACCAACAACCTCCTTTGTCCTTTCCAATCCGGATTCCGTCCTTCCCACAGTACAGTTAGTGCTCTGCTGAATGTCACAGAGGATTATACGCTTGGCGATGGACAACACAAAGCTTACTAATGTCACACTGTTAGACTTCAGCAGTGCCTTAAATTCTGTGGACTTTGACATCCTTTTGGCTTCCCTTCGCTCTATTAACATCTCGTCTTCAGTAGTTGAGTGGTTTCATTCTTACCTTCATGGACGCCAGCAGTGTGTGAAATCGGACGATGTTTCATCTGATTGGTCCATCTTAACTGCTGGTGTTCCACAAGGTGGCGTGCTCTCTCCGTTACTGTTTTCCATTTTCATTAATAACATCTCCCGTGTAATTTCTTCTCCCTCTGGGTGAAATTTTTGACAGCCACTTATCTTGGTTGGCACATATTTACGACGTTAGCAGGCGCATGCACTATCCTTTTCACTCTTTTAAGCGACTCCAGAACTTTCTTCCTCTCAAAACTAAAATTATGCTTGCACAGGCTCTTCTTCTTCCCATTATTGACTACGCTGATGTCTGTTATCTGGATGCGACGGAAAAATTACTCAATAAGCTTTAGTGACTACAAAACTTGACTATACGATTTATATTTGGACTTCGAAAGTTTGACCATGTCTCTGAATTTCGAGCTCAGCTTAAGTGGCTTCCAATTCGCCTTCGCCGCGATGTGCACATCCTGTCCACTCTCTACAACATCCTTCATAATCTTTCTACTCCCGACTATCTCCGCTCCCGTTTCCGTTTCCTTCCTCCAGATCCCCGCCCTAGGCGCGCCTGCATCACTAAGGTACTGGAGTGTCGAGAGTGGCGAATACCAAATTCCTTTTCAACTCCTTTTACGTGAGAGCTGTGCAGCTGTGGAATAATCTACCTAGGTCTATTCAGGAAAGTTTGTCTATATATGTTTTTAAAAAAAGAGTAAAAGAGCACTTTTTTTGTCAATTACCTTGATATATTTATATGTTTATGTATATTTATAGTATTTTTATGTAATTTTATCTTATATCGTCTCGTAGCGGCACTCGTGCGAGGTGGTCGTGTGCAATACGTATTGATTACCTACTGTACTCAGGACTCGTTTTTGTACTTACCGGGCGGCCTATTGTTATCAGCGACCGCCCCGCATTCCAGAGCGCGTTATACAATATGCGACTTAATGCAAATGGATAATAGTGATGTGAATACGCATAATGACTAGTTGAATTTGTCGAAAAATGATGAACGAAGAACACCTAGTCCTTCCGAATTTTTACAAGCTATTGTGAATAATAAAACGGGAGCCGAGGGAGAGAAAATGGATGAAGAAAATCCGAGCGAGAGACCTATCAAAGAGACAGATCAGAGACAAGTGAAAGTGGAGATGATGATGGAGAATGGATTAAGAACGAAAAAAAGAAGTTTAAGCCGAAATTACAGAACAATATGAAGGCAGCAAATGTCCCATCTAGCACACAAGCGGCTAACATAGCTGGGTCAGCGGGACAACCGTCGGAGGAGACAGTTCTTCGAACGGATAAGAACACACGAAAAGATAAAGACACATTTGAAGTTTATATTTCGTGTAAAGAAAAATTGCCTAAGCAGTTTGCCTTGGCAAAACTTTTTAAAGACCTTAAGATAGTGGAGATTTTGAAACTGAGGTATTTAACACCTTACAAAATTCGTGCGGAATTTGAAACTCAAGAGTCGATGCAGAAGATGGTATCGTGCGAAGATTTAATTTCTAAAGGGTGGAAGTTTCAAGAAGCATTTCATGTTAATTACAGTTTTGGTTTGATAAGAAATGTCGACCTGGATCTTACAAATGAAGAAATTACTAAACGCATTCGATGCGATGATGAACGTGCGATTGTATCCTCTGCAATGCGTTTAAAGCGTTTAGATGAGAATAGCTGGGTTCCGAGTGAGACTGTCAGATTATGTTTCAAGGGGTCTTTTTTACCTCAATATGTGTATGTTGATAACCTGCGCATCAAAGTAGAACCTTTTGTTTTCCCTGTCACGCAATGCTCAAAGTGCTGGCAGCTAGGACACACCTGTTTACGATGTCCTTCAAAATCTGTTGTTTGCCCAAAATGTAGCAAGAATCATGACAACTGTGCAGCCCAGTCTTTCGTGTGCGTAAACTGTAAAGGCGATCATATGGCATTGGATCGAAGAAGTTGTCCAATGTTTCAAAAAGAAAAGAAAATCCGTTCTCTTATGTCGGAGTTTAATTGTACCTACAGAGTAGCTCGCACTATGTATGTTCCGGAATCTCCACTAGTCCAAAAAAAGGAAGCTACTCCCACCTCTGGACCTCAATATTTTCCTGGAGGATTTTTAGATGAAAATTGCGAGAGTACATATGATCAAACGTCTGAAGTTGGTACGCAAAAAGAAAAAGTAACCTCAAAGCCAGTTTACGCCCAAGTATTAAAAGTTAAAGCACAGGTTCATCAGGAACCTAAGAAATATTTTCAACAGTCACCGCAGAAAAACGTTGGACCGCCGCCGGTGGAAACAGTGAGTTTGTCCTCGGAAGCAGATGATGATATGAAATCTACGAAATCGTCTGAGGATGAAAAACCTCGAGAAAAAAATGTTACATTTTCTGAACTACTATCCAGGTTGAAGCAGATTTTATTTTTTAAGAAGTGGTCATTAGAAGAGAGAATTACTGGGGCTTTCAAGTGTTGTGTTGAGTGGCTGATTTTAGTGGTGGTTGAAAACTTGGCGGATTGGCCGATTTTAAAACTGCTAATTAATTATTTTAATGGATAAAAGCAAAAAATATGCATCCTTGAACATAATACAGTGGAACGCTCAAAGTTTGAAGCCTAAACTAATCAGTTTTGAAAACATATTAATTCAGGAAAAGATCCACATAGCTGCGATTTCCGAGACTTGGCTCAAACCAGATACGTACTTAAGGGTAAGAGATTATAATATTTTTAGATGCGATCGGGATGATTCTTACGGTGGATTAGCTATTTTTGTACATAATTCAGTCAATCCAAAGATGTGCAATGTACGGAGTCCTTTTTCGGGTTTAGAAATTATTTTTATAAAAAAATTTAATTGCCATAGTATCGACAATATAATTTCGATATATTGCCCACCCTCTGTTTCTACTACGCAGGCCGATTGGGACAAGTTGTTTTCCATTGTTGACACAAACACTTTGTTGGTTGGGGATTTCAACGGTCATCATACCAACTGGTCAAATAAAACAGACCGCAGAGGGAATCTTATACTTGATGCTTTGTTAACGAGTAGTAAATTTATAAGTCTAAATGATGGTTCCCCTACACGAATTAAATTGGTAAACGGTAATCTACAACAATCATCTCCAGATATTTCATTTGCATCTTCAGATATTGCACTTAAATTTAATTTTAATGTAATGAACGAGACACTAGGAAGTGACCACCGTATAATTAAGCTCTCTACTTGTATAAGTCAAACACTACCTTACATATTTAAGAGAAATTTTAAAAAAGCAGACTGGTCATCCTTTTATAAAACATTACACAAGTTGTTTGTCAATTTCAGGTTCTCTGACGACTTACAAAGAGATTATGATGCTTTTATAGATTACATAAACATTTCCGCAGAGTTATTTATTCCATATGTTAAAATTAGTCAAGATCCTTGTAGTAAGTTTATTTCGAGACCATATTGGAACGAAAATTTGTCCAAAGTTGTTGCAGAGCGCCGTTTGGCCCTTTCTCAATTTAAACGTAATCCTTCCTCGAAATTCGGACTGTCTCAAAGATAAAATTCATTTAGCTCAGAATGTTATGCGAAAGGCAAGAAATAATAGTTTTCACACCTTTTGTTTATCATTAGACCATTCTGTTTCAACCTCTGAGGTTTGGCATAAGATGAAATGGATAAAGGGGTATAGGCAGAAGAGACATCAAGTTGATAAAGACTTAGCAAAATCATTATTACAAAATTTGACGCCCGACTTTGTTTGTTCTGAGATTCCTTGCTTTAGTTCAGAAAACTTTAAGTTAGAATCTTGTATTTCAAAAATCGAGTTGCAAAATTGTATTCCGAATAAAAACACCTCCCAGGGAAGTGATGGAATAACGTACGATATGATAAGACGACTTCCTGATAACGCTATTGTTGTTCTTGTCCAGTTATATAACCGGTTT
Source organism: Tuta absoluta (assembly GCA_027580185.1). Lineage (NCBI taxonomy): Eukaryota > Metazoa > Arthropoda > Insecta > Lepidoptera > Gelechiidae > Tuta > Tuta absoluta. The sequence goes on along the minus strand of JAQAHW010000085.1, from coordinate 655,283 downwards.
TATGAGAGCGGATTCGTTCCTAGGCAGTGGCGCGATATAGTTATTGTACCTATTCCTAAAGCGGGTGGTATTCAAGGTAATGTTTCTTCGCTTAGACCAATTTCTATGATGTCCTGTTTTTGCAAAATATTTCACAATATTTTGAATAAAAGATTAGAGTGGTTTTGTGAGAACAAAGGGTTATTTTCACCTAGTACTTCCGGTTTTAGGAAAATGAGCTCATGTTTCGATAATTTAAGTAAACTGGTAATGACAATTTTAATAGGTTTTTCTGAAAAGAAACCTACTGTTGCTTGTTTTGTCGACATAAATAATGCCTACAATAATGTGGATATTACATCTCTGCTTTTGATATTGGATCGTATTGGAGTGGGCTCCAAACTATGTATTTATTTATGGAACTTTCTTAGTCTCAGACATCTTAAAATTCAGTTAGACAGTTATGAATTAATAAGAAGTACTAGTATGGGTTTGGCACAAGGTGACCCCTTATCGCCTTTATTATTTAACATATTAACACATAATATTTGTAGGTACATGACGGATGTTTAAGCCTTGCAGTACGCTGACGATTTTGTCTTGTACGCAAGTAGCAATAGCGTAACCGGAAGATGTTGTAAAATACAGGTTGCTTTAAATGTTTTGGTTAAATTGTTAAATCAAGTTGGATTAGAGATCTCAAGTGTAAAAACAAAGGTTTGTGTTTTCAAAAGAGGGTATAAGGATGACAACATAAATATTAAAGTTAATGACCAATGTTTACAGGTAGTCAAAGTAGTTAAATATTTGGGTACTAGCTTTTACCCGCGACTTCGTCCGCGTTAGATAGTTTTTTTAGGCAGAAGTTCTAAAGTAGGTATGTGTATTCATAGTGTGACAGTGATATTAGAACAGTTCTTATCTGTACTGTTTAAAGATGAATTGCTTGCTACTGTTGTTCAAGGGACAATTCTAAATTTGCTATCCGGCCTGAGAGACAAAATTTTTAAACACTGAATACAAAAATCAGTAGATAACAGAGTACTTACTCCAGAGGTGCCGATTTGAGCACACTTAAATGGTCAGCATAAGTGGATAAGACAGATAAATCTTAAGTTACTGTAATACATTTTTATATACCACATCTTCTGCTTTTCTGTCCTTAACTTATTCCCATCATATTGAACAACTTTTGTTTTAGAATCATGCCTGTATCTCTAATAGTTTAAATGGGCACCTGATAATAGACCTGGAAGTCAACATAAGGTACTACAGATCCTAAATGTCCTTGTGAAAAGAAGCGGCCTATCATACTGAACAACTTCTGTTCTGGAACCATTTCTGTATCTCCAATAGTTTACGTGGGCTCCTGATGGTAGACCTGGTGGTCTATATAAGGTACTCTAGATCCTCAATGTCCTTGTGCAAAGAAGCGGCTCATCATACTGAACAACTTTTGTTTAATAACCATGCCTGTACCTATCTCTAATAGTTTTGCTGGGCTCCTGATGGTACACCTGGTGGTCTACATAAGGTACTTCAGAGCCCCAATGTCCTTGTGAAAGAAGCGGCCCATCATACTGAACAACTTTTGTTTTGGAACCTTGCCTGTATCTCTAATAGTTTAGCTGGGCTCCTGGTGGTACACCTGGTGGTCTACATTAGGTACTGCAGAGCCCCAATGTCCTTGTGAAAAGAAGCGGCCCATCATACTGAACAACTTTTGTTTTGGAACCATGCCCATATCTCTAATAGTTTAGCTGGGCTCCTGGTGGTACACCTGGTGGTCTACATAAGGTACTCCAGATCCCCAATGCCCTTGTAAAAAAAAGCGGCCCATCATACTGAACAACTTTTGTTTTGGAACCATTTCTGTATCTCCAATAGTTTAGGTGGGCTCCTGATGGTACACCTGGTGGTCTACATAAGGTACTCCAGAGCCCCAATGTCCCTGTGAAAAGAAGCGGCCCATCATACTGAACAACTTTTGTTCTGGCACCTTGCCTGTATCTCTAATAGTTTAGCTGGGCTCCTGGTGGTACACCTGGTGGTCTACATAAGGTACTCCAGAGCCCTTATATGCTTGTGAAAAGAAGCGGCCCATCATACTGAACAACTTTTGTTTTGGAACCTTGCCTGTATCTCTAATAGTTTAGCTGGGCTCCTGGTGGTACACCTGGTGGTCTACATTAGGTACTGCAGAGCCCCAATGTCCTTGTGAAAAGAAGCGGCCCATCATACTGAACAACTTTTGTTTTGGAACCATGCCCATATCTCTAATAGTTTAGCTGGGCTCCTGGTGGTACACCTGGTGGTCTACATAAGGTACTCCAGATCCCCAATGCCCTTGTAAAAAAAAGCGGCCCATCATACTGAACAACTTTTGTTTTGGAACCATTTCTGTATCTCCAATAGTTTAGGTGGGCTCCTGATGGTACACCTGGTGGTCTACATAAGGTACTCCAGAGCCCCAATGTCCCTGTGAAAAGAAGCGGCCCATCATACTGAACAACTTTTGTTCTGGCACCTTTCCTGTATCTCTAATAGTTTAGCTGGGCTCCTGGTGGTACACCTGGTGGTCTACATAAGGTACTCCAGAGCCCTTATATGCTTGTGAAAAGAAGCGGCCCATCATACTGAACAACTTTTGTTTTGGAACCATGCCTGTATCTCTAATAGTTTAGCTGGGCCCCTGGTGGTACACCTGGTGGTCTACATAAAGTATTTCAGATCCCCAATGTCCTTGTGAAAAGAAGCGGCCCATCATACTGAACAACTTTTGTTTTGGAACCATGCCTGTATCTCTAATAGTTTAGCTGGGCTCCTGGTGGTACACCTGGTGGTCTACATAAGGTACTCCAGAGCCCTTATATGCTTGTGAAAAGAAGCGGCCCATCATACTGAACAACTTTTGTTTTGGAACCATGCCTGTATCTCTAATAGTTTAGCTGGGCCCCTGGTGGTACACCTGGTGGTCTACATAAAGTATTTCAGATCCCCAATGTCCTTGTGAAAAGAAGCGGCCCATCATACTGAACAACTTTTGTTTTGGAACCATGCCTGTATCTCTAATAGTTTAGCTGGGCTCCTGGTGGTACACCTGGTGGTCTACATAAGGTACTCCAGACCCTCAATGTCCTTGTGAAAAGAAGCGGCCCATCATACTGAACAACTTTTGTTTTGGAACCATTTCTGTATCTCCAATAGTTTAGGTGGGCTCCTGATGGTAGACCTGGTGGTCTACATAAGGTACTCCAGATCCCCAATGTCCATGTGAAAAGATTCGGCCCTTCATACTGAACAACTTTTGTTTTGGAACCATCCCTGTATCTCTAATAGTTTAGCTGGGCTCCTGGTGGTACACCTGGTGGTCTACATCTATACTCCAGACCCTCGAATGGTGATATAAAGTAGCCTATGTCCGTTCTCGGTAGGCTAGCAATCTCTGTGCCAAGTTTCATGAAGATCGGTTCAGCGGTTTGGCCGTGAAAGCGTAGCAGACAGACAGACAGACAGACAGACAGACAGAGTTACTTTCGCATTTATAATATTAGTGTGGATGTGGCTGGACAAGACATTGACATGGTCAAAACATGTTAATGAAATTCGAGAAAAAGTCCTTTTATTTTTAAATATTTTACAAGTTTTTTGGGGATCTGGTTGGGGGGTACATCAAACTCATTTACGGAGTCTTTATATGGCAGTTATTCGTAGTCGGCTTGATTATGGCTCTTTTCTGTATGATATTAGTTGCAACTCAAATTTAAGTAAAATTGACAAAGTTCAAAATCAGTGTCTGCGTGTGATTGGGGGATTCATAAAAACTACTCCGATACATGTTATGGAAAATGAACTTTGTATCCCTCCATTAAATATAAGAATAAATTATTTAGCGTTCAAATACTGGTTGAAATGTAACTCGATTCGCAATAATGAAACTATCCAATTGTTAACTACTTTAGACCAGTTATGTCAAGGTGTGTATTGGAGCCGTAAAAAACTTCCTTTATTGATTGTAGCACATAGGCATTTTAATGGCATATATATGTATCAGTGTGATCAGATAAAAATGTTTACTCTAAATACATGGGTCAGTAGTGTAAATCTTTCCATAAGATGCGATATCGAGTTGGTAGATAAAAGTAAAACTAAATATTCTAGTAGTAATTTAAGAGAGCTCTGCCATCATGCTTTTCAAAAGTGTTATTCAAATCATTACAAAATGTTTACCGACGGTTCCAAAGATAATTGTTTATTAGGTGCAGCATTTTATGACCCACAAAATAGTTTTAGTGCTAGATTCAAAATTAAGTCCAATATTTCTGTAATGCGTGCTGAATTGGTAGCAATTTTAGAAGCTTTATCTTATATCGGCACTGTCAGTTACGATAAGTTCGTTATACTTTCTGACTCTAAAAGCGCGTTGCAACACGTGGCTCGATGTACCTCGTCTTCGCGAGGATCCTCGATAGCCTATGATGTTTTGGACTTGATTTTGAAGCTTGGTCAATCGAATAAGACTGTAGTACTTCAGTGGGTCCCTGCACACATTGGACTGGTCGGTAACGAAAAGGCAGATACGTTGGCTAAGTGTGCTATATCAGAAGGCATTGACTTTGACTGTGAGCCTTATAATCAGGAAATATTGTATATGGCCAGAGAGCACTGTGTTAAGTTGTGGCATGAGTATTTTGATCATAGGTCTTTGACGAAGGGAATTTGGTATAAAACTGTACAACCGGGTCTTTGCAGAGTCCCTTGGTTTGAAAGTAATAATATGAGCAGAAATGAAATTACCACGGCTCTTAGGCTTCGTTCCGGTCACATTCCTCTAAACAGTTTTGCTTATCTTATGCGTAAAACGCCATCGCCAAATTGTAGTGAGTGTGATACGATTGAGGATGTATACCACATACTGATGGAGTGTGTCCAAAATGAACCAGAAAGATTTGAATTTATGTATCATGCTAATTTTAAGAATGAGGTGGGTTTCTGTAATATCATCCTGGCAGAACCTACTTCAAGTTTAGCGAAAGCCCTGTATAAGCTTGTTAATGTTGGGATAAGTCGTAGATAGTGTTAAGTTTACTGATAGAACTATGAGGGTGGCATATTCTTTCAAGAAAAAACCCTCCTTAAAAAAAAAAGAAAAAAAAAGCTTATATATATATATATATATACATTAAATAATATATATATATGTCGGAGATTGATCACACTCAGGTGGGTATTGGCTGAAATCATTTGACAGTTCGCGTTTAGTTAATATTCTCTTCTGGCAACACTCAAATAGGCGATGCGCTTTGTTTGCGCGCAGTTAGCTATCGGCTGTAAGATAGACTGGAGTGATATTAGAGGCGTTGTAGTGCGTTCTCACAATTCATTGTTGGCTGCGTTCGTGATTGAGAAACGGAGCTCAAGTGGGCTTTAGAGTAAACAACTTTGACAGTTCCGGTTGGTCTGTCGTTCGATGTGGTCGTTTCGAAGTTAGGTTTAGAATCTGGTCTAATCTTTGGAATCCTGGAGCGTTTGGAGATACTGTGGTCGTCTAGCGTCGGCGGAGCCCTAGATTCGTATTGCTCGTGGAATATTTGTGGAGATCATGAAGTGTGTGTTGGTTATCGTCGTATTTCCTTGAGGTTGTAGCCGAGGTTGGTGAAATGCAGAGATTGAACGAGGTTGGTGACAGTTGCTGCTGTGGTCTCTTTGTAGTCCTGCAGGCAGTTGATTCCAATGGTGTTCGGTGTTGAAGGTTAGTGTCAATCGGTATCTTTGGTGTTGTGAAGACACGTTGACGTAGATCAGCGTGTGTCTAAGGTTCTTAGATTGGTTTGGTAGCTAGGTCGGTTGTAGTACGGTTACACCGTGCCTGACGATGACCTGCCAGGTCGAAACAGCCTCACCGTGGGAATTGACTGCGTAATAGTATCGACGTTGTGGTTAATCATTTCAGTGGCCAGCGATAGCATTTGGTGATGCAGTATTCTACTGGGTTCGACGAGTATACGCCCACGATGTATTGTTTTGTATCCTGACATAAGATTAGTTAGATGTGATTATGTCATCCTGGTTTAGCGGCATCCTGATGTTCATGGCGTGTGTGCCTGTATGTCGCCAGGCCTCTTTCTTTACATTGTGTTCTCTTCCTTTCTCTTCTTCTTTTCTCTTTCCTTTCTATTTCGACATATATATATATATAATATGTAGGTATAGTTCAGTAGACTGTATATTTGTAGTTTTTATTCTATTTTCGTTTGTTGTTTATTGCCTACTTACCCAATAAGATACGAATTTTCTGACATCAAATGGGTTGGCTGGAAGAGATCTCTTCTTAAGAGATAAGCTCGCCTTTGCTACTAATTTTATTGTAAAACTTTTATTGATTTTTGTGCAATAAAGGATATATATACAAAGCTCTTTTAACCGCATAGCATCTCTTTATGCCTCTGGTAAGCCATTTTGTTTTGGTTGGTTTACAAGACTTTTTAACAGTGATTGTTGGAAAACAAAGTGTGATGTATGCATCTATGTGTGCGTGAGAGCACACACGCCATTCAGTCTGTAATAAACCTGTCTACCGGTTACACGTCGTATTATTTGCTTACACCTCACTGGCTAGCGAGGATAAAATAAAAATTTCGCGTGTGTTCCTCTTAGTATATATATTTCGTGAAAATGACTATTGGAAATTTATCAGCGTTTAACGTGGGATCCGCTAACTGGACTTTGTACGTGGAACGTGCTGAGATGTTTTTCAAAGTTAACGAGGTAAAAAAATAATTATGGCTACCTACATTAATCGCGGCGATGAGAGATGAGGCATATGAACTGTTAAGCAAATTAACCAGCCCAACAAAGCCATCTGAGAAAACTTATGATGACATCATTAAAATTTTAAAAGACCATTTGGAGCCTAAACTTTCTTTTATGGCTGAGAGATTTCGTTTCCGTCAAAGAAGACAGCATACGGGCCCGACCATTTTGCAGTACATTGCAGTTTTAAAGAAGAAGCGAGTTTAAGACAACATTAGAAGATTATCTTCGTGATCAACTGGTTTGTGGTTTGCAGAGTGATATTATCAGGCAAAGGTTATTTGCGGAGGATGAACTAACCTATGCAAAAGCCGTGAAAACAGCATGTGCATTGGAAGCGGTGGAGCGCGATTCTGCGGCCGTGGAGGGTCGGCCTGGCGAGGCTGGGACCAGCAACGTTTGCAGCGGCGGCAGCTCCACGCGGTCGGCGTGAGGTCAGGTGGCAACCAGGCGCGCCAATCGCAGTCACCACGTGGTTACGACAATGATGACTCAAGGTCATGTACGGTTTGTTGGTCCACGGAAAACCGTAAAGAGGACTGTCATTTCCGGAAGTATATTTGTGGAAGATGTAAGAAAAGGGGACATCTACGTCGGGTTTGTCCTTAAAGATCCAGACGGGCGCCGCCGGCTCATACGTCGAGCGGCCTGTTGTTTACATTTCGCGCGCACTTACAAGTGCAGAAAAATATTCACAGATAGAACGAGAGGCTTTAGCTATAGTCTTTTGTTTCAAAAATTACATCAATATTTATACGGTAGAAGTTTTACATTCCGTACCGACCATAAACCACTGGTGACGATATTTGGACCCAAACAAGGCATTCTTGCCATGGCTGCCAGCCGTTTACAACGCTGGGCAATTAATTTTCGGCTTACACTTACGATATACAATATGTGTCATCGAAACAAAACGGCACAGACGGGCAATCTCAGTTGCCAGTACCTTGTAGTAGCGAAAATAAAATCCCGGAGCAAACTTATTTACATTTCGCCCAGAATGCTATGTTATTGTGTAATGTGAGCTGTAGAGGGCTTAGGAAATGATATGCTCTGTGTGACGAATAAACGTGTAATGCCAATGATTTACGTTGACAAAGCCTTATATACTAAATGTTAACCTACTAAGTATAAGAGTCAGGTGTCCTACACTACACCTTCCCCCTGCAATTAAAAAATATAAATAATATTTGTTTTTTTTTTTGTGCTGTTTTACAATCTTAAATTTACACCTAAATTGATACAAACCAAAATATCCTAAAGTTTTGTTATGATATTTTTCTAGAATCCATTAAATTTCAAAATACGGAAACAAATTAAATTTTGATAATAATATTTGAAAACAAGACTAAAAAAAACATTTGTTTAAACATAACAAATGATAATTTTAATTATTCTATGCCTATTCTATTCTATTTTGCTTATATGTATGCAAAAAAAACATAATTCTAAACTTTTATAATACCAGCTAGATAGGTAGTTAGTACCATATTTTATGAAAAATAGAAAAAGTCTGCAAACTTCGGCGCGACCATCGAGTACAAGGCTCAGACGGCGGCTAAAAAGCTGGGCGTCCTGAATAGAGTGAAGCGATACTTTACGCCTGGACAGCTTTTAACTCTTTACAAAGCACAAGTCCGATCCTGCATGGAGTATTGCAGTCACCTTTGGGATGGCTCAGCCAAATACCAACTTGCCGCTCTTGACTCGGTGGAACGCAGGGCCAGGAGGCTCATAGGCGACATAAAACTGGTGGACACCAAGCTACATAGCCTGGCACATCGCCGCAAGGTTGCCTGCTTGTCGGTATTTTATAGATTGTACTTCGGAGAGTGTGCTCAAGAGCTTCACGACCTTGTTCCACCAGCTCCCTTCTACCATCGGACATCCAGACGCACCGCCGGATACCATCCGTACCTGGTAGCCATTCCACCAATTCGGACTAAGCGCTTCCAGTCATCATTTATAATGCGCACTGCTAAAGAGTGGAACTCACTTCCTGCGTCTGTGTTTCCAAAAGCATACAACCCTAATCTCTTCAAAGTAAGAGTGAACAGGCTTCTTCTGGGTGAGCTCGCTCCATCTTAGACTCTGTCTCTGTCCTATGACCTAGACTAGAGTCAAGAGCAAACCCATCATTAATAAAAAAATAAAAAATAAAAAATAAAAGTACCATTTTTAGCCAAAAATTATCCGACAAGTAATTTAATTCGATTAGTACATAACATTCAGTACAAGAAAGTCTGAAAACATTTTTATATCTAATAATTTTCTTACTGGTATAGATTTTCTTTTATTTGTATCTATAGTTAAGTACATCAATTGATAATAAGTGCTAGTGCTCTGAAATCTATATTTCTGAAATGAAGAAAACGTTTTTAGACGTCCAAAGAAAGATATAATACTACAAACTTTTTCCTTAACCTATACTTCATCTACTTAATAAAGTGTAAACTCTACTAAGGGCCTTTATTTTAAGATGATTTTAGTGCTAATATTTCAACATTTATTTTTGTAAATGCTAGTAAAATAAGGAATTATATGATAAGAAAAATTGAAATATATATTTATGATTCATACATTCGTGGACATGTTTCTAACTTGCCTAGATAGATACTTAATTGCTATTTTATTGCAAATTTAACTTTCTTTATTACTTGTTTACATATTTAAGGACAATTATATCATTCATGACATCTTATTCTTTTCTTTACATTCATCGATTTCGTTCTACGTCATTCATTTAATAATTTTCATTAACTTGTATTACTGTTTATATCTCACTCAGTCGCTTTTCTTACAACAACAGTCAACTATAATATAATTATTTATTTAATTTTAGCTTTGCTACTTAAGTCCTTTCATGGACTTGGCACACTTTATTGAACAACATGGGCTGGCCAGCCTTATAAAACAATGTCGGTTTCTTTTTTTATAACTTTATTTAGGCACTTTAACCGACTATTCGTGACTTTTTAATAATATACTTTAACATTTAATAATATTAATGAAATGCTACGCATTCATTAACCAAGGTGATGATTTAAGACTTAATATAATGTCTCCAACGTTTCTCACGGAAGAAGCTCGTTCCGGCCATGATCGAAAGAAGGACCTGTACCTTGTAGTGCCTTTGTGCCTTAAATTGTTGACTGTGTGCTATCGCATCTCGTGCGTATCCATAACTGACCATACCATTCAATACATATTACAAACATATGAATATTTTGATCATTAAATACAATCACGTAAGGCCTATTGTGAAATAATATTATAACAACCAAAATAGTCCCATATCCTTTAAAAATAAAACTATGCCAACTTTACATAAACCTTCAAAAAAAAAAACAACATCTTTAACCAGTACTTACAGTAGCAACATATGTGCTATAACCGTTCCACATACCTCGACTCAACTTTTAACTCGTATAAGTAATTTCGTAACAAATTGTGCTTAATTTGAAATTAGCCAAAATGATTTGATACGATTCACTATCAAATCCTATACCTACTTTAACCATTACAAACGTTTGCCTATTTTTTAAAGTAATATTTTTTTTCAAATTAATTCATAAAGGTAATTTCAAAAAATCATTCCTTGCACATTTTCTTTCTAAAATCGGATTAAATTTACACATCTAGGTATGAATATTAGATATATTTACAATGGAAATAAAAGTAACAAGTTCTAGCATCAATTGTATACAAAAAGTTTTAAATTATTCTGTCAATCTTTATACCTATACTTCAACAATTTCAACAAACGTCAGCATTGCAGCCAAGTAATGTAAATTTGCATCACCCTGCACTTGATTTGCACTTGCGTTAACATCGACTCAGCATTGCAAGTAACGTAACAAGATATGTTTGTTTGTTCGGAAAGATTTACTGATACATTTTTGTGGGAATCGAAAACTAACTTGTTAACAAAATATATTAAATTTAGTAAGTGTAATTTATAATTCTGATTTATAACAACAGTCACAAATAGTACGTATTTGTTATTGATAAAACAAAAAGAAACGAAACTGTAAAAAAAGGGCATTCTGCAAGTAAAACATAATTTTATGAAAAGAAACTTAAAAACAAGAGTTTTTTACAATTTGATCCTTATCAAAATGTCAGAGGTGATTTTTATTTATAATTAATTAATTTGGCTACATAAAGTGGTAGTACTCAATTGATGTTTAGTTTACTGACAGGATTAGCGCTTGTTCTAAAAATAGATTCGTGATAAACATTACCTACGTAAAAAGTTATGACTGCATAGCAACTGAAATTGTGATTTAGTCAAAAGGCAAAGCATTTTTCATTCACCTGTTATGGGAATAAAACAAATTCAAACATTCAAAATAGTTGCTTTATTATAATTTTAACAATATTTATTAATCGGCACTAAATATTTTTTTGTTTGGTAATTATTACGCTGTACTACATTCTTTACTTTGTTCTTTTACATAGGTATAAAACTTTTTTCGACGTACAGTTAAGCTGAAAAACATTAGATACAGTAAATGGTGTACCTTATGTTACAATAAAAATCTTAGTTCGGTACTTACATAATTTTGTCATGGTTACATAGCAACAATCCAATGACTCGCTTGACATCATTAGGTAGACGTATCAAATATCTAAGATAATTATAAATCAAATTGTACTGAAAATTTTAAAGTAAAATAAAATGTATTTACTATGAATGAATAAGTATATAAATTATTTCGGAAACCATTTAAGTACTAAAATACACGAATAGTTATAAAAAATATTATTATGAAATAAAGGCTCTTGGTAATGCACACTTTTTTTTTATATACCTTATTTACACATTATGTTGATGATATAAAGAATGATCGATCGTCAATATTTTTAACGCTTTATTTATGTATGATACCCTAATCAATTAAATGCTTAAAGGTTTTATTTTCTAAACAAAGAAACAATTTGAAGTTGACATGTTTGATGTTTAATCAATTTAAGATGATTAAAAAAATGCGCATAAATTATCATTATCAAAAATCGTATAAAATATTGCATACGTGTAGTAAACATACATTAAATAACATGACAATAGTTAGAACTATAAAAATTAAGTAGAAGACGGTAACACTTATTTTTAGAGGTCAACCAATGCATTTTTTAATATTCACAAAACACATGCATTTCAATATTTTTCATAACAATTTTGAATAAAATGTGGTTGCAAACTTACTTGTTCTATTGTATTCTTTCTCCGGTGTTCACACGATACGCAATTTTCATTTATTTCGCCTTGTTGTCATCGGTCGGCAGCCTCAGATACACTCTACTCACTCTATCTATCATAACTTTTAGATCTTAACCTTCTCCCGGCGGCATCCACGTCTGAATCGAATATATACGCCCTGCTACATTTTCATCCTTCAATGGTAACAGCATCTCCCGGCACCCAGCAGGAACCATCTTAATGCATCACAAGACATCAATGGTTGAATAATTTTGTATGTTTATCTCAATGCATCCAAAACCAATAGGAACAGTTTTAGTTTGCCCCAACACTTTTAAAGTTTTTTTTTTTGTTAGTCCAAAACACAGGTCTGTTTGAGAATTAAAAGTCACAAGTCCGAAGCACTGGTTTGTTTCATGTTTTTTTTAGATTAATTTGGGCACAGTTTGTTTTATAAGTACCTACTTAGTTTAGAACCTCAATTTTATTACTGTTTGTTTAATGCTTTTTAGATTATGCGTTTATTTCAGTCCTTTAGTCACATATTGATTGTAAGTTTATTTTAATAAGTTTACAACTTCAAATTGTTCTTTGGATTTAACGCACATTTTACTTACTAAAAATATCTCTATTATCATCATTGGCCTCACACGTCTCTGATAGACGATTTAATCAGTGTCTGAGGCAAGACTTTTCATGGCTGTATAAGCCGAGTTTTTTTTTCCGGTTTCGGTTGTTGATTAGCTAACACTTACGTTTACGAGCTCCGCGAAAAATACAAGAATAGAATAGAAAAAACCCACTACTTAAGTGCGAAGTGTTGAAATCCCACAAGAATACCCAGGATACAACAAAATACAGCAGTGAATTCAGTGTGATTACGAAAATCGAGAACGAAAACATCAAATTCTCGCCGACCACATATAACCTCAAAAGTGCGATACTTTGATATTTCATATTCATGTGAAGTTGACAGCTGGAATCAGTATCACCAACATAACGACAGTGACATTAAACCCATAGAGTTGCCATAATTCTCTACAAAATCCGGCAAGTCGGGGCGCTGTCAAAACAAATAGGTTATTAAAAATGGATATGGAGACTTTGCTGTCAAAATTAGATGAAAAACTCGCACAACAAACAATAACAATAACAAGCGCAGTTACGGAGAATGTTATGAAAGCATTAGATGAGAGAATGAAGACGATTACAGCAGAAAATAAAGCACTAAAAACAAAAGTGGAAGAATTGGAAAAAAAGGTTAACAACTTCGAAAAAGAGAAAAGGCGATACAATTTGGTATTTTTTGGAATAGAAGAAAAAGTAAAGACTGAAGGGGAACTGGTGGACTATATCAAAGACATTGTGATTGACACGGGCATACACTTGGACAGCCAGGAAATCAGCAATGTACACCGCATTGGGCGCTGGGATAGTGAGAAAAACCGCCCAGTAGTTGTTACCTTTACATCTTCATGGAAAAAGCGCCTGATATGGCAGAATAAGTCTAGCCTCCCTCAGGGTATGTACATAAAGGAAGATTACACAAAAGATATATTACAAAAAAGGAAAGAGCTGCAACCACAACTAGAAGAAGAGAGAAGGAAAGGTAATAGAGCATTCCTAGTGTATGATAAACTAGTAGTGAAAGCCCCAATAGACAAAAATAGAGAAAAGAGGAAGAGAGAGGAGTCAGGATCACCAAACTCAACTTCTCAAAAGAAAATCAATGCACAAAATGATACAATGAAAGCACTAAATAAACCTACTCAAAAAGAAGCCACAAAGACAAGTATCCTCAACTTTGTGGAGCGAGGACGGCAAGCCACACCCCCAGAGTACCCAAAAAACTGATAAATGTCAACTATACCGGGAACCAAAGAAAAACCAGCAACGCAAATAAACAACAAACTAACAACAAATCAGAAATAACATTCCCCAACCCGGTTGGTCTCCGTGGGGATTACGACCACTACCCTCACCCGTCATCACCAAAAAGTCATCAACTAAAATTAAAAGTATGTACCTACAATGTCAGATCACTAGCATCACCAGAACGAATATTACAACTAACTTATGCCCTAATGAAAATAGATTTTGACATTATGGGACTCGCCGAAGTAAGAAAACTAGGATGCAACATTGAAGAACACCAAGAATATATACTCTGCTATACCGGAGAAACAATTGGTTTTCATGGAGTTGGATTTCTAATCAAGAAGAAATTTAAACAAAACATTGTAAATTATACTGGCATATCAGAAAGAGTAGCAGTACTTAAACTTAAATTTAAAGATTTAACAATGTTAATTATACAAGCATATGCTCCCACTGAAAAAGCAAAGGAGGATGAGATAGACAAATTCTATAACGACCTCCGAAAAGCTAATGACACCCAAGAAAAAATTGTATTGGTTATAGGAGACTTCAACGCCAGGATAGGACAGCCAAAAGCACACGAAAATTTGATAATGGGAAATTATGGATATGGCAAACGGAACGGCAGAGGTGAAAAACTCATTCAGTATGCCTGCGAACAGAAAATATCCATTATGAACACTTACTTCAAAAAGAAACAAAGCCGAAGATGGACATGGCTGTCCCCTGACCATAATACAAAAAGTGAGATTGACTATATAATGTGCAACAAACCAAAAATCATAACAAATGTTGAAGTTATAAACAATATAACATTCCCATCAGACCACAGATTATTGAGATCAACTGTAAAAATGGAGTCTCCTAGGTTAAGCAGGAAAACATTCAAGTCTCTACCCAAAACACCTAAAACTGACAGCGAAAAACTGATATACATTAAAAACCTGAAGGAAAACATAGAAAAACACATACCTAATCCAGATCAGGAAAATAATGTACAATCTTACTATGACAAATTTGAAAATTTAATTACTACCAGTCTAAAACCCAAAAGTGATAGCAAAACAACTGAAAAGAAGCCAAAAATCCTAAGCAAATCGACAATTGAACTAATAAACAGAAGAACGGAACTAATCTTAACCAAAAACAAAACCAAAGAGTTGAAAGAAGAACTAAAAGTCGTATTCAAGAGAACTAACAAGGCAATAAAAGAAGATTACAGCAACCACAGAAAAACAATCATAGAAAAAAACCTGAACAACTATAGAAGCTCCAAACGGGCAAACAGAGAACTAACTACACATAAAGAATGGATCCAAAAACTTGCAAATGGACAGGTAGAAACAAAAACTAGAAAAGACATAATAAGTCATGCAACAGAATTCTACAGAGAGCTCTATAAGAAACCACAAGAAGACATAGAATATGATGAACCCATAGAAAATGAACCAGACATTGTACAACCCATAAACTCCACCGAAATACTAAGACATATAAAGAAGCTAAAACCTGAAAAGAGCCCTGGACCTGACAGCATAAGTAACGAGGCATTAAAAATTGGAGCTCCGCTTCTAATTCAATACCTGGATAAACTGTTAAACATGGTCTTACAAACAGAAAGAGTCCCTAAACAATGGTGCTGTTCCGACATTATATTGCTCTATAAAAAAGGCAACCCAGTTGACATAGGGAACTACAGACCAATAAGCTTACTGTCCAGCATCTACAAGCTATTCACATCAATAATACTGAGCCGAATAACACCAAAAATAGACCAAAAGCAACCAAATGAACAAGCCGGCTTCCGGTCAGGTTTCTCCACCACGGATCACATACACACATTAGACCAAATAATACAAAAATACAAAGAATTCAACCACCCCTTATATATAGCCTTTATAGACTACTCAAAGGCATTTGATAGCATAACACACAACTCCATATGGAAAGCTCTCGCCGCATGTGAAATAAACAAAACATATATAAACATCATTAAAAACATCTACTCACAAAGTACGAGCAGAGTAAGACTGGAAAGCAAAGGAGATGAGATAAAAATAGGAAAAGGCGTCAGGCAAGGCGATCCACTGTCACCTAAATTATTCATAGCCGTTTTGGAAGAAATTTTCAGAAAAATCAACTGGCAAGATAAAGGACTCTGGATAGGAGGAAAATACTTAAGCCACCTGAGATTCGCTGACGACATCGTCCTTTTTGCGGAATCAGCGTCTAAGTTAGAAGGAATGATACAAATGCTAGATAACCAAAGCAAGAAAGTGGGTTTACACATGAACACGAGTAAAACAAAGATAATGACAAACCACTTAAGAAAAGAAATTTGTGTATCGGGGAACCAGATAGAATATGTAAATGACTATATCTACCTGGGAAAACAAATGTCATTCAGCGCAAGCAGCAACGAAGAAGAAGTAGAAAGAAGGATCAACTGCAGCTGGAAGAAGTTCTGGGCACAGAAAGAAATTTTAAAAGGAGACTACCACCCAAAGTTGAAAAAGATTGTACTGGACAGCTGTATCTTACCAAGCCTAACCTATGGAAGTCAAACTTGGACATTTACAAACAAGATTAAAAATAAAATAACAACCTGCCAACATTCCATGGAGAGAAGTATACTCAAACTAAGGAGAATACATAAGATAAAGAATACAGAGATACGAAAAAAAACTAAAATTACTGACGCTCTACAACATGCTCTGCGTCTAAAGTGGAAATGGGCAGGCCACATTTCAAGGTACCAAGACAAAAGGTGGACAATAATGACAACGAAATGGCCAGGACCATCTGGGAAAAGGACAAGAGGTAGACCACGAAAAAGGTGGGCTGATGACATTAAAGAAATCGCTGGAAGAAATTGGATAGAGATAGCCCAAGACAGAGAAATATGGCAAGGGATGGAGGAGGCTTTTACCCAAAAGGGATCCATATAAGATACAAAAAAAAAAATTATACTAACAATAGAATGTAAGATATTTTTCACTTAACTTTTTACTAGATACATATTAACTAACACATTTGAACTGTAAAAATATTATATGGAAATAAAAAAAGTTTTATTATTATTATTATTATTATAAGCCGATACGGGAGCGGCATAGTTTGCCGCACGCTCTACAAGTGAAGGTGGAATTTGAGACTGGCACATGCATGTTTAGATGACGTTTTTGCCTTTTGTTAGAGAGACCAGAAAACCAGGCATTATCGTGTGTTTTACGCCCATCAAACACACGCTTACGCCATTCGTCCCTATCTTCAGCAAGCTTCTCTCAGCTTTGATGGTCAATGTTAAACGGAGCCATGTCCCGCTTAGCGCAATCTTTGAAACGCAGCATAGGTCTTCCAACCCTTCTTTTAGCGTTTGCTACAGCGCCAAGCAGAACACGCCGTGGTAGACGCGAAGGTTCCATCCGGTGTACATGCCCTAGCCACCGCAATCGTCTCTGCTTAAGCAGGGCGGTAAAACTAGGCAGCTGCGCAATTTCTAGAACTCGCTCGTTTGTGACTCTGTCCTGCCAGGTTATATGCAAGATATTTCATACGCAGCGCATATGAAATGTTTTGAGTCGACGTTCCTGTTTTGCATACGATGTCCAGGTTTCAACTCCGTACAAGAGTATGCTTTAAACGCTAGTTTGATAAACAATAATCCTGGTATTTATGGTCAGGTGTTTATTGTTCCATACTCTTGTACTGAGCTTGCCGAACATGGTCGCCGCCTTGCCGATTCGCGTATCGATTTCAGCATCAAGCGTGAGATTATTCGACACAGTCGACCCCAGGTAGCAAAACTTATCGACTACGCTTAAGGGAACACCGGCTAGCATGATGTGTGGTGCATCTGCGCCTTGAGCTAGCACTACTGTTTTTTTGGCCTAATGGTCATAGAGAACAGAGTACACGCATAGGAAACCTTATCGACAATGACTTGAAGCTCACTTTGAGAATTAGCAACGAACGCTGCATCGTCAGCAAACAGAAGGCTATCGACGATTAAATTATCTCTATAAAACTTATGAAATATCACGTGTTTGTAGATGACACGTGAGTAAGCTTGTCCAAAGTCCGATTTGACGGCGAAAAACATCACTTTATGTATAAAGTTCACAAAATTAGTCCAATCACAATCACTTTTTTTTAACTGCCTCTCTACAATCCACATTCATGTTCCCTTGGCTCAACGCTGCCATGTTTTGCAGCCCTGGCCGGGTCGCCATGTAATGCGAGCTGTAGAGGGCTTAGGAAATGATACGCTCTGTGTGACGAATAAACGTGTAATGCCAATGATTTACGATGACAAAGCCTTATGTACTAGATGTTAACCTACTAAGTATAAGAGTCAGGTGTTCTACACTACAATTGGATTATACGGAAGCAAAGAAAGAAACAAAGAGGGATCAATTACTTGGCAGAATTTTAATGTATCTAAGAGATGAATGGCCGACGGAAAATGACGTAATAGGATTACAGCCATTTTACAATCGACGTAAAGAGCTGTATGAAGAGTTGGGTTGCATAATGTGGGGCCACCGGTTAGTGGTTCCTAAATCATGTAGAGGTAGGGTATTACAGATTTTACATGAAGCCCATATGGGAATCGTCATGACGAAAGCATTAGCGAGAAGTCATGTCTGGTGGCCGGGCATAGATGAGGTGGTGAAAGGAATGTGTAGGAGCTGTAGCGTGTGTGCAACGGAGGCTGATGCACCAGCGTGACATGCACCCTGTCCTTGGCCATGGTCAGAATCAAACTGGAGCCGTATCCATGCAGATTACTTGGGTCCAATGAGGGAAAAATGTTTTTGGTTTTAATGGACGCAAGATCAAAATGGATAGAGGTAGATTAGGTACCAAGTACGGCGGCTAATTAAGCGATTCGGTTTTTGAGTGAGCTGTTTGCACTCTGGGGTTTACCCAAACAAATAGTATCCGACAATGGCCCGCCTTTTACTAAATCCGAGTTTTCAGAGTTTCTTACGGCTCTTGGTGTGGAGCACATATTTTCTGCTCTGTACCATCCTGCTTCGAATGGTGCAGCTGAAAATTCGGTCAAAACCGTTAAAAGAGTTATCAAAAAAGCTATACGTGAAGGATTGATATTAATTGAACTATAAACAACTTTCTATTCCATTAAAGGAATACGGAACACTGCACGACTGGTGAAACACCCGCGATTTTGATGTTAGGGCGTCGACTACGCACGAAATTAGATTGTATATTACCAGAAAGGACAGAAAGGAAAAGTCGTGTTAAAAAGTGTCAAAATCGTCAACGTGAGAGTGGGCTGAGCGGGACTCGCGAGCTAAAAACAGGTGACACGGTTTGGCTTCGACAACACGGCGGAAATAAAAAATGGGTTCAAGGGGAGGTAACTGAAAAGATAGGTGTAACGGACTATAGGGTTGTCGATACTACAGGTAGAAATGTACATACACACATTGATCAATTGAGCTATAGACCACGGAGTTCACTTATCTGTCCTAGTCCACCAGAAACTAATTCTGATCACAGTGAGCGAACACCGGAAAAGACCGAGGAAGGAAGCTCCGTCACCGGCTCAGCAAGATCAAATCGGTAATGACGAATTTGAAGATTGCATGAAACCATCAGAAACCGTTGAACCGCCCGAGACTCGACCGGTTCATCAATGTCGTTTGGATAAACCGCCACAGTATAAATTTTTATTTTTAAGTAATGTGATTCTTTCTTTACTTGGTATCTCCCTACTTGATTTGTATTTTTTTGTGCACCTAGCTGTGTTTTAATTTCATTTTTATTTTCTCTTCTTTGTACTGTACAAATTTATCTTTATCATTATTACGTTTTACCTGTACTTTTTCAAGTTATAGATACGAATAGTTTTGTTGTTATGTGAGTTGAGTTGTTGATTAAGATATGATAGGATTATACAGGTCATTAACTATATTACGCACACGCTTCTTTTATGTGTATTAAGTACCTACCTGTTTAAGAGTGGAGGTATGAGAAGGTTAGGAAAGCAATGATTATTTTTCTTGAAACCTACATATAAAAAAAAATATATTTATTTTCAAAATAGTTTTACATAACAATATATGAGACCTCCCTTAAGTAAGCAAGAGCTACTTGTATTGGGAGTGACTCGCTACTTCCCTGATGGACATCTTTGAAAACAAATGTGAAAATTATTGTACACAAACTTAGTTACTAGGGCAAAGTTAACCAATAAGAAGGTTACAACGCTATAAAAATAATAGGTATAAAAGGCTAATGTGTGGTGTGTATGTGTGTGTGTATGTGTGTATGTGTGTGTGTGTGTGTGTGTGTGTGAGAGTGTGTCTGTATGACAGTAGGTGAGTGAGTTTGTAGATACTGTAGTAACAGGGGTTACTGCGCTATTAACTTCTTTCCTACTACTTAATTCTGTAGACAAGCATCAGGTATACCAGCATGCCCTACGGCAGAAAAACAAACCTTGGGATCGGAATAAATGGCCACATGCAGGTATACCCGATGATTCGGATACCGGGTAAATATAATGCAGCTCAAGTTAGCCTTATGAGCAGTCCTTCGATCTCCTCGTAAGACATAGTATTCAGCCATTCGATGACCGTTTTTTTACATAAGTATTTCAGCATTGGGTGGACATTAATAACTTTGTTTGACTTGTTGTATACGAAGGGAGATTGACACACTTACTGCCTCTCAGCAAAGAAGGTTTGGACGCAGAAAGTCTAGACTACTTTATCATTTCGTCTTTTATTTAGACGACTGTCATCAAAAGGAAGTGTCTTATGACAATTTAGGATTAGATGTAAGATATAGAGTTTCCTAACCGACAAAAGTTGACTATGCTGATGTGTGTTACTTGGATGTGACAGAGGAGCTGCTGAACAAACTTGAGCGCCTGCAAAATCTTGCAATTCGGTTTATTTTCGGACTTCGCAAATATGATCACGTATCTGAAAACCGCGTTCAATTAAAATGGCTCCCTATCCGCCTTCGTCGTGATGTGCACATCCTGTCTCTCCTCTACAAGATCCTCAATGCTCCATCTATACACCCAAGTATCTCCGCTCCCGCTTTCACTTTTAACCTCCGGATTCCCGGCCTAGGCGCATTTGTATCACAAAGGTACTTAAGTGTCCTAGAGCCAATACCAAGTTCCTGTTTAACTCCTTTTCCGTTCGAGCTACACAACTTTGGAACAATCTTCCTAAGGCAGTCCAGGACTGTCCTTCTTTATCCTCTTTCAAAAGAAGGTTGAAAAAGCACTACCTTTCACTACCTTGATATTTACGTATGTATTTGTTTGTATTCTATTTGTATATTATGTATTTATATTTATACTAGCTTTTACCCGCGACTTCGTCCGCGTTAGATAGTTTTTTTAGGCAGAAGTTCTAAAGTAGGTATGTGTATTTATAGTGTGACAGTGATATTAGAACAGTTCTTATCTGTACTGTTTAAAGATGAATTGCTTGCTACTGTTGTTCAAGGGACAATTCTAAATTTGCTATCCGGCCTGAGAGACAAAATTTTTAAACACTGAATACAAAAGTCAGTAGATAACAGAGTACTTACTCCAGAGGTGCCGATTTGAGCACACTTAAATGGTCAGCATAAGTGGATAAGACAGATAAATCTTAAGTTACTGTAATACATTTTTATATACCACATCTTCTGCTTTTCTGTCCTTAACTTATTCCCATCATATTGAACAACTTTTGTTTTAGAATCATGCCTGTATCTCTAATAGTTTAAATGGGCACCTGATAATAGACCTGGAAGTCAACATAAGGTACTACAGATCCTAAATGTCCTTGTGAAAAGAAGCGGCCTATCATACTGAACAACTTCTGTTCTGGAACCATTTCTGTATCTCCAATAGTTTACGTGGGCTCCTGATGGTAGACCTGGTGGTCTATATAAGGTACTCTAGATCCTCAATGTCCTTGTGCAAAGAAGCGGCTCATCATACTGAACAACTTTTGTTTAATAACCATGCCTGTACCTATCTCTAATAGTTTTGCTGGGCTCCTGATGGTACACCTGGTGGTCTACATAAGGTACTTCAGAGCCCCAATGTCCTTGTGAAAGAAGCGGCCCATCATACTGAACAACTTTTGTTTTGGAACCTTGCCTGTATCTCTAATAGTTTAGCTGGGCTCCTGGTGGTACACCTGGTGGTCTACATTAGGTACTGCAGAGCCCCAATGTCCTTGTGAAAAGAAGCGGCCCATCATACTGAACAACTTTTGTTTTGGAACCATGCCCATATCTCTAATAGTTTAGCTGGGCTCCTGGTGGTACACCTGGTGGTCTACATAAGGTACTCCAGATCCCCAATGCCCTTGTAAAAAAAAGCGGCCCATCATACTGAACAACTTTTGTTTTGGAACCATTTCTGTATCTCCAATAGTTTAGGTGGGCTCCTGATGGTACACCTGGTGGTCTACATAAGGTACTCCAGAGCCCCAATGTCCCTGTGAAAAGAAGCGGCCCATCATACTGAACAACTTTTGTTCTGGCACCTTGCCTGTATCTCTAATAGTTTAGCTGGGCTCCTGGTGGTACACCTGGTGGTCTACATAAGGTACTCCAGAGCCCTTATATGCTTGTGAAAAGAAGCGGCCCATCATACTGAACAACTTTTGTTTTGGAACCATGCCTGTATCTCTAATAGTTTAGCTGGGCCCCTGGTGGTACACCTGGTGGTCTACATAAAGTATTTCAGATCCCCAATGTCCTTGTGAAAAGAAGCGGCCCATCATACTGAACAACTTTTGTTTTGGAACCATGCCTGTATCTCTAATAGTTTAGCTGGGCTCCTGGTGGTACACCTGGTGGTCTACATAAGGTACTCCAGACCCTCAATGTCCTTGTGAAAAGAAGCGGCCCATCATACTGAACAACTTTTGTTTTGGAACCATTTCTGTATCTCCAATAGTTTAGGTGGGCTCCTGATGGTAGACCTGGTGGTCTACATAAGGTACTCCAGATCCCCAATGTCCATGTGAAAAGATTCGGCCCTTCATACTGAACAACTTTTGTTTTGGAACCATGCCTGTATCTCTAATAGTTTAGCTGGGCTCCTGGTGGTACACCTGGTGGTCTACATCTATACTCCAGACCCTCGAATGGTGATATAAAGTAGCCTATGTCCGTTCTCGGTAGGCTAGCAATCTCTGTGCCAAGTTTCATGAAGATCGGTTCAGCGGTTTGGCCGTGAAAGCGTAGCAGACAGACAGACAGACAGACAGACAGACAGAGTTACTTTCGCATTTATAATATTAGTGTGGATATTGGTTTCGTATTTATAGTTCAACTAGCTTTTACCCGCGACTTCGTCCGCGTTAGATAGTTTTTTTAGGCAGAAGTTCTAAAGTAGGTATGTGTATTTATAGTGTGACAGTGATATTAGAACAGTTCTTATCTGTACTGTTTAAAGATGAATTGCTTGCTACTGTTGTTCAAGGGACAATTCTAAATTTGCTATCCGGCCTGAGAGACAAAATTTTTAAACACTGAATACAAAAGTCAGTAGATAACAGAGTACTTACTCCAGAGGTGCCGATTTGAGCACACTTAAATGGTCAGCATAAGTGGATAAGACAGATAAATCTTAAGTTACTGTAATACATTTTTATATACCACATCTTCTGCTTTTCTGTCCTTAACTTATTCCCATCATATTGAACAACTTTTGTTTTAGAATCATGCCTGTATCTCTAATAGTTTAAATGGGCACCTGATAATAGACCTGGAAGTCAACATCAGGTACTACAGATCCTAAATGTCCTTGTGAAAAGAAGCGGCCTATCATACTGAACAACTTCTGTTCTGGAACCATTTCTGTATCTCCAATAGTTTACGTGGGCTCCTGATGGTAGACCTGGTGGTCTATATAAGGTACTCTAGATCCTCAATGTCCTTGTGCAAAGAAGCGGCTCATCATACTGAACAACTTTTGTTTAATAACCATGCCTGTACCTATCTCTAATAGTTTTGCTGGGCTCCTGATGGTACACCTGGTGGTCTACATAAGGTACTTCAGAGCCCCAATGTCCTTGTGAAAGAAGCGGCCCATCATACTGAACAACTTTTGTTTTGGAACCTTGCCTGTATCTCTAATAGTTTAGCTGGGCTCCTGGTGGTACACCTGGTGGTCTACATTAGGTACTGCAGAGCCCCAATGTCCTTGTGAAAAGAAGCGGCCCATCATACTGAACAACTTTTGTTTTGGAACCATGCCCATATCTCTAATAGTTTAGCTGGGCTCCTGGTGGTACACCTGGTGGTCTACATAAGGTACTCCAGATCCCCAATGCCCTTGTAAAAAAAAGCGGCCCATCATACTGAACAACTTTTGTTTTGGAACCATTTCTGTATCTCCAATAGTTTAGGTGGGCTCCTGATGGTACACCTGGTGGTCTACATAAGGTACTCCAGAGCCCCAATGTCCCTGTGAAAAGAAGCGGCCCATCATACTGAACAACTTTTGTTCTGGCACCTTGCCTGTATCTCTAATAGTTTAGCTGGGCTCCTGGTGGTACACCTGGTGGTCTACATAAGGTACTCCAGAGCCCTTATATGCTTGTGAAAAGAAGCGGCCCATCATACTGAACAACTTTTGTTTTGGAACCTTGCCTGTATCTCTAATAGTTTAGCTGGGCTCCTGGTGGTACACCTGGTGGTCTACATTAGGTACTGCAGAGCCCCAATGTCCTTGTGAAAAGAAGCGGCCCATCATACTGAACAACTTTTGTTTTGGAACCATGCCCATATCTCTAATAGTTTAGCTGGGCTCCTGGTGGTACACCTGGTGGTCTACATAAGGTACTCCAGATCCCCAATGCCCTTGTAAAAAAAAGCGGCCCATCATACTGAACAACTTTTGTTTTGGAACCATTTCTGTATCTCCAATAGTTTAGGTGGGCTCCTGATGGTACACCTGGTGGTCTACATAAGGTACTCCAGAGCCCCAATGTCCCTGTGAAAAGAAGCGGCCCATCATACTGAACAACTTTTGTTCTGGCACCTTGCCTGTATCTCTAATAGTTTAGCTGGGCTCCTGGTGGTACACCTGGTGGTCTACATCTATACTCCAGACCCTCGAATGGTGATATAAAGTAGCCTATGTCCGTTCTCGGTAGGCTAGCAATCTCTGTGCCAAGTTTCATGAAGATCGGTTCAGCGGTTTGGCCGTGAAAGCGTAGCAGACAGACAGACAGACAGACAGACAGACAGAGTTACTTTCGCATTTATAATATTAGTGTGGATATTGGTTTCGTATTTATAGTTCAACTAGCTTTTACCCGCGACTTCGTCCGCGTTAGATAGTTTTTTTAGGCAGAAGTTCTAAAGTAGGTATGTGTATTTATAGTGTGACAGTGATATTAGAACAGTTCTTATCTGTACTGTTTAAAGATGAATTGCTTGCTACTGTTGTTCAAGGGACAATTCTAAATTTGCTATCCGGCCTGAGAGACAAAATTTTTAAACACTGAATACAAAAGTCAGTAGATAACAGAGTACTTACTCCAGAGGTGCCGATTTGAGCACACTTAAATGGTCAGCATAAGTGGATAAGACAGATAAATCTTAAGTTACTGTAATACATTTTTATATACCACATCTTCTGCTTTTCTGTCCTTAACTTATTCCCATCATATTGAACAACTTTTGTTTTAGAATCATGCCTGTATCTCTAATAGTTTAAATGGGCACCTGATAATAGACCTGGAAGTCAACATCAGGTACTACAGATCCTAAATGTCCTTGTGAAAAGAAGCGGCCTATCATACTGAACAACTTCTGTTCTGGAACCATTTCTGTATCTCCAATAGTTTACGTGGGCTCCTGATGGTAGACCTGGTGGTCTATATAAGGTACTCTAGATCCTCAATGTCCTTGTGCAAAGAAGCGGCTCATCATACTGAACAACTTTTGTTTAATAACCATGCCTGTACCTATCTCTAATAGTTTTGCTGGGCTCCTGATGGTACACCTGGTGGTCTACATAAGGTACTTCAGAGCCCCAATGTCCTTGTGAAAGAAGCGGCCCATCATACTGAACAACTTTTGTTTTGGAACCTTGCCTGTATCTCTAATAGTTTAGCTGGGCTCCTGGTGGTACACCTGGTGGTCTACATTAGGTACTGCAGAGCCCCAATGTCCTTGTGAAAAGAAGCGGCCCATCATACTGAACAACTTTTGTTTTGGAACCATGCCCATATCTCTAATAGTTTAGCTGGGCTCCTGGTGGTACACCTGGTGGTCTACATAAGGTACTCCAGATCCCCAATGCCCTTGTAAAAAAAAGCGGCCCATCATACTGAACAACTTTTGTTTTGGAACCATTTCTGTATCTCCAATAGTTTAGGTGGGCTCCTGATGGTACACCTGGTGGTCTACATAAGGTACTCCAGAGCCCCAATGTCCCTGTGAAAAGAAGCGGCCCATCATACTGAACAACTTTTGTTCTGGCACCTTGCCTGTATCTCTAATAGTTTAGCTGGGCTCCTGGTGGTACACCTGGTGGTCTACATAAGGTACTCCAGAGCCCTTATATGCTTGTGAAAAGAAGCGGCCCATCATACTGAACAACTTTTGTTTTGGAACCTTGCCTGTATCTCTAATAGTTTAGCTGGGCTCCTGGTGGTACACCTGGTGGTCTACATTAGGTACTGCAGAGCCCCAATGTCCTTGTGAAAAGAAGCGGCCCATCATACTGAACAACTTTTGTTTTGGAACCATGCCCATATCTCTAATAGTTTAGCTGGGCTCCTGGTGGTACACCTGGTGGTCTACATAAGGTACTCCAGATCCCCAATGCCCTTGTAAAAAAAAGCGGCCCATCATACTGAACAACTTTTGTTTTGGAACCATTTCTGTATCTCCAATAGTTTAGGTGGGCTCCTGATGGTACACCTGGTGGTCTACATAAGGTACTCCAGAGCCCCAATGTCCCTGTGAAAAGAAGCGGCCCATCATACTGAACAACTTTTGTTCTGGCACCTTGCCTGTATCTCTAATAGTTTAGCTGGGCTCCTGGTGGTACACCTGGTGGTCTACATAAGGTACTCCAGAGCCCTTATATGCTTGTGAAAAGAAGCGGCCCATCATACTGAACAACTTTTGTTTTGGAACCATGCCTGTATCTCTAATGGTTTAGCTGGGCCCCTGGTGGTACACCTGGTGGTCTACATAAAGTATTTCAGATCCCCAATGTCCTTGTGAAAAGAAGCGGCCCATCATACTGAACAACTTTTGTTTTGGAACCATGCCTGTATCTCTAATAGTTTAGCTGGGCTCCTGGTGGTACACCTGGTGGTCTACATAAGGTACTCCAGACCCTCAATGTCCTTGTGAAAAGAAGCGGCCCATCATACTGAACAACTTTTGTTTTGGAACCATTTCTGTATCTCCAATAGTTTAGGTGGGCTCCTGATGGTAGACCTGGTGGTCTACATAAGGTACTCCAGATCCCCAATGTCCATGTGAAAAGATTCGGCCCTTCATACTGAACAACTTTTGTTTTGGAACCATGCCTGTATCTCTAATAGTTTAGCTGGGCTCCTGGTGGTACACCTGGTGGTCTACATCTATACTCCAGACCCTCGAATGGTGATATAAAGTAGCCTATGTCCGTTCTCGGTAGGCTAGCAATCTCTGTGCCAAGTTTCATGAAGATCGGTTCAGCGGTTTGGCCGTGAAAGCGTAGCAGACAGACAGACAGACAGACAGACAGACAGAGTTACTTTCGCATTTATAATATTAGTGTGGATTAGTTTAGCTATGTGTATTTATTTGATAATAGTCAGTTATTTATCATATTGTTGTTTTTTTTTTACTTTATGTGAAATCTTGACCCCGCACGTATTTATTTCGTACTTAGTTTTACAGGTTGGCTGGAAGAGATCTCTTTATAGAGATAAGCTCACCTTTGTGAACTACTTTTTTTAAACAAATATTATTGTTTTGTTAATGCACAATAGAGAATATATATAAAAAAGTTTGCAGTGTATAAAGATTGTTTGTGGGGAAACGGTAGAGTTTTGAGTACATAACTTTGAGTAAGGACCGCTGAGCACGTTCCATCTCAAACATGATACATTTTCCGGCACCACCCCACACAAGGATACAATACGTTATCACTGATTAAGCAAGTGCTACATAGAATTAAGTACGGTCGCGTTCAAAAGTGGAGTCATAGTTAACGCAAACCTCAGAAAACAAGTCGCTCGCACCCGCGGCGACACGCACACAATGACACAAATGACGTATATCATACTATTATTGACGAACTACCATTGTATAATAGGCTGAGTAGTATTGACTATTTCACTACATGAATCATAAGCTTCGGTAGCTTGGTCGATAGCGCGGTCAAGCAAAAACTTGGTTGTAATTGTTAAGACAATGGTTCGAATCCCGATATCATCGTTTTAGTTTTATTTTATCAAATGAAGTATAATTTAGTAAATTTTGAATTTGATTTTAGTTGTTGCTAGATCGTTTGCGAGATAGTGCGTGTGCTAAGTGTTTTTTTTTACCATAAGCTTATTTATTAAATTTCAGTGTTTATTTCTCGAAATGCATACTAATATCAGTTTGCACGATAGGCAGCGCATTGTTGCGCTGCATGATATTGGATTTAATTTAGCTCAAATTGCTAATCAGACTGGTCTGGTCGTAAGTATAGTTTTATTTCATTACAATTGTATTTTAAATATTGAAAACTTTGACTCATAGTATGTTGGTAGCTTTAAACCGATTATTAGTAACTTTTTATATAAATAATGCTACGTTGTTTTAGTAGAAGACTGTTGAACGTTGGGTTACACGTTTTGAAGAGGAAGGTAGCGTAAAAACTCAACCGCGCAGTGGCCACCCATGTCTTATTAATGATTCACAGTGGAGGATGATGGTGCAACAAAATGAAGAAAATGGTTTCATACGGACGTCTCATTATGCGAACATGTTTGAAACATCGGCACTAACCGTTCGTCGAGCGCTGTATGGTGCAGGAGTACACCAAAGAAAGCCAGCCAAGAAGCCTGGTCTAACAGCGGAGCATAAACGTAACCGATTATCGTTTGCCAGAATTCTTTGGGGCTGGATGTCTGCTGCTGGTCCAGGCGAATTAATAAGGCACAAGAAAGAGGGCGTGCAACTGCCGCTAATTATGTTGATATGCTACAGGAAAGCATGCTACCGACGACGGTGCGAACTGTTTATCCTGCTAGTGAAGTTCCTCGTTTTGCATTTGTCCAGGATAATTAACCAGTGCATCGAGCTGCCATGGTGAATAATTGGTTAAGCCAACACCATACACAAAATAATCAGCAAAGTATGCCGAAGCGGGCCCGATAAATCGTTGCTGTAGTCACTCAACCTCTGTTTACCTACTTACCCGCCTATTATTGCATTAGGTATTTGTGGAGCATTACATAAGCAATTAAATTATGCTAAAACATTGATATATATTTATATAAGATTGATCAGTATTAGTCAGTTATCTTAAGGCCTAGCTTAAATATCTTTTCATTACGAAAACAAATGCTTAACCTTAAACCTTGAGATGAAGGCAAATAACTGATTTATTCTAATTACAATTACAATTACTTCCGAGGAAAGTGCAGCATCGTTAAACACAGAACAATGAAATAATTACTAACGAAGTTATTACTTAAATAACTTTATTGAAATATTCAATCCAAGATTTGGATCATTCCTATGATCTTATAAATAATTATCGATGTTTCAGCTAATGAAGACTTATTTCATTTCACATAATATTGTGTTTTACCATTCAAATACAAACGTATTACGACAGCAATAACTTTATATAGTTTTACTTATCCTATGGTTACCAAAAGTTCTCATTCATGTCATTATGTTATTAAATATAAAGTAATACCTACCAATAAAATAATTTCTTACCTTACTGTTTGTTTCATTACAATATTATAGGTTTATGTTTTTAGATATAATGTTTTGATACATAATTTACAATAAACATTTATAGATATAATACATAGATGAATATATAGAAAAACATTATTTAAAATAATTATTACTGGAGAAAATATGGTAAAAACATTTAAAAAAAATTATTCCTATACAGAGACGGGATGGGAACCCGGTTCCGTTCTGAGTAGTAGGTCAAGAACTATTACCGCTAAGCTACGGTCGCTTGTGATCAAATGGCCGAAATAAAGATATGTAATCTATTGCTTTACTACAAGTGAACGAATAAGGATAACTATAATATATGTTTTAGACAAACCAGTGTAATGTTTACTTTGTGGTAATGTGGTGGCGAATAGGCTATCATCGAGTAATTATTTCAAAGATTACATAGGTAATCTGTTAAGTTTTAATGCTACGCCTTAAGGTGGACTTTTCTACTTACAGTCTATAATCTTACGTGTGTGCGTAAGTTAGTAAAGTAAGTTCAGAGGATAATAACCCGTATTGCAATCTGTCACGTGGTCTAACTATGACTCCACTTATGAATCCGACCGTACACACGTGGTCATAAAAGCATACCTACCGTAAGGTTCAAATCCTTTGAAGCAGCACATGCTGTCAAGAATAGTAATACACGAAAAATAAACGAGATGGCACTAGGTTTATAAATTATATCCACAGCAACAAAATAGGGTCATAACTCGTATATCAATACAACTACTTGGTTTTCTCTCATTCCTCTATACACTCACTATTTCATACTAATCTTCAACAACAATCGTGGTGTAATGGTAAGACATATTGCCTTCCAAGCGTTGGTAACAGTGTTTCGAACCCCTGATCCCAAAATATGTTTAACTTTGTGTTATATAAAATAAAATAGTCGCTTTTTATTTGAGTTTTTTATTGTTTACTAAGTAACTTTTTATTTACTTACTTTTTACTACAGTTTTTTATTATTGAAATTTGATAATAAGATAAATTAGGCCAGTATTTTTTAATCCATAATAAAATAAAACTAAGTCCAATCTTTGGATATCACGAGTTTAATAGCTCAAAAAGGAACTTACAAAATGCGGAGTTATAATAACAACATGTTTAGTATTTGATTGAATTCAAAATTATTTTATTTGGAAGTTACAGCTTAAATATTCGTTTTCATAACATTTGAAAAGAGGATTGCAGCGTAACTTGCCTTACTAAGCAACAGCGTAGCGCATTCAAGTTCCTGCACACTGTATTGACGGCAAGTGCGAGACTTTTTTTTATAACCATACGACACGAGTATAGCAAAAAGGTAGACACGGGGACGATATGGCGCGCGTGGCGCGACGGTGGTGCACCGTTGCTTACTGTAATTTGACTACCGGTATAGTGTGCAGGAAACTTTATATTACACAGGTAAAGAATTAAAATAAATTAGTGAGTCTAAATAAATAATACAAACATGTTGTTTTTTTTAAAGAATACTTAACTAAGCAACACTTTGATTTTAATAGCCAGTGGAACCACCGTTTTGTTCTATGACTGCTTGCATTCGCGGTCCCATTGAGGCAACTAAGTTAGCACATAAATTGGAACCGCGAATATTTTCCCACACTTCCGTGCAATATGCTTCCAACGCTTCTTTTGTTCTCTCATTCCTGTTATCCCATCTTTAAACCATCACACCCCACAGGTTTTTGATGGGATTTAAATTCGGCGATTTAGACGGCCAAGAAATAACTTTCACATCAGTGTGTTGTTGAAACCACTCATTAACGACCCGCGATTGGTGAATGGGACAGTTGTCTTGGACGAATATTATGTTCGGCGTCTCGTTACGGGGATAGACAGCTCGTGCTGTAGGCAGCATAATGTCGTCCAACACCTGAACATAATCAGCGCCATCAGCGCGACTGGGTATAGCGCTTAGTTCACCCGGGCCATGGGCACTCATCCATCCCCACATTTTCAGGGTTTTTCGACCGGATTCTGGTTTGCTACAACATGACTACTTTCATATCGAGTATTGTTTCTTCGCCAAAGTGATAATCTTCCATGTTGACTCGATTTAAAAGTTTTCTCGTCACTAAAAATAGCCATTGACCAGTCGAAATTTAAATGACTGGGAGAATTCGAACCGAGCCCTTTTATGAGCTTCGGTTAAAAAAGGTTTCACTGCGTGACGGCGATAATGCAAACCTTCTTTATGTAAGGCACGTCGAATGGTTCTCGCCGAAGTATCGAAGAGACCGGCTAAATGGTTGGTGGGTTGAAGCCATTTTCTTCATACTCTCTTACCATTAAGTCTCGCTGTTCCACATTTAACAGAGTAGGTCGACCATTTTTTGCTCGGGTATTCAAAGTGCCTTCGTCACCGTATCTACGCACCCATATTTCACAGTCCTTGATCTAAAACAAAGTTTCTCATTTCAAATTGATCATTTGTCACAGTTAAAACAAGCTAAATAAAAACTAAACTGTAGTTATTGATATAACTTACCGTAACTTCTTATTCCCTAGATATTTCCGAATAGTTCTGCCTTGATTATGTAAGGCAACGATTTCCGCTCGTTGAACAATACTGATGTTACTATTAGAACTCATTTTAAAAAGTCAACGTTAAACTAGAATAGTATAGAAAAGAAACAACTGAACAAATCAAGCAATTTCTTTCTACAAAGCACAATTTAAAGCTTAAACAGATTAAAATTGTTTACTAATACTACCTTCAATTAGCCCAAACAACAATGAATGTGTCTTCTTCATAAACAACAATGAAAGACTATAATATATTGAAGACTAGCTTTTACCCCGCGACTTCGTCCGCGTAAGATAGTTTTTTTAGGCACAGGTTCTAAAGTAGATATGTATATTCATAGTAAGTATGACAGTGATATTAGAACAGTTCTTATCTCTACTGTTTAAGGATGACTTGCTTGCTTCTGTTGTTAAAGGGACAATTCAAAATTTGTTATCCGGTGTACTGCCCTGAGAGATCAATATTTATAACCATTGAATACAAATGTCAGTAGATAACAAAAAAATCCTCGGTAAAAAGTTGCCAATATCTTTTCTCAACTTATTCCCATCATACTGAACAACTTTTTTTTGGAACCATTTCTGTATCTCTAATACTTTAGGTGGGCTCCTGATGGTAACACCTGGTGGTCTACATAAGGTACTCCAGATCCTCAATGTCCTTGTGAAAAGAAGCAGCCCATCATACTGAACAACTTTTGTTTTAGAACCATGCCTGTATCCCTAATAGTTTAGCTGGGCTTCAGATGGTACACCTGGTGGTCTACATAAAGTACTCCATATCATCAATGTCCTTGTGAAAAGAAGCAGCCCATAATTGTGAACAACTTTTGTTTTGGAACCATGCCTGTATCTCTAATAGTTTAGCTGGGCTCCTGATGGTACACCTGGCGGTCTACATAAGGTACTCCAGATCCTCAATCTTCTTCTGAAAAGAAGCGGCCCATCATACTGAACAACTTTTGTTTTAGAATCATGCCTGTATCTCTAATAGTTTAGCTGGGCTCCTGTTGGTACACCTGGTGGTCTACATCTGTACTCCAGACCCTCAAATGGTGATAAAAAGTAGCCTATGTCCGTTCTCGGTATGCTAGCAATCTCTGTGCTAAGTTTCATGAAGATCGGTTTAGCGGTTTGGCCGTAAAAGCGTAGCAGACAGACAGAGTTACTTTCGCATTTATAATATTAACTAGCTTTTACCCGCGACTTCGTCCGCGTTAGATAGTTTTTTTAGGCAGAAGTTCTAAAGTAGGTATGTGTATTTATAGTGTGACAGTGATATTAGAACAGTTCTTATCTGTACTGTTTAAAGATGAATTGCTTGCTACTGTTGTTCAAGGGACAATTCTAAATTTGCTATCCGGCCTGAGAGACAAAATTTTTAAACACTGAATACAAAAGTCAGTAGATAACAGAGTACTTACTTCAGAGGTGCCGATTTGAGCACACTTAAATGGTCAGCATAAGTGGATAAGACAGATAAATCTTAAGTTACTGTAATACATTTTTATATACCACATCTTCTGCTTTTCTGTCCTTAACTTATTCCCATCATATTGAACAACTTTTGTTTTAGAATCATGCCTGTATCTCTAATAGTTTAAATGGGCACCTGATAATAGACCTGGAAGTCAACATAAGGTACTACAGATCCTAAATGTCCTTGTGAAAAGAAGCGGCCTATCATACTGAACAACTTCTGTTCTGGAACCATTTCTGTATCTCCAATAGTTTACGTGGGCTCCTGATGGTAGACCTGGTGGTCTATATAAGGTACTCTAGATCCTCAATGTCCTTGTGCAAAGAAGCGGCTCATCATACTGAACAACTTTTGTTTAATAACCATGCCTGTACCTATCTCTAATAGTTTTGCTGGGCTCCTGATGGTACACCTGGTGGTCTACATAAGGTACTTCAGAGCCCCAATGTCCTTGTGAAAGAAGCGGCCCATCATACTGAACAACTTTTGTTTTGGAACCTTGCCTGTATCTCTAATAGTTTAGCTGGGCTCCTGGTGGTACACCTGGTGGTCTACATTAGGTACTGCAGAGCCCCAATGTCCTTGTGAAAAGAAGCGGCCCATCATACTGAACAACTTTTGTTTTGGAACCATGCCCATATCTCTAATAGTTTAGCTGGGCTCCTGGTGGTACACCTGGTGGTCTACATAAGGTACTCCAGATCCCCAATGCCCTTGTAAAAAAAAGCGGCCCATCATACTGAACAACTTTTGTTTTGGAACCATTTCTGTATCTCCAATAGTTTAGGTGGGCTCCTGATGGTACACCTGGTGGTCTACATAAGGTACTCCAGAGCCCCAATGTCCCTGTGAAAAGAAGCGGCCCATCATACTGAACAACTTTTGTTCTGGCACCTTGCCTGTATCTCTAATAGTTTAGCTGGGCTCCTGGTGGTACACCTGGTGGTCTACATAAGGTACTCCAGAGCCCTTATATGCTTGTGAAAAGAAGCGGCCCATCATACTGAACAACTTTTGTTTTGGAACCTTGCCTGTATCTCTAATAGTTTAGCTGGGCTCCTGGTGGTACACCTGGTGGTCTACATTAGGTACTGCAGAGCCCCAATGTCCTTGTGAAAAGAAGCGGCCCATCATACTGAACAACTTTTGTTTTGGAACCATGCCCATATCTCTAATAGTTTAGCTGGGCTCCTGGTGGTACACCTGGTGGTCTACATAAGGTACTCCAGATCCCCAATGCCCTTGTAAAAAAAAGCGGCCCATCATACTGAACAACTTTTGTTTTGGAACCATTTCTGTATCTCCAATAGTTTAGGTGGGCTCCTGATGGTACACCTGGTGGTCTACATAAGGTACTCCAGAGCCCCAATGTCCCTGTGAAAAGAAGCGGCCCATCATACTGAACAACTTTTGTTCTGTTACCTTGCCTGTATCTCTAATAGTTTAGCTGGGCTCCTGGTGGTACACCTGGTGGTCTACATAAGGTACTCCAGAGCCCTTATATGCTTGTGAAAAGAAGCGGCCCATCATACTGAACAACTTTTGTTTTGGAACCATGCCTGTATCTCTAATAGTTTAGCTGGGCCCCTGGTGGTACACCTGGTGGTCTACATAAAGTATTTCAGATCCCCAATGTCCTTGTGAAAAGAAGCGGCCCATCATACTGAACAACTTTTGTTTTGGAACCATGCCTGTATCTCTAATAGTTTAGCTGGGCTCCTGGTGGTACACCTGGTGGTCTACATAAGGTACTCCAGACCCTCAATGTCCTTGTGAAAAGAAGCGGCCCATCATACTGAACAACTTTTGTTTTGGAACCATTTCTGTATCTCCAATAGTTTAGGTGGGCTCCTGATGGTAGACCTGGTGGTCTACATAAGGTACTCCAGATCCCCAATGTCCATGTGAAAAGATTCGGCCCTTCATACTGAACAACTTTTGTTTTGGAACCATGCCTGTATCTCTAATAGTTTAGCTGGGCTCCTGGTGGTACACCTGGTGGTCTACATCTATACTCCAGACCCTCGAATGGTGATATAAAGTAGCCTATGTCCGTTCTCGGTAGGCTAGCAATCTCTGTGCCAAGTTTCATGAAGATCGGTTCAGCGGTTTGGCCGTGAAAGCGTAGCAGACAGACAGACAGACAGACAGACAGACAGAGTTACTTTCGCATTTATAATATTAGTGTGGATTAGTGTGGATGTGGATTTAAACCATGAGTCACTAAGCATCCATAGCCCAGGGGTTAAAAGGTGATGCTAAAAAACAGATATGCTCTGGGTTCGAATCTTGTTCGGGTCATACCTTTTTATATTTAATAGAATAGAATCAATGTTATCAAAAATTTATGTTGTGAGGCGCACAGGAACTTAGTGTGTTATAATAGTCAGATTAACCTTGTGTTAGAAGATTAAAATAAGAAACAAATTATTTTTTCCATTAAAAGGTGATTGCAGCGCCATCTAATGGAATACTTAGTAGCAGGATATGCCTACGGGGTTACAGAACATAACCGATGCAATCAATAATAGTTAGATGGCGCTCAATTTCATCTCATACAACAAAAAATCCCAACTAGGTATGCTCTTTTGACCACTTTCTGTGCAATAAAGTTAAATAAATAAATAATAGACATTGTTTTAATATAAGATTATGGTTATTTGTGTATAAAAATAAAAATAATGTCTTCTAAAACTTCTTTATCATGGTCATAATATTTTTTTAATAAAGTATTTTATCTAGTGGTATGGATACAGAAAATATTCCGCTGTTTTTTGCTGTAGTGCCGCTAACAGACTATCCTTAATCTTTTGCAGGCTTTGAGTCACTCTCCGTCATTGATAAATATGATGTCATTGTAGTTGTTATACCTGCATTTTTTATTTTATCGGTTTCAAACCCGTTTAACTCATATCTTATTTATTGTAATAGGAACAAAACAGGATTGTTAATGAATCACTTTTATACATTTTTACAGTTCTCTCTAAGTACAGAGTACTAGCAGAAGGTAACACACACAAATCTTGTTGATTTTTAGGTAATCGAATTTCATTATTCTTGTTAAAGCTTGTGACGCATGGTTTGTATGAATGGAATGCGAAACTGTCTATGCTGTTATCGACTACTGGAGTATCAAACACGTTAAGGATATTCATTTTAATAGTCCAATAATTTAATAAATTCTCTATTTTCTTTTGAGAGCTTTTTAAGATTTTTGTATGTACGGTCGCGTTCAAAAGTGGAGTCATAGTTGACACAAACCTCAGAAAACAAGTCGCTCGCATCCGCGGCGACACTCACACAATGACACAAATGACGTATAACATACTATCATTGACGAACTACCACTGTATAATAGGCTGAGTTGTATTGACTATTTCACTATGTGAATCATATGCTTCGGTAGCTTGGTCGGTAGCGCGGTCAAGCAAATTCTAGGTTATAATTAGGGAGACAATGTTTCGAATCCCGATATCATTGTTTAAGTTTTTATTTTATCAAATAAAGTAATTTTTTTTTAAATTTTGAATTTGATTTTAGTTGTTGCTAGATCGTTTGCAAGATAGTGCGTGTGCTAAGTGTTTTTTTTTTAACCTAAGCTTATTTAATAAACTTCAGTGTTTATTTCTCGAAATGCATACTAATATCAGTTTGCAGGATAGGCAGCGTGTTGTTGCGCTGCATGATATTGGATTTAATTTAGCTCAAATTAATAATCAGACTGGTCTGGTCGTAAGTATAGTTTTATTTCATTAAAATTGTATTTTAAATATTGAAAACTTTGACTCATAGTATGTTGGTAGCTGTAAACCGATTATTAGTAACTTTTTATATTAAAAATGCTACTTTGTTTTAGTGAAAGACTGTTGAACGTTGGGTTACACGTTTTGAAGAGGAAGGTAGCGTAAAAACTCGACCGCGCAGTGGCCACCCATGTCTTATTAATGATTCACAGCGGAGGATGATGGTGCAACAAAATGAAGAAAATGGTTTCATACGGACGTCTCATTATGCGCACATGTTTGAAACATCGGCACTAACCGTTCGGCGAGCCCTGCATGGTGCAGGAATACACCATAGAAAGCCAGATAAGAAGCCTGGTCTAACAGTGGAGCATAAACGTAACCGATTATCGTTTGCCAGAAATCTATGAGGCTGGATGTCTGCCGCTGGTCCAGGCGAATTAGTAGCTCAAGAAACAGGGCGTGCAACTGCCGCTAATTATGTTGATATGCTACAGGAAAGCATGCTACCGACGGTGCGAACTGATTATCCTGCTAGTGAAGTTCCTCGTTTTGCATTTGTCTAGGATAATTGTCTAGTGCATCGAGCTGCCGTGGTGAATAATTGGTTTAGCTAATACCATACACAAAATAATCAGCAATGTATGCCGAAGCGGGCCCGATAAATCGTTGCTGTAGTCACTCAACCTCTGTTTACCTGCTTACCCGCCTACTTTTGCATTAAGTATTTGTGGAGCATTACATAAGCAATTAAATTATGCTTAAACATTGATGTATATTTATATAAGATTGATCATTATTAGTCAGTTATCTTAAGGCCTAGCTTAAATATCTTTTCATTACGAAAACGAATATTTAAGCTGAAACCTTGAGATGTAGGCAAATAACTGATTTATACTTATTACAATTACTTTTACTTCCGAGGAAAGTGCAGCATCGTTAAACATAGAACAATAAAATGATAACTAAAGAAGTTATTACTTAAATAATTTTATTGAAAGATTTAATCCAAGATTTGGATCATTCCTATGATCTTATAAATAATTATCGATGTTTTAGCTAATGAAGTTTTACTTATTTCATTTCACATAATATTGTGTTTTACCGTTCAAACAAAACTATTAACTACGTATTACGACAGCAATAATTTTATATAGTTTTACTTGTCTTATGGGTACCAAAAGTTCTCATTCATGTTATTATGTTATTTAAATATAAAGTAATACCTACCAATAAAATAATTTCTTACCTTACTGTTTGTTTCATTACAATATTATAGGTTTATGTTTTTAGATATAATGTTTTGATACATAATTTACATACAATAAACATTTATAGATATAATACATAGATGAATATATAGAAAAACATTTAAAATAATTATTACTGGAGAAAATTTGGTAAAAACATTTTAAAAAAAACATTATTCCTATACAGAGACGGGATGGGAACCCGGTTTCGTTCTGATTAGAAGGTAAGAACTATTACCGCTAAGCTACGGTCGCTTGTGATCAAGTGGCCGAAATAAAGATATGTAATCTATTGCTTTACTACATATATACATATCACACCTATAATCCCTTGCAGGGTAGGCAGAGCACAAACGGCT
Organism: Tuta absoluta; assembly: GCA_027580185.1. Classification (NCBI taxonomy): domain Eukaryota; kingdom Metazoa; phylum Arthropoda; class Insecta; order Lepidoptera; family Gelechiidae; genus Tuta; species Tuta absoluta. Next base: position 616,083 of record JAQAHW010000085.1, on the reverse strand, counting down.
GCATAAAACGGACATTTACGCCACGTCTGACGAACATTTGAGGGTCATCTGGAAAATTGTGTATCGCTATAGTGACAGGTTGTCAGCCCATCGCCTAAAATTACAATACACACCCTCGAGTCCCTTAGTCGCCTCATACGACTCCCACGGGAAAGAAATGGGGTAATGCTATTCTAAGCCGGCATCACACGGCACAAGTTTTTACTTTACTACAAGCGAACGAATAAGAATAACTATAATATTATGTTTTAGACAAACCAGTGTTATGTTTACTTTGTGGTAATGTGGTGGCGAATAAGCTATCACCGAGTAATTATTTCAAAGATTACATAGATGTCGCTTATAGGTGGTAATCTGTTTAGTTTTAATGCTATGCCTTAAGGTGGACTTTTCTACTTACAGTCTATAATCTTACGTGTGTGCGTAAGTTAGTAAAGTAAGTTCGAGGATAATAACCCGTATTGCAATCTGTCACGTGGTCTAACTATGACTCCACTTATGAATCCGACCGAACAATACTATTTCAGTTTCTACACAGCTACAAGATTGCCAGGGGTTCTGGTTTGTGTGGATGGCACCCACGTTGCCATAGTCACTCCGAAGGATCATGAGGAACGCTATGTAGACAGAAAAGGTTTTCATTCTCTGAATGTGTTAATAGTAAGTAATATTCTATTCAAATATTGCATAATATTGACACTGTTAAATCACAAATAAGGTTCAATTATTACAAACAAGATCTAGTGAGATAGAATGTAATCATACATTGTTTGTGATTTTATGGTGACAAACACAAATGAGTGACTGCATTTTTTATTTCATTTTACTGTTTTTGTTTTTATAGATGTGCGACGTTGACCTCAACATTATTGGTGTGGACTCTAGCTACCTTGAATCCTCACACGACAGCAAAGTCTGGGAAGGCAACCCGTTTATTTGAGTTATTGAGAGGTTTTATGAGGAGGAAAATGAGGATGTTTATCTCTTAGGTATAACTTCTACTAGTAGATTAACCTATGGAATCATTAAATCAAGTCAGTCTTTTATGGCAAGTAGCAATACATGCTGATGGGGAGCATTATACAGGGCTATTTTTTAGTCAGTGCGCAGCTTCAACATACGTTATGGTTATAAATTTTTTGAAAACATATATTTATTTTTTACACCTGACTTAGAACAACAAAATTGAAATAATCGCACTTAAACTTATCACAGGATCGTACGTAAGTGTGGATCACCATATTAGGTACACTAAGTGGCGTTCGGTGTGGCAACGTTGCAAGCGGCCTAGTTATATATGTGTTCTACCTACAGCACAGGTCAATGACCAGTCCAGGTGAATGACCGCTATTGGTACCGGGATGCGTGTGGGTGATACCTACAACAACTAAGTACCTATCTCACAAGTATCTACACTTAAACTGCCTCCGTGGTATAGTGGTTTGAAAGTTGGTCTCTCGATTTGATGGTCCCTGTTTTTAGTTTATGCGGAGAGACAAGATTATTTTGTTAATCACGTAGTTGGATTTTTCCCAGTTTGGTTAAGAATGAGCAGCTACTACTAGCATAAGCAAGACTGTTTAAAACATCTGACATCAGGGTTGATCGGGTCGTTTGTCGAGTCCGTATCCCACAGAGATAAAGAGATTCCACAGCTGCCCGATCTCAGATAAGACTACGGTACAACTGAAGATCATTATTCAAAGGTTTTTTTACATTCTTTAAGAATAACCAGTAACTTTAAAAGCCTACAAAACCTGCACACAACATAGGTTGTGATGGTTTGACAACGTCGCAATTAGTCACCACGTCTTACAGCGCCAGACATAGTGGCGCTAACGGTTCAATTTTTAGAAGAAATCTGACGAGCGGGAAATTCGTTTGCACTGCTATAAAGCTTTATGTGCCCTTCGATGATTTTAACCGAATCATCCTTAAAGTAAAACTGCATTTAAAGTAAAATAAACGGCAATTTTGTGCGCTAATGAGAGTAGAGTGAAAAATTCAGAAGAGTATGACAGTCAAAGTTGATTAGGCCACTAAAATGTTGCTACTACGTCAGTGTGAACTAACCTTGAGTGGTTATTTACAAATAAAGATTAAAAACGGTCTACTCACACAAAAATAACAAGGTGTGATTTGATCGGGCATTCATACAAAAACTCGTTTGGCCGGAACGCGGCTATCGCGCGCCGGTCTTGTGTAGCTGAGCCCTTAGAAAGATGATTCCAATTTTCCCTTCATACTTTTACGGGCTTAGGACCGTCAAAATGAAAAGTTTACCTATAACACTAGTTAGGCAGTAGGCAGCTAAGTACAATAGACATTTAATTAACAGTTACTTACCTATTACCTACCTACTTCATTTCGGCGTATTAACAAATTAGAATCAGCTTATTTACAACAATTTAAATTCAATGAGATACCTAACCTAACTTATGAAGTCCATGGAGCTATATAAGTACTTGAGCAGTTGCTCAAAATGCAGTCCTACCTGCTGAAGACAGAGTCTGGCACGTTTTTGTCCATTTTTTTCGACGTGTTCCAAGACTTGACTGTATTCTTTACTTTTAAGCTCATCAAAAGCTCTAAAGATTTTGTTTTGAAGGTCCTGCTGACTTTGCGGCTCCTCTTTGAACACACGCCGTTTCACTTCACCCCACAAAAAAAAGTAACAAGTGGTTAGGTCAGGCGACCTGGCCGGCCACTGAACAGGTCCACTACATCCTATCCACCTCTCTCCATACCTTTCGTTAAGGTACTGAAGTACAGGCAATTTGTAATGCGGAGTAGCGCCATCCTTCATGTAATAAAAGCTTCTGTTACGCTGCCTTTCGGCAAAAGTGCGCGCCCGCCCGCGACGGAATCAAGGCGAGGACTGAAACTAACTGAAAGGTGCGCTACACGAGCGCTGTTGCCATTTTCACGCACCCCCGATTGAAAAGTAGTGTGTCCATGATTTATTTTTATGAGGCAGACAAAAATAATAAAAAAAACAAATTTTTTTTTATTTGCCTAATGTATAAGTGAGGATATAACAATAAATATCCCGGACATTTCACACAGCGCCATCGTACCCCAAACTGAGCAAATTTGTTGTTATTGTTGCAGGAGAATCAGGATATCCCCTAAGAACAACACTCTTGACACCTATATTGAACACCGTACCAGGGTCTCTAGGAGCCTACTATACAGATCTGCATGTGTCAGCGCGGTCTATGGTAGAACGGTGCATAGGAGTGCTAAAGACTAGATTTAGGTAAGTTTATGTTAGCTGCAATACTTCTTTATTACCAACAGTCTTTCATAACATCGTTCAGATGCAAAATACTACTTTAATCAATTATTAATTAATTTCCTTTGAAAGTGTCTCTTGGTTGACCGGAAATTACACTATACGCCGAAAACTGCAGCAAGGATAACTAAAGCCTGCTGCGTTCTTCATAATGTTGCCCATGCCGCCGGTATCGAGTTTGACCCGCTCATAGATAAAGAACTCCGCCGCGAGCGCGAGCTCACCGAGCGCGCGTCTTTCAACGCCCCGCTCGAGACCGACGCCGAACGCCGAACAGCCAACGCGCGCAACCTTCTCGTCGCACTGCACTTGTGCAGCGCCTATGGCGCCAGAGATACTAAAGAGATACGAATATTTTGTTAATAAAAGATATATATTAGGTACATTCAATTTATTTTACTATTATTTTCCTACTTAGTTTCCTTGGATATTCCTTTCAGGCTCGTCATTACACGATGATAGCTAAAACAAAAGAAAAATAGTTTTATGAGATATTTCATATTACTAGGTGCAAAATTAACGAAGTCATTAAGACGGATACGGACAGACAAACGGACAAGCAAAGTTGACGAAATAATAAGAGTTTATAGTAGACTATGAAATATTAAGTACTAGCTTTTACCCGCGACTTCGTCCACGTTAGATAGTTTTTTTAGGCAGAAGTTCTAAAGTAGGTATGTGTATTCATAGTAAGTGTGACAGTGATATTAAAACAGTTCTTATCTCTACTGTTTACAGATGACTTGCTTGCTTCTGTTGTAAAAGGGACAATTCAAAATTTGCTATCCGGTGCACTGCCCTGAGAGATCAATATTTATAACCATTGAATACAAAAGTCAGTAGATAACAGAGTACTTACTCCAAGGTGCCGATTTGAGCACACTAAAATGTTCAGCATAAGTAGATAAGACAGATAAAAAGGTAATTTAAGTTACCTACTGTAATACATTTTTATACCTCTATACCACATTTTTTGTTTTTCTGTCCTCGGTAAAGAAGGCAATGTCCTTTCTCAACTTATTCCCATCATACTGAACAAATTTTGTTCTGAAACCTTTTCTGTATCTCCAATAGTTTATGTGGGCTCCTAATAGTAGTCCTGGTGGTCTACATAAGGTACTCCAGATCATCAATGTCCTTGTGAAAAGCAGCGGCCTATCATACTAAACAACTTTTATTTTGGAACCATTTCTGTATCTCCAATGGTATAGGTGGGCTCCTGATGGTAGACCTGGTGTTCTACATAAGGTACTCCAGATCTTCAATAACCTTGTGAAAAGAAGCGGCCCATCATACTGAACAAATTTTGTTTTGGAACTATGCCTGTATCTCTAATAGTTTAGCTGGGCTCCTGATGGTACACCTGGTGGTCTACATAAGGAACTCCAAAGCCCCGATGTCCTTGTGAAAAGAAGCGGCCCATCATACTAAACAACTTTTGTTTTGGAACCATGCATGTATCTCTAATAGTTTAGCTGGGCTCCTGATGGTACAACTGGTGGTCTACATAAGGTACTCCAGAGCCCCAAGGTCCTTGTGAAAAGAAGCGGCCCATCATACTGAACAACTTTTGTTTTGGAACCATGCATGTATCTCTAATAGTTTAGCTGGGCTCCTGATGGTAGACCTGGTGGTCTACATAAGGTACTCCAGATCCCCAATGTCCTTGTGAAAAGAAGCGGCCCATCATACTAAAAAACTTTTGTTTTAGAACCATTTCTGTATCTCCAATAGTTAAGCTGGGCTCCTGATGGTACACCTGGTGGTCTACATAAGGTACTTATGAGCCCCAATGTCCTTGTGAAAAGAAGCGGCCCATCATACTGAACAACTTTTGTTTTGGAACCATGCCTGTATCTCTAATAGTTTAGCTGAGCTCCTGGTGGTACACCTGGTGGTCTACATCTATACTCCAGACCCTCGAATGGTGATAAAAAGTAGCATATGTCCGTTCTCGGTATGCTAGCAATCTCTGTGCCAAGTTTCATGAAGATCGGTTCAGCGGTTTGGCCGTGAAAGCGTAGCAGACAGACAGACAGACAGACAGACAGACAGAGTTACTTTCGCATTTATAATATTAGTGTGGAAGTGTGGATGTACCCTTCATGCCCTCTTTCTTGCGTACCGTTTTAATATCATCTCCACCACAGGCACCAAGGTCGTTATTGCCTCACTAAATTTTGCCAGTGTATTGGCCTGCATCACGGCAGCCTCAGCTTGGTTGGTTAAGCGCAGACTGGGCCACCAGGGGCCTATTCAATAAAACTGACAATCCGACATAATTGTCAAAAACCTACAAATGATATTATTGACAGGTGCCCTTACCCTGTGTCGCGCAATCAGTAAAAGTTTATAAAAGCTTATTTTTACAAAAATGGTGCTGACGTCTAGCAGCGAGAGTAGTGATGAAGAATATATAGGACAAATACAACCGAGGCGTCAAATATCTAGTGCTCTCAGTTGGTCAGCTATTTCCTTCCACTTATTTTTTTTTCTCGTGTGTCACTTGTTCAGTTAACTTGCCAAACAGTAAATCTTTATTTTCAAATATATCAGCCCCAAAGTGGTAATTTTATTGTTCATGTCCATAATTGAAAGGTATCCAAAAACACCGACAAAACAAGAATTATAGTCACAAAAATCTCTTATTCGAATAAAGCTGCCCGCACACGTCCGATAATCGGTGACCGATTTTTTGTAGGAGTAAAATGGAACGCATTGATTGCAATGGTGTAACCCCACATCCTACAAATAGTCGGTCAGAAATAAAATCGGTGCATCCCGACTGATCCGATTGTCGGTGAAAAATGGAACACTCGGAAATGTATGCGTTAACGCACACTACTCACCGACAGTCGGCCGTCCATGACGTGCTACTCCCTCGAAACCAACAGACAAAGTGACGGACGTGTGCTTTGAGTCGGTCACAAAAACGGTCTTAAAAATCGGAGGAAAAATCTGCCCGATTATCGGTCCTATAAAAAGTCTGACGTGGGCGGGCAGCCTAAACATTAAAATTGTATGAATTATTGTAGTGTACCCTCACACAATTCCATAAATTAAATATTTGTCAATTTTGTCAGTAACCGACAAATTTGTCACGATTATGCGACAATTTTGTCACTGACAATTGTCACGGGGCTCGACCATGGTTTTTGATAATTGTAGAGTTTTATTAAACGCATTTACAATAGCGACAATTTGTCAATACTTTACCTGTCGATTTGTGACATAATTGTCATTTTTATTAAACGAGTTTACCATGACAATGCGACAAATTTGTAGGTTTTTGACAATTATGTCGGATTGTCAGCTTTATTATATAGGGCCCAGGGGCCCAGGTGTTAAATTTTCCCATTAGTTGTAGGCCTCTGACATATGCAACAACGGCCATGTTAGTAGTGCTAGTGATGAATAGCAATTGGGACTGTAAGCTTAACGTGCTCTCCGAAGCACGGAACCCTATTTCTTACCGACCATTAATCAGGTGATACAGCCTATAGATTTAAGATAAGATAAGAATACTTTATTAGCACACAAAAGGAAAGAACATGAATATATACAGCCAAAGTAAAAGTTAATGAGCATACAATTAGGCGGACTTATTGCTAACAGGCAATCTCTTCCAGACAACCTAGGTACAGGAAATTGTATATAGAGCAGCGGGAGCAGTGCATAATCGTATTTGCATAGGACTATACGTTAAATAATTACTACGAACAAATTATAAATAAATAAATGTTCATAAAATATACTTCTTTCTATACAATATTATACAGTCTCCAAATATAATATAATAACTACTATACATATACTACACACTAATTAATAAATACCGACTTTACACAAAGTGACTATCTAAAATGGCGAACAACCATTAACAGTATCCACATTGAGACTCAAAGTGCTTACGAAGGAGATTTTTAAAAACGTTTAAGGATTTAGCTTGCCTGATAGACGGCGGTAGGGCGTTCCACTGGCGCACCGCCTGGACCGTGAAAGATCGGTAAAAGAAGTTAGTGGGTTCTACTGGGCACACGAGCAGGTTTGCGGTGCCGGAGCGTTTTGGACGACCGTGCAGAGAGAAGCGGTAAGTAAAACGATCCTTCAGATACGGAGGAGCATGAGAGTCGTTGAGGATTTTGAAGAGGAGGGTAAAAAGATGGGTACTACGACGCAGTTGGATGGGCAGCCATTTTAATTTTGCGCGGTATTCAGATACATCATACGGTCATATTTTCGTAACCCGAAAATGAATCTAATAGCCATGTTCTGGAGCCTTTCAAGTTTATTGACTAGCACTTTGTTCGCGTCGTTGTAGCAAGGATCAGCGTAGTCTAAAATCGGGAGTAGCAGGGCTTCAGCAATCTCTTTTTTAACAAGGCGCAATAAAAGCACCGATGAATAGCCAATTCACAGATAAAACGCTATATGACAGTGCGCCCTGCTACATAGAATAACTCATTATATAGCAGGGCGCCTCGCTGTATTGCCACTTCCGTTTAATAAAGCAGAATCGACAAGTTTTTCACGACAATTTATCACCTGTCACCTGGCCTTAAATTAATAAAATTAAATAGGGACCTAGCTATTAGGCTATTAGTGCGGGCGCGCAGCTTCTCGATCCGCATGACCAACGCGCGGCTCTCGTCGAGCGCCATTCGACTTGCTGTCGGAAAAATAAAAACTTTAGCGTTAATAAATAAGTCATAGCTTTACAGTTTTTTTTTCGATATTTTGATATTTATCGAAAAATTATGCTTGAAATTGTAACTAAGTTTCACCATTCACAATATTTCGATGGTTTGTACTCTAGCAAGATTGTTTTCTTCGTTTTTTTGGGATTTTAAGGTAACTCATACATACTTTGCCTACAATAAATTAATATCAGTTAAATAATTTTAATTTGTAGGGAACCCTTGCTGCACGAATGCAACTCACACTTCTCAGTTTTTTTACTTACTTTGTGCTTGAGTTTGGACTCTTGAAGCTGCTGTACGATCATTTCGCTGCTGCCGACGATGCCGTCTTCTACGCGGCGTCGATGGTCGGTTCCGCGGCGACTGCCACAGTAGTGACTGCGACGAGGGGCCAGGCAATTGCAGCTGGGTGGCTTCATCTGAGCTGAAATAGTGAATAATAATTTTGAAACAAATTGAATAAGCTTGTTTTTTTATTTTCTATGATGGACAAACAAGTAGATGGATGGGCCATCTGATGGTGTGAGGTGTGGAACGTACCGTATTTATCTATACCTTAGATATAGGTAGGTTACTATGTAGACGTGGTAATGGATGTGGTGGCTTAGTTGTAGCTTGATGTGTGTAGCAGGAAAGCAAGCGAATGAAAGATTGCATTTATCACAGGTACACAGTTTATTGAAATGAAGCACAAGAAAGTCACAGATTACAGTTTACCAGTTCAAGATAGAAGGAGAAATACGAAAGAAGGAAAAGCTTAGATGAGAGCAGAGAAATTAGATGAAACAATGCAAAAAACGTTAGATCGCGTAAGCGGTATAGCGAACGGCTAGTCAATCGGGCGTGTATTCGCCGCCGAGCACAGATTTTGACTGGCGAGCCTTCGAGCGTCGCCGGCGCAGCGGCAGACGGTTAAGTGATCGGGCCACCGCGGGGAACGCGCGGGTGCTGGGACCGGCAGGGTAAGCCTGACCGCGCCCAATGTATTAACTATATAAAAATTCAATCGGACGGAATGTCCGAATGTGAGACACTTATTATTTTGATATTTATATAGAAAATTTGTAGTTTTGTGTCTAATATTATTACATATTTATATAGGTAGTTGTAGTACATAATTTATACATAATAATTATTTGTAAATATTTTACTAGGTTAAGTAGTATGTTAGTTTAGGTTTAAATACATGGTGTGACAAAGTCACCACAGTTACTATGTAGACTGTATGTACAATAGGTTTAATGTGCAATAAACGGCCATCAAGAGACAACGCTTGTTTCCTTTATTTATTAATTATATCCTCTATCACACTCACTGGATGGACTCAAATGGAATTTCGATTAACATATTTTCGATTAGGTATTTTTGCGAAAAAAAATAATTCGAACGATAGTAGTATCGAAACAATTTTGTAGCGAAATGAAATTCACCGAAAAGCCCCGTCGCCGAATAACAAAACTCGAAAGACATTCATTACCTTCGAATTAGTTTTGTCTCGACAGACTTTCCTCCGAAAATATTTTCCGACGATCGGCTACTATCCGACTACTTATATTTCAAAGTAGGTAGCAAGGTATTACACTACACGTCCGTTCGGCATACATAACTGATTGCCTTGAGTACTTTTTTTCAAAATCTCTACAGTACCAGATGTATCATACATACGTTTATATATTACCAAATAGGAAGAGTGAAGTGTAATAGTGGTTAGCAGTCATTCAATTGATTAAATGACAAAACGTTTTATCGCCAACTAAAAAATTTTTATATAACTTTTTATTGGATGAAGAATTTTACTCAGTTGATGAATATATTACTATAAATAAAATAAAACACATTTATGACATTATTTATTTTATTTTAGTTTTACATTTGACGTTTACCTAAAATCTTTTTGGTATTAAACCTTTTACTTTTAATAAATTGTCATTTCATTTTTATTATGTATGTATTCAATATTGTTTTTTAATTTACATTTTTATTTAATTTTGATTTGATTTAGTTCTAGAAAATCATACCTTAGTTAGAACTCCTAGTCAATATAATATAGCAAAGCAAGCAATCGAGTTAGCATTGGGAAAATGAACTTTTTAAAGGCGTTAAGATTTCAAAATATAGATGACACCGTTTGATATTAATCTCATCAGAAAATTGCGATATGGTCGTTGAATCGAATTATATAGTACCTACAAATTTTCCCCCCAGCGGTTTCACCCCCTGCTAATCATTTTCCCGCGGGAATGAGATATTTTTTCGTGGTCAAAAGTAGCATAATATGTGTGTTTTATTCCAGGATAGTCTATATGATTACCAAATTTTATCCAAAACCGTCATGCCGTTTGAGCGTGAAAACACACATACACAGAAACACATAACATACACACACAACCTCTTGGATTTAAAATCTAGGTATGGGTTTAGAATTCGAAGCTACTGTCTTTCGTGTGTCAGTAATCGAATTACAGTTATTCGATACCAAGTTTTTTCGGAGAAAAGTCCGACGATGCATCATATTTTGCTGCAAAGTAATTTCGGTTCTAATATTGTTCGGGTTGTCATATTTCAAAAATATATTCTTTCGTTCATGTACTAATCGAAAATATGTACATCGAAGAGACGGTTGAAAAAATTATCGATGCTATAGATTTTTACAATAGTTGCCTAACAGGGGATGATTGTAAGAAGAATTTAATTGATTTTGTTTTCAAAACAAGACTTACAAAGTAAGCCAAACTCAAACTGAAATCAGAGTATTCTAGTTGCAAAAGTTTGATGGAAGATATGAGAGCGTTCTTACTAACTTAAAAATCTCCGAACTCATTGCTTACTCAGCTCAACAATATTGTACAGAATGAGATGACTATGACTCAGTATGCTAGTAAGATAGAGGAACTTATGGTTGACCTTACAATTTCGTAGGCGGGAACAAATGATAAAGCCTACGAAATTTTAGGGCCACTCAATGAAAACATGGCTATTAAAAATTTTGCGGATGGGTTAAGAACTAGACGTTTAAGCACGATTATTTCAGCCCGTAACTACACTGAACTCAAGGACGCCGTTCGTGCCGCCCAGGACGAGGAAGAGTCGCGACCCCTACATTCGACTTCAAACACGGTGATGAATATACGTGGTAAGTACTCTTACTACAATAAACCTACCCCGACTCGAATGCGAGGTGGTACTTATTTCAGAAACTATCGCGGAAATTTCAATCCATTTCGAGGTTATTTCAGCAATTATTCTAGAACACCACAGAATAATAATTTTAATTATCGCGCGCGTCAACCGCGTGGTATTGCATTTCATTCGAGTCACGGTCGAGGTACACATGGTAGAGGCTTTCGTAGAGGTGTTTATACAGTACAACATTATGATGGGTATGATAATATAGAGACGCAAGAACGACATGCGACTTCTGATAATTTGTTTCGTCCCTAAATTAACAGAACACATTTTATCCTATAATTTAAGAAATTCAAAATATGTTTGCCTACACATATATGGTAAAAAAAAATCATGGCTACTCGACTCCGGAGCATCATTATCAGCAGTAAGCATACATAGCTACCTGTAAACATACAAATATATGAAGACCCAATTACTATTCATGGTATAGGTGGAAAAATATATTCTGATGGTTACGTTTATTTACCTATTAGAACTGCTGAAGAAAAGATTTTTCATCACAAATTTTACTTATTTAAAGGAATGCCATGCAAATCAGACGGAATTTTGGGTCAAGATTTCTTAAACAGATTTGAAAAAGTAAATTTTGATAATAAAAACTCAATTTTGACTCTGGAAAATCTAACAAAAAATTATATTTTAAAACTTTATGATAACCCAAAAATAACAAATAATCCACACTAATATTATAAATGCGAAAGTAACTCTGTCTGTCTGTCTGTCTGTCTGCTACGCTTTCACGGCCAAACCGCTGAACCGATCTTCATGAAACTTGGCACAGAGATTGCTAGCATACCGAGAACGGACATAGGCTACTTTTTATCACCATTCGAGGGTCTGGAGTACAGATGTAGACCACCAGGTGTACCATCAGGAGCCCAGCTAAACTATAAGAGATACAGGCATGGTTCCACAACAAAAGTTGTTCAGTATGATGGGCCGCTTCTTTTCACAAGGACATTGAGGATCTGGAGTACCTTATGTAGACCACCAGGTGTACCACCAGGAGCCCAGCTAAACTATTAGAGATACAGGCATGGTTTCAGAACAAAAGTTTTTCAGTATGATGGGCCGCTTCTTTTCACAAGGAAATTGAGGATCTGGAGTACCTTATGTAGACCACCAGGTGTACCATCAGGAGCCCAGCTAAACTATTAGAGATACAGGCATGGTTCCAAAACAAAAGTTGTTCAGTATGATGGGCCGCTTCTTTTCACAAGGACATTGAGGATCTGGAGTACCTTATGTAGACCACCAGGTGTACCATCAGGAGCCCAGCTAAACTATAAGAGATACAGGCATGGTTCAAAACAAAAGTTGTTCAGTATGATGGGCCGCTTCTTTTCACAAGGACATTGAGGATCTGGAGTACCTTATGTAGACCACCAGGTGTACCACCAGGAGCCCAGCTAAACTATTAGAGATACAGGCATGGTTCCAAAACAAAAGTTGTTCAGTATGATGGGCCGCTTCTTTTCACAAGGACATTGAGGATCTGGAGTACCTTATGTAGACCACCAGGTGTACCACCAGGAGCCCAGCTAAACTATTAGAGATACAGGCATGGTTCCAAAACAAAAGTTTTTCAGTATGATGGGCCGCTTCTTTTCAGAATGACATTGAGGATCTGGAGTACCTTATGTAGACCACCAGGTGTACCATCAGGAGCCCAGCTAAACTATAAGAGATACAGGCATGGTTCAAAACAAAAGTTGTTCAGTATGATGGGCCGCTTCTTTTCACAAGGACATTGAGGATCTGGAGTACCTTATGTAGACCACCAGGTGTACCACCAGGAGCCCAGCTAAACTATTAGAGATACAGGCATGGTTCCAAAACAAAAGTTGTTCAGTATGATGGGCCGCTTCTTTTCACAAGGACATTGAGGATCTGGAGTACCTTATGTAGACCACCAGGTGTACCACCAGGAGCCCAGCTAAACTATTAGAGATACAGGCATGGTTCCAAAACAAAAGTTTTTCAGTATGATGGGCCGCTTCTTTTCAGAAGGACATTGAGGATCTGGAGTACCTTATGTAGACCACCAGGTGTACCATCAGGAGCCCACCTTAACTATTAGAGATACAGGCATGGTCCAAAACAAAAGTTGTTCAGTATGATGGGCCGCTTCTTTTCACAAGGACATTGAGGATCTGGAGTACCTTATGTAGACCACCAGGTGTACCATCAGGAGCCCACCTAAACTATTAGAGATACAGAAATGGTTACAAAACGAAAGTTGACCAGTATGATGGGCCGCTTCTTTTCACAGGGACATTGAGGATCTGGAGTACCTTATGTAGACCACCAGGAGTACCACCAGGAGCCCAGATAAACTATTAGAGATACAGGCTCGGTTCCAAAACAAAAGTTGTTCAGTATGATGGGCCGCTTCTTTTCACAAGGACATTGAGGATCTGGAGTACCTTATGTAGACCACCAGGTGTACCATCAGGAGCCCAGCTAAACTATTAGAGATACAGGCATGGTTCAAAACAAAAGTTGTTCAGTATGATGGGCCGCTTCTTTTCACAAGGACATTGAGGATCCGGAGTATTTTATGTAGACCACCAGGTGTACCATCAGGAGCCCACCTAAACCTGAACCTGTTTCTAAAAAAACTATCTAACGCGGACGAAGTCGCGGGTAAAAGCTTCCACACTAATATTATTAATGCGAAAGTAACTCTGTCTGTCTGTCTGTCTGTCTGTCTGTCTGCTACGCTTTCACGGCCAAACCGCTGAACCGATCTTCATGAAACTTGGCACAGAGATTGCTAGCATACCGAGAACGGACATAGGCTACTTTTTATCACCATTCGAGGGTCTGGAGTACAGATGTAGACCACCAGGTGTACCATCAGGAGCCCAGCTAAACTATTAGAGATACAGGCATGGTTCCACAACAAAAGTTGTTCAGTATGATGGGCCGCTTCTTTTCACAAGGACATTGAGGATCTGGAGTACCTTATGTAGACCACCAGGTGTACCACCAGGAGCCCAGCTAAACTATTAGAGATACAGGCATGGTTCCAAAACAAAAGTTTTTCAGTATGATGGGCCGCTTCTTTTCACAAGGAAATTGAGGATCTGGAGTACCTTATGTAGACCACCAGGTGTACCATCAGGAGCCCAGCTAAACTATTAGAGATACAGGCATGGTTCCAAAACAAAAGTTGTTCAGTATGATGGGCCGCTTCTTTTCACAAGGACATTGAGGATCTGGAGTACCTTATGTAGACCACCAGGTGTACCATCAGGAGCCCAGCTAAACTATAAGAGATACAGGCATGGTTCAAAACAAAAGTTGTTCAGTATGATGGGCCGCTTCTTTTCACAAGGACATTGAGGATCTGGAGTACCTTATGTAGACCACCAGGTGTACCACCAGGAGCCCAGCTAAACTATTAGAGATACAGGCATGGTTCCAAAACAAAAGTTGTTCAGTATGATGGGCCGCTTCTTTTCACAAGGACATTGAGGATCTGGAGTACCTTATGTAGACCACCAGGTGTACCACCAGGAGCCCAGCTAAACTATTAGAGATACAGGCATGGTTCCAAAACAAAAGTTTTTCAGTATGATGGGCCGCTTCTTTTCAGAAAGACATTGAGGATCTGGAGTACCTTATGTAGACCACCAGGTGTACCATCAGGAGCCCAGCTAAACTATAAGAGATACAGGCATGGTTCAAAACAAAAGTTGTTCAGTATGATGGGCCGCTTCTTTTCACAAGGACATTGAGGATCTGGAGTACCTTATGTAGACCACCAGGTGTACCACCAGGAGCCCAGCTAAACTATTAGAGATACAGGCATGGTTCCAAAACAAAAGTTGTTCAGTATGATGGGCCGCTTCTTTTCACAAGGAAATTGAGGATCTGGAGTACCTTATGTAGACCACCAGGTGTACCATCAGGAGCCCAGCTAAACTATTAGAGATACAGGCATGGTTCCAAAACAAAAGTTTTTCAGTATGATGGGCCGCTTCTTTTCAGAAGGACATTGAGGATCTGGAGTACCTTATGTAGACCACCAGGTGTACCATCAGGAGCCCACCTTAACTATTAGAGATACAGGCATGGTTCAAAACAAAAATTGTTCAGTATGATGGGCCGCTTCTTTTCACAAGGACATTGAGGATCTGGAGTACCTTATGTAGACCACCAGGTGTACCATCAGGAGCCCACCTAAACTATTAGAGATACAGAAATGGTTACAAAACGAAAGTTGACCAGTATGATGGGCCGCTTCTTTTCACAGGGACATTGAGGATCTGGAGTACCTTATGTAGACCACCAGGAGTACCACCAGGAGCCCAGATAAACTATTAGAGATACAGGCTCGGTTCCAAAACAAAAGTTGTTCAGTATGATGGGCCGCTTCTTTTCACAAGGACATTGAGGATCTGGAGTACCTTATGTAGACCACCAGGTGTACCATCAGGAGCCCAGCTAAACTATTAGAGATACAGGCATGGTTCAAAACAAAAGTTGTTCAGTATGATGGGCCGCTTCTTTTCACAAGGACATTGAGGATCCGGAGTATTTTATGTAGACCACCAGGTGTACCATCAGGAGCCCACCTAAACCTGAACCTGTTTCAAAAAAAACTATCTAACGCGGACGAAGTCGCGGGTAAAAGCTAGTATTTTAATAAAACCGCCGCGTAGTGAATCAATACATTACATTCATATAGAAAATTTGACCCAAGATTGCGTCGTATTACCTCAGGAAATTAAGAAAAATGTCTTTTTAGCGAGTACCATAGCAACTCCTATAGCTAATATAATACCTATACAAATACTGAATACTAGTAACGAAGAGGTTATTGTACCAGTATTCCAACCTAAAATATATTTGTTAAATAAATATAAAATGTGTTCATTTTATAAATACGAA
>JAQAHW010000084.1:600000-790346 GCA_027580185.1 Tuta absoluta | reverse complement strand
GGGGGGATTAGGCCTATTGCGGTGGGGTGCGTTCTTCGTCGCCTTGTGGCAAAAGTTGGTTGTCGTCTTATTTTGCCTACTTTGCAGGACATTTTCCAGCCTAGGCAATTGGGTTTTGGGACTAAGGGTGGTTGTGAGGCAGCGGTCCATACAACGCGTACGTTTTTAGATCAGCCAGGTAGGGACGTCTTACTAAAGGTTGATGTGAAGAACGCGTTTAATACGGTTGACCGCGGCGCTCTCTTAAAAGAAGTCAAGGAGCACATTCCCAACATGTATCCGTTTTTGTGGCAGTGTTATAGTCAGCCTACAAAGCTTATTTATAGGGATCAGGAGTTGTCATCGTCCACAGGTTGCCAGCAGGGTGATCCACTAGGCCCAGCTATTTTTGGTCTGGCAATACATCCTTTAATTTCAAAGTTAAGGTCTCCTTTGAATGTTTGGTATTTGGATGATGGCACCTTGGGGGGGGATGTCATTACTGTCCTTGAAGATTTGAAATCATTAATAACCGCTTTTACCTCAATCGGGCTAGAATTGAACACGTCTAAGTGCGAGTTATTTGTAAACTCCTCAGTTTCGTCATCATCTAGAGAGGAGATAATTCAGAAGTTCAATAGTTTGGCCCCAAATTTAAAGGTTGTGGACTCGGACTCTTTGTATATGTTGGGGGGCACCAGTTTTCGATTCAGCATTCCCATCGTACGTCGAGGAACAGATAGAGATATTTCAAGTTTCGATGGACCGGCTTTATCAAATAAATGCTCACATGGCCTTATTTATAGTGAGGTACTGTCTATTCGTGCCAAAATTTACGTACGTCCTACGGTGTTCCTGTTTTTGGAGGCATCGGGACGCCTTGGCCAGATTGGATAGTGTCGTCAAGGATGCTTTGGTTGAAATTCTTAACTGTGCGCTTGATGGATTTGCTTGGGATCAAGCTTCACTACCCATTCGTTTTGGTGGTTTGGGAGTAAGAAGACCTTCCGATGTGGCTCTGCCCGCTTTCTTGTCATCTGCTCATGCTTCTAGCCTCATTTCCGGAATGTTACTTGGCCCTACTTTGGGTGCCGGAGAGGTGTCGGGGTTGGCAGATGCCAGGGATGCGTGGTGTTTGTTGTCTCGGAAGGATCTTCCTTCTGAGCTCCATTTGCAGAGACAGTGGGATGAGCCACTTTGCGTACGTGTCCAACAAGAACTGTTGTCTGCTTGCACGAGTAATGAAATTCGAGCGCGTTTGTTGGCGTCGTTTGAGTGGGAGTCCGGGCTTTGGTTGCAGGCTTATCCATCGTCTAATATTGGTACCATGTTGGATAAGACCACTTTATCATTGGCCGCTGGTTTGCGTTTAGGTGTTAAGACAAATGAGCCACACCGGTGTCGTTGTGGGGAGCGAGTCGGTGAATTTGGGCACCATGGCTTGTCGTGCTTAATGAGTGCTGGGCGTATTCCAAGACACGCGTCGATAAACGATATTATAAGGAGAGCATTGGTGTCAGCGGGAGTACCGGCTGTTTTAGAGCCAAATGGTGTCTGTCGCTCGGATGGTCGAAGACCAGATGGTATGTCCCTGATACCCTGGAAACAGGGTAGGGTTCTGGTCTGGGATGCCACGTGCGTGGATACTTTGGCTCCGTCGCATTTACCGGGCACTAGTGCACGAGCTGCTTCAGCGGCGCGGTCAGCGAAAATTTTAAAAAGACGAAAGTATGTGGATCTGGGGGATTCTTATGTATTTGTGCCTTTTGGGATTGAAACGATGGGTCCTTGGGGTCCGGAGGCAAAATTATTTTTAAGGGATTTAACAACGCGGCTCATTGAGTCAACTGGTGACCTGAGGGCTGGCAACTTTTTTGCTCAGCGTATAAGTCTTGCGGTTCAGCGGGGCAACGCTGCCAGCCTTTTAGGTACCTTGCCTCATTGCGGCGCGTTGGAAGAAGTGTTTAATTTATAAGTTAGTGAGTAAGTTTTTAATTTGTCAATTTATTTAAAGTATTTTGACGATGCATGTCGCGGACATATTTTGTTATTGTAAATTTAATTTTTAATTCAATGAAATAAACTATCCAAAAGTACACAGTTGGGCATGTCGGCGAGTGGCTTCCCTCCCGGATTACATAAAACATGGACATGGACGCAGGGCGAGTCAGGTTTGACTTAGGGCCTTGAGACCGTGACTAAATACCCGCACGTAAAGGCACACTGGTAAACTGCTCTGCAAGCACATCGGTTCCCACATGGACATAGTCCGTGGTCTCCCGGTACAGTCAAGCTGCACACAGAGAGACCTCGGGTTACAACACAGCTACTGATACTATCGAGTCCCCACTGGATCAGCTCGGCGGACGGGAATATTTACGGAAACGGAACTGCTTAAAAATTTTGCCACTTTCTTGTCTTTATATCCGTGATGTATGCATCTTTGTAAGACAGCATCCTGAGCTATTTAAAAAAAACTCTCAGGTTTTAGTAAGACAAACGCGGCATAAAGACAAGTACTATCAACCACCGAGCAAAACAATGTTTTTTAACAAAAATATAGTATGCATGGAAAAAACTCACTGAGTGGCTTCCAGAAAACTGCTTTTATAGTGTAAAATTGTATTTTCAACGTGACATTATGTTTTAGCTTCTAATGACTATTTTGAAATTGAATGACTTAATTGTATTATTATCTTGACATTTCACATTAATTTTAATTTTATTATATTAATTCCATGAAATAATTGAATAATAACTTATGACTATTAACGCTTTTATGTTCTATTTATTTGACACTATTTGATAAATTAGTTAATTTTGTATACATTTAATTTTGTATAAATTTAAGTGTGGAACTATTTGGTCAAAAAAAATTGCACGCTTGACGCAAGCAGAATACTGTACAGGAAACTAGCTTTAAGATCTATTTATTTACATGTATTCTTGCAAATAAAATTTGATTTGATTTGATTTGCTGATCCAGGACAGACTCTGACCCCTGGCTCGGTAACGGGCCGGTTTTATGCCGGCTAGACGCGGAGCACTAGTGTCCTGCGCTGAATGCTCTCAGTGACAGGGATCGTGCGCAACTAGGTTTTTAGCGTCGCTTAAGCATAGAACATGAAACTAAAGCCAACTTTCGTCTCCCGGTCCGGTGCTAGGCTGGACGCAAGGACACGACAAGCGGAGGCACGGTGAAGTGCTAGCCAGATATCCCGTGAATAGGCTCGGAATAAAAGCATTTAAGCTATACTGCAAAAGGCTAACTATTCACGAGGGGTCTCCCGGCCAGGAAGCGCCACAGAAATGTCGACACGTCTCTAAACGGGGATTCCACACCTGCCAAGTTCAGGGAATATCACGAGCGGAAGGCTTATCAAGACAGGGCGGAAATCGCACACACAACGGTCACCGAGCGAGCGATCAAACGTATGATTAAACATTTTACTAGCAGCCCGCCCAGCGGTTTCACCCGCTGCTAACAATTTCCCCCGGGAATAAGACAGTTGAATATAGCCTATGTTCATCAGAGATAATGTAGGATTCTAAAAATCTTGACTTCAATTTGAAACAAATATCGTTTTCAGATGGTGGTGGCATAAAGTTACATGCCATGTGATTAACCTGGCCAGCCCCATGGCAGTGCCTTTATTTTTATTTTTATTTTTTTTATCCCACCCGAGCCGGTTTTCTATTAGGATATAACCAAATTGTAATAAAAAAGAAAATTGTGTGATACAAATATCTTTTTTTAGAATGACGGTTCATGACGACAATAAGTGTTAATACTATCCTACATTGAATAAAAAATTTCAATTTCAATTATCGGTAAAAGATTTTTTTAAGTCGGTCCAGTACTTTCGGAGCCTATTCAATTCAAACAAACAATAAAAAAAAAACTGTTTCTAATATTAGTGTAGATTATATTATTATTATTTTATTGTGATGCCGGCTTAGAATAGCATCACCCTGTCACTATGGCGATACACAATTTTCCGAATGACCCTCAAACATATGTCAGACGTGGCGTTAATGTCCGTTTTTGCGGTCGTTTACGCTCTGCCTACCCCGCAAGGGATAATAGGCGTGATGTGTGTATGTATGTATTATTTTAGTGTAGATTTTTTTAATGCATTATTTAATGTGTTTTGTCGTCTTTTTTAAACCGAGTAAGGGACAGCCCTTCGAATACTGATAGGGTGCATGAAACATAAAACTGGACAACTTTCCCCAAGAAACATATGTCAGGAAACGCCAAAAAAATGACCTTCCATACAAAATCACAATCAGCTGACTGCATTCACTATGGGAAGTCAGTTTTTTTACGTTTCCTGAAATATGTTCCTCGAGGAAAGTTGTTCAGTTTCATGGTCTGCATGTTCTCTATCAGTATTCGGAGGGCTATCCCTGACACCCTTTAATACAGTGATGATTAAATGTAATCATTACACTGGTACGAATAATGTGGCGTAGTTTAAAAGTAGTTATTGTGGCATAACTGTAATAGTTAGACATATGGTATAGCGAACATTATTATAGATATTGATGTCCTCTATAAAACTGTAGTACATCACTTTGCTCTATTGTCAATAATTTCCACAGCGTACGCGATATAAGATATTTTTTGGTACATTTTTCAAACGTTGGGTTACATTATCGAAATTTTCACGCGGATCCCTATTTTTTTCTCGTATAAAATATATGATATGTTCTTTGTTCATCAGGAATAATATAGGATTCTAATGGTAAAAGAATTTTTAAAATCGGGCCAGTAGTTTCGGAGCCTATTCGATGCAAACAAACAAACAAACACAGTCACAGGTTTTGACGAAGCCTGTTGCTGATTTGTTCTGTATCTTTAAAATTATGTCTGACGATGCCTGTTGCGGATTAGCCCTTGTTTGAATTTTTTATAATCCAATAAATCTGCTAGTAAATATCATTAACAACAATCAAACAGACAAACAAACAATCAAATCTTTCCTCTTTATAATATTAGTGAAGTGATGTTGACAAAGTAAAGACGGTAAACGGTTTACGCGCCGGACCGCGGAGCTCTCTGCTGGCGGTGTATCTTCACCCAAAACTGCTGGAGAACTGACCACGGAGCAGCCGTGCGCGGCGTTATATGCTCTACCGCTGGCCACTTCCCCCGCCCCTAACGCGCAGAGGCGTGATCGCTACGGGCCGGACTAAGGAATCCACCAGGGTCGCACACATGCGGGCTGGCGGGCATTGTAACAGTTATCTAAAATAATACTCCCTGGGTTTAAATCCGTCAATCATTCGAATCAAAATTCGAATCGTTGGTTGGGTGTTGTTATGATTCACTGAGTCCGGATAGCTCTGGTAACTTTTACTGACATTTATTCTACTTATCCACACTAATATTATAAATGCGAAAGTAACTCTGTCTGTCTGTCTGTCTGTCTGTCTGTCTGCTACGCTTTCACGGCCAAACCGCTGAACCGATCTTCATGAAACTTGGCACAGAGATTGCTAGCATACCGAGAACGGACATAGGCTTTTTATCACCATTCGAGGGTCTGGAGTATAGATGTAGACCACCAGGTGTACCACCAGGAGCCCAGCTAAACTATTAGAGATACAGACATGGTTCCAAAACAAAAGTTGTTCAGTATGATAGGCAGCTTCTTTTCACAAGGACATTAAGGATCTGGAGTACCTTATGTAGACCACCAGGTCTACCATCAGGAGCCCAGCTAAACCATTAGAGATACAGACATGGTTCTAAAACAAAAGTTGTTCAGTATGATGGGCCGCTTCTTTTCACAAGGACATTGGGGCTTTGGAGTACCTTATGTAGACCACCAGGTGTACCACCAGGAGCCCAGCTAAACTATTAGAGATACAGGCATGGTTCCAAAACAAAAATTGTTCAGTATGATAGGCCGCTTCTTTTCACAAGGACATTGGGGATCTGGAGTACCTTATATAGACCACCAGATCTACCATAAGGAGCCCAGCTAAACCATTAGAGATACAGGCATGCTTCCAAAACAAAAGTTGTTCAGTATGATAGGCCGCTTCTTTTCACAAGGACATTAAGGATCTGGAGTACCTTATGTAGACCACCAGGTCTACCATCAGGAGCCCAGCTAAACCATTAGAGATACAGGCATGGTTCTAAAACAAAAGTTGTTCAGTATGATGGGCCGCTTCTTTTCACAAGGACATTGGGGCTCTGGAGTACCTTCTGTAGACGACCAGGTGTACCACCAGGAGCCCAGCTAAACCATTAGAGATACAGGCATGCTTCCAAAACAAAAGTTGTTCAGTATGATGGGCCGCTTCTTTTTGCAAGGACATTGAGGATCTGGAGTACCTTATGTAAACTACCAGGTCTACCATCAGGAGCCCACCTAAATTATTGGAGATACAGAAATGGTTCCAAAACAAAAGTTGTTCAGTATGATGGGGATAAGTTGAGAAAGGACATTGCCTACTTTTTACCGAGGACAGAAAAACAAAAATGTGGTATATAAAAATGTACCTATTACAGTAACTTAAATTACCTTTTTAACTGTCCTATCTACTTATGCTGACCATTTTAGTGTGCTCAAATCGGCACAACTGGAGTAAGTACTCTGTTATCTACTGACTTTTGTATTCAATAGTTATAAATATTGATCTCTCAGGCCGGATAGCAAATTTTGAATTGTCCCTTTAACAACAGAAGCAAGCAAGTCATCTTTAAACAGTAGAGATAAGAACTGTTCTTATATCACTGTCACACTAACTATGAATACACATACCTATTTTAGAACTTCTGCCTAAAAAAACTATCTAACGCGGACGAAGTCGCGGGTAAGAGCTAGTTTAAACATAAATTAACTAATATTATTCATAATTTAGTGAAAAATTGTATTAAAATATATGAACAACTGTTTATGACGTCTGTTCGGGTTGGGGATGCCAGCCCAAAAAAGAATAGTAACAGTACGGTCACGTACCAGTAACAATTCGGAAAAAAGTATAACGGGTATCCTGCCCGCGCTTGAAAATTTTGCAAGTTTTCAAAAATTGTATACCTAACACGGGAAGTGTTTTAAAATTTGGTACTCAAAGTATAACGGCTTCGAAAAGCAGTTGTGTGTGATATTAGATACAGAAAAAATGAAGATTTACCTCAAGCAGAAAAAGTGCAGATTCAAAAAAACTATATTAGTTATAGTGCTAATAATGTTTTTAGGAAACATGAGTTGTGCGCACAATATTTTTGGAAACGTCCTGCAGAATTAAATCTTGTACCAGAGCTAGAACAAACTGGAATGTGGGTAGATATCCAAAAACATTTATCGTATCATGTTTAAAATGCTGGAAGCCTTTTATTAGATGTTATAAATAATTGTGCTGAACAATTTAATTTGTTGGTTGCTGTTTTACATTATATTGTATTATATAAGAGGTGTAATTAGTTTTTTACAGCTCGCCTTTTTAAGCCGGTTTTTACCCAATCTCCCGCCTCGAAACCCTCAAGGAAGGGGATGATCGGGTTCAGTAACTCTGTTTAAAAAAAAATGTATTCTCCAATACTTTACTCAGAATTACAATTGTGTGGATGGCAGCTTGTCTTTGTATAATATGTGTGTTAATGTGAGAATCAAGTTGTGTGTAATATTTGTGTAATTGTAAGTCTTTGCTATAACGCCAGATGTTCCTATTACTGTCGGTATTACTTCAGTGGATGTTTTCCAAAACCATGTTATTTCAGTTTTAAGGAGATGATATTTACTCAATTTTTCTATTTCTTTGGCTCCAATATTATAATCTGATGGGACTGATATATCTTTATGGTAAGTTTAATTTTCTGTTTTATTTATATATATAATATCCGGTCTATTATGTATGACTGTTACATCCGTCTGCACCGGCATCTCCCACATCAGTTTCGCAGTTTCATTTCTCTAACTTGTGGTTGGGTTAAATGTACTTTCCACCACAGGCTAGTGGACTCCATACCATGTTTTTTAAGAAGGGTCCGATAGACATACTGAACTACATTGTAATGCCTTTTGGTAAAGTATGTGCCGGCTAACTTCTCACAACCCGCTACAATGTGTTGCGCGGTTTCGTCTTTACTGTCGCATAACCGACATTTCCCGTCAACAGGTCTTTTTAGTATGTCCCTTTCATGCTGCCTGGTAACTACAGCTTGGTTTTGCAGTGCGAATATAGACGCTTCTAACGAAGGAGACACTGGTTGCTTTTTCAGCCATCCAAAAGAGGACACTACATCAATATTATCTTTGTTAATACTGCTTTGCAAAACTGACCATGAAGAGGTTTAGCTTTTAGTTTATTAATGCTTTGTTTTATAGCTGCTGTTTTAACCACTTCGCTCAGGTCGAATTTTGCAACAATAGACTTGTATTGTACTTCAAGGACACATGTGTGCTTTTACGAGCGGAGTAGTTTTCGATATTTGTATAACGTTCTTTATTTTGAAATCCTATTTCTCTTATATTTTCTTCTTCTTCTTTTTGAATTGAATATTTTTCTTTTTTATTATCATGATTTATTATGGTTTTTTATTATGAAATCACTTCCTGATTCTAGATATTGTTTATATTTAATGACCTGTGTTTTAAAAAGCATTTCTATATATGTCAAACCTCTCCCATCTTTCTCTATGAGTAAATACAAGCGTTCTTCATCTGCTTATTGTTGTTGAGCTTTATTCATGTTGAAAATTTTTCTGGTTCTGACATCAATTTGTTTTAAATCAGTAAGTTTAAAATTAACTATGCCAAATGAGTAAAGTAAAACTGGAACTGCAAACTGTTTATAGCCTTTATAAAATTTCTGGAGTGAAGTTGGGAATTGATGATAGATTTACCTCTATAAAAGTACTCCTTTTGTAGCTGTTGCCACACCGCGCTATGATCTATTTTCCCAGATTTGTGAATGACTTATATATTTGTATTTTTGATCTTTATTAAGATGTTCAAATTCTTCTCCGCTTAAAAGTATATAACCTAATCCGTGTTGCTCATGTCTTCTACCTGATACTTGGTGTACAACGTTACACTTATCCAACCCAAAACTTATGCCTATATCCTTAGTGAAAAATTCTGTACTGTCAATAAGTATCCGTAGATTGTGTTTGTTATTAGAGTAAAGCTTTAAGTCAAACATGCACAGCAGATAGTTAATTTGAGTATTATCTTTAATTTATATCCCTTATCTATGTATTTATTTAAAATTTGCGATAGTGGGTTGATTGCTATACAAAAGAAGAGTGGAGATAATGAATCGCCTTGGAATATCCCGCGTCTGATGAAGATTGGTTCTGTGGTGACCGATTCAATCGTACCACGTGCTGTCATGACAACATTCCAGGTTGGCATAACTATCTCAAGGAATCCTTTGATACCACTCGGGCACTTGTATAGGTCTAGCAATCGTAGCAACCATTCATGAGAGATAGTATCTGTAGTGTATGATATTTCTACGTAGAGGGTAGCCTCTTAATTGTCAGTCATCAATATACCGTTGAACCGCTAACGTGTGTCTCATTGCGCTCCTAATAAGAAACCTAACAGTGGCGAGAGTAAAATAAATTACGCGTGCATATTTGTGTCAGAAACATGTATGCAGTCTGGCTTATGGTCTTCATACATTGACCGGATAGAAATGTACTTCATGGCAAACAAAGTGACGGGCGATCTACAGTTACCTACATTGATTGCAAGCATGGGTGACAATGCTTATGAGCTGCTAGTTAATCTTGCCAGCCCAAAGAAGCCTTCGGAGTTGAAGAAGCTAAGGAGTTAATGTCAAATCATTTGCAACCGACCCCGTCAGCACTCGCGGAGAGGTACCATTTCAGACAAAAGCGACAGACTGCGACGGAAGATGTGGCTGCTTATGTGGCGGAGTCAAAAAAGTTATCGCGTAATTGCAAGTTTGGTGCAAACTTTGAAGACAATTTACGCGATCAGTTTATTTGTGGTCTTAGGAGTGATTTGATAAGACAGCGGTTATTTGCTGAAGATGACTCAATTAAATTTTCGAAGGCGGTGACATTGGCCAATTCTTTGGAGGCAGCGGAGAAAAATGCTGCGGAGGTTGAAGGGACTACCAGTAGTGCCTCGAACATAAGCGCGGTGCATGCGTTAGCGCTCGGGCCGGGCGGCAGCCGGAGGAGTACATTCGGCGGCGGCAGCGGCGGTGGTATGCGGTCACGTGCGCCCGGTAATGGAGGCGGCGGTGGCGGCGCGAGCGGGCCGCGCCCCAGTAACTATTCTAGCGGGGCTAGAATAAGGAACTGTGGAGCCTGCGGGGCTACCAATCACGCTTACGGGTCTTGTCAATACCGGGAATATGTCTGCAGCCGGTGCCAGACCGTCGGCCATCTACGACGGGTCTGTCCGCAGGGACCGGATGAGCAGTCCAGGCGCAGAGGTCATCGAGGTCAAGGGAGACAACGAGTCGATTTCCACTACAAAAACGTCGATCAAGAGGCAAGCGGGTCGTGCGATGAGGGTGACGATCCTGAAGCGAGTTTAAACCTCCTAGCGCTCAATAGTTATAAGGCAGTAAGTTTACCTATTGGTATTAATAGTAAAATAATCTACATGGATATTGATACGGGCACTGCTATCGCTTGTATTAGTAAAGATACCTACGATCAATATTTTTCAAAATTACCGATTGAGAGAGTTGATAAATTTTTTAGATTTTACGATGGGTCCAGAATTCGGCCCATGGGTATAATTAGACCTATGGTTCGGTACAAAGGTCAAGCAGAACAACAGTTAGAATTATTTGTTATAAAAGGAGGTACAACTTTGTTGATAGGGAGGCAGAGGTTAGCCGAGCTTGATATCGATATTCCGAAGTTTAAAAAAAATGAATGTAAAATAGATAATATAGGTATAGATCATGGTGATAATGAAGTACGTATAATTCTCGACAGATATTTTTTTTTTTTTTTTTTTGTTATTTTATCTGCAATCAGTCCTAGGACTATAAGCAAATTTGTTCTGCATAAAATTGTTATTTGCAGAGTGTGACTCCCAGTGGAGACATCTCCTCTTTAGTATTTTTAAGGTGACTTTATTTTAGAGTCGATCCTCTAGTTCTAGGATATGGCTTCTTTTCAGCCGTTTCGAATATGTTTGGCATATCAGTTTTGAGGCCAGTTTGTTTGGATGGACTGCTAGTCGTCCCTGATACTTCGTCGCAGTTGATCTGATTTCCTCCATAACAGTGTCCATTTGAAGTTGTTCATGTATTTCGTTGTTGGTAATGTACCAAGGGACATTTGCAATAGATCTCAAGATCTTGTTCTGTGAACGCTGCAGGATGGAGATGTTAGAGTTAGAAGCACTTCCCCAGAGCTCTATTCCATACATCCATACTGGTTTCAGGATGCTTTTATAGATCAGGAGCTTGTTATCAGTTGACAGTTTACTATTTCGACCCAATAGCCAATATAAGTTTTTATATCGAAAGTTTAGCTCGTCTTTTTTACATTTGATGTGCTGCTTCCAGGTAAGTCGTCGATCAAGATGCATGCCAAGATATCTTACGTGGTTGCAGTGTGGTAGGGTATGATTTTCTAGCTGCACTGGCGGACAGTCACCTTTTTTGAGAGAGAAAGTAACCTGGACTGATTTTGATGAACTGGCTTTTATCTTCCAACTTTGTAGCCACTTGCTGATTTCGTCAAGTCCCTTTTGTAGATTGGTCGTAGCAATAGTGGGATCCTTACTACTAGCAAGAATAGCGGTATCATCGGCAAAAGTAGCCGTAGTAACGTCAGGTACCTCTGGAAGATCTGCAGTGTATAGTGTGTACAGCACTCGTCCCAAGACGGATCCTTGCGGCACGCCGGCCTTGATTTCAAAGAAAGCAGAGGTTTCCTCAGCTTCGCTTACTTGGAAAAGTCTTTCTGTAAGGTATGAGCGTAACAGAGGAAAGTAACTGTGTGGAAGAGATGTCTTTATTTTGCACAGAAGACCTTGGTGCCAGACTTTGTCGAAAGCTTGTTGAATGTCAAGGAAGACAGATGAGCAATACTCCTTTTGTTCCAAAGTATCTCTGATTTTGTTATACACTCTGTGTACTTGCTCTACTGTTGAGTGCTTTCTTCTGAAACCGAATTGATGATCTGGTATTATTTTATTTTCTTCTAATATTGGTAAAATTCTACGCAATATGATTTTCTCCATCATCTTTGACAAGATTGGCAGTAAACTAATAGGTCTATATGATGTTACTTCGTTCGCTGGCTTGCCCACTTTGTGAATCATGATGATTTTTGATACTTTCCATATGTTAGGAAAGTGTTGTACTCTTAGTATGCCATTGAAAAGGGTGGTTAAGAAAACTATGGCCTTCCTTGGGAGCTCTTTCAATACCTCTTTGGTAATAAGATCAAACCCTGGTGCTTTTTTATCCTTGAGTTCCTTTATGATCCTTCCGACCTCCTGAACTGTAACAGGTTTTGGTGGCAGATCTAGTTGTTGAGCTTGGTTTAGGATGGCTTCAACTGCTTCATCGGATTCATCGTCTTTTGTGTCATTGGGGACAAAAACTTTTGCTAGATGTTCAGCGAAGGTGTCAGCTTTATTATTTTTTCTAATGGGAGGTTTTGCTTCCTGGGGTCTATCATAGGATTTTGTGAACTTCCATAGAGAATAATTCGTTGGCGCAGTTGCAGTAAGAGACTCAAGCTTTGATCCAAGTGTATCGTCATGCCATTTTTGTATGGTCTCTTTCAAATCTGAAGAGGCCTTGTTGAGAGCAGTTTTATCTTTTTTGTGTCTGCTCAGATGCCACACACGCCTGAGCATACGTTTCTCCAGGATTTTATTTCGAATGTCTATTGGATTGTTTGTGCTACCACTTTTATGAACTAAGTCAGGTGTGTTTCTCCAGCATACTTCTTGGATGAGATTCGTGAAGTAGAAAGTTGCTTCTTCTATGTCTTCTGGAGTTTTGAGTGCCAGTTTTAAGTTAATGTTTTCTTCGATGTAATCTCGAAATGAGCACCAATCAGTGTGTTTGTTGTATAGTGTTTTTGGCTTTTCTTGTTCTATTATCATAGTACTAATAGTTAAGAGAACAGGGGTATGGCTGGTGGAACTGTCCAAGCATGACTCCACTTTTAGATAGTGTCTAGACAGACCCTTGACTATGAAAAAGTCTAGCAGATCTGGGATCTTATTGGGGTCTGTTGGCCAGTTAGTCGGTTCTGCTGTAGATATTATGGTCAGTTTATTTTCATCTACACTAAGTTTTAGCTGTCGGCCTCTAGTTGTATTTAATCTGGAGCCCCAGAAAGTGTGTTTCGAATTCCAGTCTCCCCCAGCCACGAAGCGATCACCTAGGGTTTGGAAGAACTCGGAAAACATTTTCTCGTTTAATTTAGGTTTTGGTGGGCAATATACGGCCGCAATATTGAAATACCCACATTTGTCTTCCACTGCGACAGTCGTTGCTTGTATGTGATCCGTTTTAAATTCCAGTAACTGGTGATGTTTAATTGTTTGGCGTATGATAATTGCTGTTCCTGCGTGACCTGTTCCATCTGGGTGTTGTGTTACATAAGTCTGATATCCTCGGAATTTTACATTTGTGGTACTAGTACAGTGTGCTTCGGAGATGAGAACAATATCAAGTTTGTGTTCCTTAATGAATGTTTCTACTTCATTTTTATTCGGGGCTAACCCGTCTGGGTTCCAAGTTGCTACTCTGAGTGAAGTCATTTCGACAATTTGTTTATGAGAGTTGCTATGAGGCCAATCAGGCTACCCATTTGTTGTAAGATTTGATCAAATTTTTCAGCTTGTTTGAGGAGGAGGTTTTCTATTCTATTATTAGTTATTTGTGGCTCAATAAATTCTTTTTCTGTGTGATCGTATTTATTTTGAGAGTTTAGGGTTTCAGAATATGTCCTAGCAGTTTTGGGGTTTTCTGTTTTTCTGTAGGTGGCATTATTGTTGACTGGTTTATCTTGTGGAGTTTCCATTTGCATCTCTTTATTTTTGATCGGTTGTTTTTTCAATTTTCTTGCGAAGATTTCCTTATAGACTTCGCAACCTTTATAATTTGCCGGATGTAAGCCAAAACATAGCGCGCACTTTGCTGGTGTATTTCGGTCGACCTTCGGACATTCAGATGTTTTATGTGCTTCAGCGCATTTAACGCACCGGAATGGCCTCATGCAATTTGTTTTTGGAGTGGCCATACTGTTGGCATCTCTGGCATTGTACAATTGTATTTCTTTTGCGAGGATCTTCTATGATGACCGATTGGTGGAATATGTATTTAATTTCTTTAGCCAGTTTGTTTTTGGGGCTGGGAGCAAGGTTTACGAAGAATGTAGAGGTCGGCTTTTTTTCCGGACCATACTTAGCATTTATTATTTCTCCTACAATGGTGTTACCGGTTTTTTCTATCTCTTCCTGTATTTCGTTAAAAGGAGTTGTTGGATGTAGGTTTTTAATAACCATTCTGAACGATCTCTCATCCTTTTTGGTGAAGGTGTGACCTATGAGACCCTTTTCTCGTATGAGTTGAATCAGCTTTTTATAAACGTCAGTATCAAGACTGTTGATTCTTATTTGGTTTTTGTTCACAGTTTTGTATGTAAACTGGTCCTTCTCAGCAACTGTCTTCAATAGTTTCGACAATTTATTCAGGTCTTCTATACCATAAAGCATGATAGGTGGTGGTTTGCATGGCTTTTTGGCCATTTCGGTAGTGTTGTCTTCTTCAGTTAGGTCCACAGGTAATGTATTAAACCTATTTTGAGTTGGTATGTAATCAGACGGGTGGGTCATTTTTTTTCGCTTAGGATTTCGTGCTATGGGAGCTCTTTGCCATTCTGGGCAAGTTGACTGGCCTTGCTGACCTATTTGCTGTGTCTTGCTTAGGTTATTAGCATTTGCAAGGTTGTTAGGATTGCATTCACTTTCAGATAGAGATCTAGGTTTATTGTTAATAAATAGTGAAGGATGGAAAGCCTGTTGTACAAGTTTTTTTCCTGTTGTATTAGGGAGTGTTGTTTGGGAAGAGTTCACTTCCATGTTTAAAGAATTTAGTTTTTGCTGCGGGGAATTCATGTTTTAGAATTGGCAACATTTTTATATTTGACAGTTGTCATTGTCTTTAGTTTATGGTTTGTTTTTATGGTTTTTATTTTTGTGAGGGTAGAAGTAAAAAGTCAATCAAAAGCAAATTGTCAGTTGAGAGTGTTTTCACTGTGTTTTTGCACTTATTTCGGCGTATTTCACTTAGATAACACTATCACACATGAGTCAGAGGTTCATTAACACTTTCATGTTAGTTTTGTCACAAAATTCACTGTTTTTAGCACAATTTCAGTTTAATCTTCAAGAGAGCACTTTGCACAATCATGACAGATGACAGATTCTACAGATATAAGGAAGTTTTTGGCGGCGGGCTGGGGCGGTACACGGGCGGGCGGGCGACGCTTCGTGTGCGGGAGGGCGCGGTGCCCGTGTTCCAACACGCGCGGCCGCTGCCGTACGCGCTGCGCGAGCGCGTCGACGCCGAGCTGGATGCCATGCTGCGCGCCGGCGTCATCGAGCCCGTCAACTGTTCCGACTGGGCCTCGCCTCTGGTGCCGGTCAATAAGACGGACGGTACGTTGCGAATCTGTGCGGACTACAAAGCGACTGTAAATCCTGTATTGCTGATCGACCGTTTTCCATTACCTAAAATTGAAGACGTTCTTGTGGGGTTAAACGGGTCTCAATTTTTCAGTAAAATAGATTTGTCACAGGCATATAATCAGGTGGAGCTGGATGAATCAAAAATGTACACGGTCATTAATACACATAGGGGATTATTTCGCTATAACAGATTAATCTATGGGTTGTCCTCTAGTGTAGGTATATTCCAACGGATTATGACTAATATCTTCCAAGGCATTCCTAATGTACAAGTCTTCCTAGATGACGTAATAATTGGAGTTAAAACTAAATTGGAGCACGTCCAGGCACTTGAGGAGGTTTTTAAGAGATTGTCCGATAACGGGTTAAAGTTAAAACGACAAAAATGTGTCTTCTTAGTGGACGAAGTTACATATTTAGGCTATGTTATATCTAAACAAGGAGTTAAAGCTGACCAGTCAAAAATAAAGGCAATTTTGGAAATTAAAACACCAGAAAATGTTAGTGAACTACGTTCGTTTCTCGGAATGGTGAATTTCTTCTCTAAATTTATTAAAAACTTTAGCTCCATGTTGGTACCTTTAAATAAACTACTAAGAAAGGAGATCGAGTGGTATTGGGATGATGAGTGTAAAAAGGCATTTACGGAAATTAAACAGGTATTAACTAGTACAGTACTATTAATTATACTGTGCTAGTACTGAGGTTCTCGCGCACTATGACGCGAATCTTCCTTTGATAGTTACCTGCGACGCGAGTCCGAGAGGGGTGGGGGGCGTGTTATCGCAGCCAGGGCCGAGCGGGGAGCGCCCGGTCGCCTATGTGTCTCGATCACTCACACCGGCCGAGACTAATTATTCACAGATACACCGGGAAGCATTAGCTATTGTGTTTTGTATGCAGAAATTTTATCAGTATGTGTACGGTAGGAAGTTCTAATTACGCACAGACCACAAGCCGTTAGTATCTATATTAGGCCCTCACACAGGTATACCTACAATGACTGCAAGTCGGATGCAACGTTGGGCAGTTATTCTGTCTGCTTATAATTATGACATAGAATATATTAAGACCGATGAAAATTGCGCAGATGGATTATCGCGCCTACCTGAGAACATTCAGTCAAACGATAACTTTGCGGTGCCGGAGCAAACTTATTTACATTTCGCTCAGGACGCTTTACTATTAGAATACAGTGAATTGAAACACGAAACAAACAAAGATCCTTTATTAAGCAGAGTGTTAGGGTACATTAGGGATGGTTGGCCCGAGGTATGCGAAATAAATAATTTAATGCCTTATTTTAACCGAAAAAAAGAGCTTTATGAGGAACTAGGCTGTATCATGTGGGGGCACAGGGTTATAGTTCCAGAGGGTTGCCGTAGTCAGGTTCTAAAAATGATACATGAACCCCACATATGAATTGTAAGGTCTAAGTCGTTAGCGCGTAGTTACGTGTGGTGGCCCGGAGTGGACGAGGATGTGAAGCGCGAGTGTCGAGCCTGCGAGGTGTGCGCGACGCAGGCGGACGCCCCGGGGCGTGCTGCGCCACAGCCATGGGTATGGCATCCACGTCCATGGACGCGGCTACATTTGGACTACATGGCGATAGCGGGCAAAACTTATTTGGTTATTATAGATTCTACGTCCAAATGGTTAGAGATATTCCAGGTTCCGAGTACAGCGGCTGGTAGCACTATTGGAAAACTAAGGGAACTATGGAGTAGGTTGGGCTTACCTAAACAGATAGTCACGGATAACGGTCCGCCCTTTACTAGCGCAGAATTTTCAACATTTCTAAAACTTTCTGGTATCAAGCACGTGTTTACTGCTCCCTACCATCCGTCATCGAACGGCGCGGCAGAAAACGCCGTTAAGACGTTGAAAAGGGTAATAAAAAAGGCAATCTTCGAAAAGACAAATGTTGATGAAGCATTAAACACGTACCTTATGTATTACAGGAATACAGAACATGCGACTACGGGAGAATCGCCTTCATGCATACTCATGGGTAGACGTTTGCGTACTAGACTCGATGCTCTTAAACCCGACATAGAAGCGAAGGTAGTAAGAGCACAACAAAAACAAGTTGAATGTGTAGGAGGGAATAATAGAAGTATGAATGTAGGTGACAAGGTCTGGTATCGCCAGTATCCCAGGTAGCACAACATGCTGCATAAGCGCTTAATTAAAGCTGCCATGAAATCCCAAAACTGTATAAAGGTGTAGAGATTGCTCTTAGTAAGGTGTAAGCAGCGCTGCTAAATCAAAAAATGGCCCCAAATTATACAGCCTTTGGTTTTATAATGGCTGGATAGAAGCTGAGATCAGGCTTGTCACAGGCTTTATAAGAGCTTTATTATGGTATTATGAAATGTTAAATTCTGTGCAAGACTCCCACATTCAGCTCTTATACAGCTTATATCCTTTACCACGACCTATATTTTCATTTTTTCAGCTTTTATTCTGCCCATTAATATTTTTTTTAATTTACTTTTTACTAACGGCGGCGGCGATAACCGTACTTTAGTCATCGTAGTGAGAGCAGACTCCATTTTTAGAAAGAGGAAATTATTTTGTGCTTTGGGGTAAGTGATTACAAGTAATTATGTGCGCTCATTATGCGAGTGCTACTTTATCGTGTAGTTTATACGAATTATGTAACTAAATTTTCATGCGCCATTCAAATAATAACATTTTAATTTGAATAATATATAAAAAAACAACGAGCGCCTAGAAAATTTTACGTGCTAGAACTGAAATTAGATTCAGTGCCGCTATGAAATATATTTTTGTGTCAGTTATTAATGTTAGTGCTTCAATTGATGTTTAAAAGTGTGATTTCTTACATTCTACTTGCTTTTATAAAATTACAAAACTAAATAATTGAGGTTAGTTATGGCCACCATAAGGTGTTCAGCTTAAATCGTTGAAAAACTATCTTGTGACTCTATTGGCTGAAAAAAATACCGTTAATCAGCCATAGACTTCTTATGTTACTTTAAGAGACCTTCATTTATACTATTAGTTTTTACATGGCATAGGAAAATGCAGTTCTAATGACTTGAGCGTTATATTGTATTACAATAACTATTGTTTGCAGCCAATTGGGTTCACTGGCAAAATAAATAGAACCATCTTATCCGTCATACCAATGTGAAACTAAGGTCTGAAAATCCATAGAAAGTAAAAGTAAAAGACCAAAGTTGCGTTTCATACAAAAACTGTCCTTATTTGTTCTCGAGTACCCTACCCATCGAGGTTAGAGCAAAAGTTTTTTATTTTATATAATGTGAAATTTTTCTAGTGGCCGATAGCAAAAAACTCAAGACATGCTGATAAGGACCAACTTTTCCCAAGGAACATTGTCTGAAATACGGAAAAATTTGGACCTCCCATACAAAATTGCTTATCAGTTAATTTAAGATACTATGGAAGCTCAAAATATTTTGTCGAATTTCAACCTATGTTTCTTAGAGAAAATTGTTCCAGCCCGCCTTGAGATTTTGCTTTCGGTCACTAGTACAGTTCACTCTTTATACTCTGAGGATTGCCTACTGAAGGCACGCCCCAGTTATTAACTTAAAAATATGGTACAAATACGAAACGACACCGACTTTCCCAAAACGCTAAGGTCATCTGGTCAACTCAAACTGAATAACTATCTCCAAGAACCAAAGCTTAAAGTATTAAAAATTGCACCTGCCATACAAAAAATCGTATATGTTTTGACCAATGTTTTTTTGGGGAAAATTGTTTGTCACAATAAAACAATTTTAAACGGATTAAGTTGTGTTTATTTTGGATTTTACAATTCCAACGTTTTAAATTGTTTATTGTGATGAGTAATAGTTGTGCAAACTCAAGAAAATTGATTGCTTGACCTGTTAAGCTTGGTGGTTTCGGGAAAGTCGGTCGTTCGGTACCTTCTTGTATACTTACTTAAGACAAAAAAAAATTATTGGATAATGTAAGGATGTATTTTAAATCACTTCATTGTTATTCTTAAAATACATACATACATATATCACGCCTATATCCCTTGCGGGGTAGGCAGAGCGTAAAAGACCGAAATAGCGGTCACTCACGCCACGTCTGACAAACATTTGAGGGTCATTCAGATAATTGCAGGGTTGGAAAAAAAACATGTTTTTTTTAAGATCAAAACATTTTGTTTTATTTTAGTAATCAGTAATCATATTTATTTGCTGAACAATGGTACATTCATTAGATGGAAAATATTTCAATTCCGTTCCACATTATTCTACATAATAAGCATAATGCGGACAACTGAACTACTGCGAACAAAACCATTCCAAAGGGAAACTCCCGCGTGTTGGTGTGGGGAATACCCGCGCAGTTATACAGGTCAGCGCCCGCCCCGCGCGTTCGGTGAATCCTCGCGTTCTAATTTTATGGGTTGCCATACCGAGGTAGCCAAAAATCTATAATTTTTATAAAACTTGTGAATAAAAAGACCATTAAAACGGGTCTGTTTTTTTTACATGTTTTAAACGTGTTTATAACAAAACATGTTTTAATTTGTTTTAAACAATTGTGTTTTTTAAGGTGTTTTAAGCACTGTTTTAAACTTATGTTTTAAACGAATGTTTTAAACATTGCCAACCCTGGATAATTGTGTATCACTATAGTGACAAGTTGTCAGCCCATCGCCTAAAATTGCTATACACACCCTCGAGTCCCTTAGTCGCCTCTTACAACTACCGCGGGAAAGAAATGGGGTGATGCTATTCTAAGCCAGCATAACACGGCAATATTCTAAAAATAGTAAAATAACAAAAGCATAGCACCATAGTTTCATAAAAAAACTATTACTCTAGAGTAATTACTCAATAAGAAAATAGGGACGTGTACATTTGTATGAAAATGATACATTGCTATTTATTTTTTCATAAATTAGATGTATTTGCAAATAATATAATAAACAAGTAGGCATTTAGTTAAAATATAATCATAATTTTAGAAAACTTGCATAATATTCTACCGCAGGCAGGATTTGAACCTGCAACTTTCGCTATCAGTACTAGCGACGCCTCTTCCATCTGAACTACCCTCGGCTCAATCGTTTGCCTGCTAATAATCATAATGGATCGTGTCTTTTTCATCGCCGGTAAACGGGCGGCTGGTTTCGACTGGAACGTTTAAATATCAGCCCTGGCAACACTCACACTGTGAGGCTCCAGTCAGTCGAACGAGCGCCCCGCCACGCGGTTCATGTTTATCGCGTCTCGAGTCGAATAAAACTACCTACCTACTGTTGTAACAATACTTATTACACAAATACTTACGTTCTATACAACTTTTAATTGTTTTTCAGCTCACAATTTGCAATGTCGTTCAAAATTATTAGAACTTTTGAGGATGGTGGATTCAAGCTGTGCATTATTCCTAGCCTGTGGGAAAGTAAAGGAAATTTAAGATATCCTGTGAAGCTCGCAGACCAGAAGATGTATAAAGATGGGAATTCCAA
This sequence comes from Tuta absoluta, assembly GCA_027580185.1. NCBI lineage: Eukaryota > Metazoa > Arthropoda > Insecta > Lepidoptera > Gelechiidae > Tuta > Tuta absoluta. The sequence goes on along the minus strand of JAQAHW010000084.1, from coordinate 769,202 downwards.
GCCAGGTTATGAATGTTTTAATATACTGAACCTGTTTTGAATTTTCGCAGCAATACATAATGTCTTAATATATTTTTATTTTATTAGGTCGAGACTGGCCAACAATGCGATGTGTCGTGAAGAGAACAGGTATTAAGACCTATAAGCAGGCAAACGAAATGCTGAATAAGATGACGCATACCAGCGATACAGATCACAACGAATTTTATGAAAACACCAGAAATACTTTTGAAACGCCTAATGAAGAAACTTATAATTCTTTAGCGGAGCATTTGGTAAATACCTACCTTTACCTACTTTAAAAAAAAAAGAGTTAGAAGTCTAGCACTAGTGCGTTAGAACATCGTCTGGCCCGTATGAATATCACCTTATAGGTAAATTTTTAAAGCTTTTAAATATAATTTCAGGTATTTCGTCACAACGCATCACATCATCGACAAAACGACGAAAATGGTGTAACGCCATTAGATGGTGGGTCTGCATCTGTACAATCTTCTGTCGAATATGAGTTTATTACTCCAACAGCAAAAAGTACGACAGTGGGAGCAGCATCAACTTTGTCGCAAATAAATGATTCAGAACTCTTACAGTCTAATCAATCCATATTACTGAGTGTGCTCCAAGTTTGTAACACATCTACGGAGAATCAAGTTTTATTAGCACAAAAAGTGGATGCCTTATCAGAAAAAGTGGATGCCTTATCAGAAAAAGTGGATGCCTTATCAGAAAAAGTGAATGCTTTATCAGATAATTGTAAGAAAAATACTCACAAAGTCGTTTCTCTGTCTTTGCAAGTTGACGACGGGTTTACGAAAATGCAAAAGACTATACGCGAGTCAACAGCGGTCATTCCATTAGGAATGTCGGATCCAGATGAAAGTAGGGCATTTGAAATGAATCCAATAGATTCAGTAGAAGATCTGGAAAATCTTGAATTAATTTTATCTGATAAAACACAAAAACATAAATTAACTAAACTGTACTCTATAGTATGTTCTAAATCAGCTGGAAATGGCGTCACCTGTGCGTACAAATTGTTGGATGTAATTTTCACAAGAGAATTTGTATGCAAATGCTCCTGGTCAGGCGGCAGCCGTGGAAAACAAATAAAGGTTGCTTTGAAAGGATATCAAAACGTCCTTAACTTTTTCTTTTCCATGGTGAACTCATGGGATCCAACTTTCACATTAGACGAAAACGAACGTTTCTTTAAAATTGTTTTAAAAAACTCTTTGAAGCGACAACAGAATAAAAATATTCGATCATCTACTAAAAGAGCAAAAAAAAGTAAGATCACAATATCTTCAGAAAAAAACATTGAACAAAATGATCAGGGACATAGATGAAATTGAAACAGAAATTAAAGGAAACCCAGTCGCTAGAACGAGAAATGATTCTTATGAAGAAGCAAGTGAAGAACAAACTAGCGAAAACATAAGGAAGGAAACTTACAAAGCAAAAAGATTTAATGACTCTGAAGATAGAATGGAAGAACTAATAAGAGGAAATATCAGAAAAGGGAACGAAGTTAAAAGACACATAATGCAGGAAGAACAATTTCATGAAAATGAAAAAGGAATTGATAGGAACATCATTAAAAAAGTAACAACAGAAAAAGATAAATATATCAATAAAATAAAAACAAATGATGAAAAAAATACAAATGAACTGAGAAAACCAAAGAATGTTATTATGCGCAAAAAGCAGAGAAGTCAATCTGATGAGGACGAGACATATAACGCAGAAAGTTCTAATGATTCTGGAGATGGAATGGTAGAACAAATAAAAGGAAATATTAGAAAAAGGAACGAAGCTAAAACACATATAATGCAGGAAAGACAATTAGATGAAAAAAAAATAAGATTTGATGTGAACATGATCAAAAAAGCAACAACAGAAAAGGTTAAATGTATCAAAAAAATGGGACAAGTAAGTGAATCAGAGGATACAAGTAAAATGAGAAACCCGAAAAATGTTATTGTACTCGAAAAGCAGACACATCAATTTGATGAAGACGAAATATATAGTGCAGAAAATGCTAATGGCTCTGAAGATGAAATGGAAGAACAAATAAGAGGAAACTTTAGAAATGAGAACAAAGTTGAAGCACACATAATTCAGGAAAGACGATTTTATGGAATAGAAAAAGAATTTGACGAGAACGTGATTAAAAAAGTACCTACTGAAAAGGATAAATGTATCAATAAAAGGGTAAAACCAAGTGATGAAGAAAAAAAAAGTATAATAAAAAGGCCTAAGAATGTTATGATGCGCAAAAAGCAGAGAAGTCGATTTGATGAGGACAAAATATATAATGCAGAAAGTTCTAACAACTCTGAAGGCGAAATGGGAGAACAAATAAGTGGAAACATTACAATTGACAACAATTTTAAAACACAAATAATGAAAGAAAGAGAATTATATGAAAATGAGAAAGTATTTGATGGGAACATGATTAAAAAAGTAGCAACTGAAAAGAATAAATGTGTCAAAACAGGGAGTAAAGCAAGTGATGAAGATAATGAGGTGGCGTATAGTGAAGGCAAAGGAGATTTTATCAAATGTAAAGTTAACGTGGACATACACAGAGAAATAGTTAAAGCTAAGGAAGGTAAAGAAGCTAGCACACTGCAAAACGAGAGTGAACAGGAATTTGTATGTCAAACATATGAGACAGAAAAAGAAAGTGATAATCACCACAAATCCGAAAATATATAATAAACGAGGGTAACCAAGTCGCGTATGTCTAAAAAGATGTCAGTTTACATAGATTACTCTGTATCGACACTTTTTTGTGGGAGTCCAATAACCAACGAGTCGACAGCATTCATCAACAGGTTTCAACGACTGCACTAGTGTTGCTTTTATTGGAGTCGTCGACAGGCAACCAGCAGTTGTGGCGTGCTGCGCCAGTAAGCAAAGCCACTATTCACCGGCAGCCGTCGACTACTTGACGGCTGCTGCCGACAAATGTCGACACTTGTAAGGGCTATCTAGTGAATAGTGGCGACAATTGCAAACGCAGAAGAAGAAAGAGGAGAAGTATGAGTACGAAACAATTGCTGTGTGTAGTGTTATGAAAACTTAAAGTTTAAATACCTCAAATTTCACGAAATCTCGTGTTTGTGATTTGTTTTTTTTTTGTTAAACATATTTAACTTAGTTAGAAGTTCTCGCTGGCGTCTATTCTGACTAACAAATTTATTTAGTTAAGACGAGTGTAGTCATGAACGGCCTCGACAGTGGCGCCACTTCACAAAAAATATTTTCTCTTTATACAAACAATCTACAGAATACTATATCTACGAAATACAGAATGTCCGTTGCTCAAGGTTTTAGTATTATCCTTACTTAAGTAAAATTAGAACCTACAAACTCAATAAAATATTCACTGTAAAATTAGTTATAATTAATACCAAAAGTGGTTGTTTTTAGGGACTTTAATTAGGTACAGCGAATATTTCATTGAGTTTGCAGATTCTAATTTTAACTAATTCTAATTTTAAATACTCATAACTTTAGTAACGGACATTCTGATAGATTGTTTGTATGAAGAGAAAACTTATTTGTGAAGTGGCGCCACTATCGAGGTCGTTCACGACTACGCTCACCTAAATAATAAAATGAAAATAAAAATTAAAAAAAATACGTTTGTGTCTTAAAATACATACATAATAATTACAAATTTGCTATTAAGTGTAATATTTTCTTGTTATTTAGTAATTTTTCATGAGTCAAGATACGTGTTTTTGAGAATAGACAGCATGGCTGCGATTAAATCATGTGAATGATTATTGAAGATTTATATAATTATTAGTGTTGTGAAAACTTTTAAGTTAATTAAAAATTTGGGGGGAATTTCACGAAATCTCGTGTTTGTGATTTGTTTTCTTGAAAAAAAAATACTACGATTGGTATACGTTCTGCTTTTATGTTAAAAAAAACAAACTTAGGTATAAGTTCTCGCTAGTGTTTATTTTGGTTAACACATTTTTGTACTTATTATTAAAAAAACTTTTTTCTTTATAGCATTAAGTCTTTCTATGTTTTTAAACGAGTTCATGAGTAAAGTAAGTCAAGATACGTGTTATTGAGAATAGACAGCATGGCTGTGATTAAATCGTGTGAATGATTATTGAAGATTTATTATAATTATTAGTGTTGTGAAAACTTTTAAGTTTAATTAAAAAATTTGGGGAATTTCACGAAATCTCGTGTTTGTGATTTGTTTTCTTGAAAAAAAAAATACTACGATTGGTATACGTTCTGCTTTTATGTTAAAAAAAAACAAACTTAGGTATAAGTTCTCACTAGTGTTTATTTTGATTAACACATTTTTGTACTTATTATTAAAAAAAAAACTTTTTTCTTTATAGCATTAAGTCTTTCTATATTTTTAACGAGTTCATGAGTTCATGAGTTCATGAGTAAAGTAAGTCAAGATACGTGTTATTGAGAATAGACAGCATGGCTGTGATTAAATCATGTGAATGATTATTGACGATTTATTATAATTATTAGTGTTGTGAAAACTTTTAAGTTTAATTAAAAAATTTGGGGAATTTCACGAAATCTCGTGTTTGTGATTTGTTTTCTTGAAAAAAAAATACTACGATTGGTATACGTTCTGCTTTTATGTTAAAAAAAACAAACTTAGGTATAAGTTCTCGCTAGTGTTTATTTTGATTAACACATTTTTGTACTTATTATTAAAAAAAAACTTTTTTCTTTATAGCATTAAGTCTTTCTATGTTTTTAAACGATTTATTACAATAAAAGAATCAATAAAATAAAGATATTTTATTTTGTATTCAATCACTTAATCAGAGTAGGTGTGAAGAAGAGGTATAAAAAAAATATTACATTTATGTTGCATTGATACATATTTAAAGTACACGCCTTGAGGTTCTATCGTCTTCTCGACACGTCTATTCCTAGTTAACTTAGATTTGTACATGTTTAAGTATGATGACTTAACTGGATATTCAAAAATATCAGCTAGTTCTGATATTTTAACGCTCTTATGCTGACTGTTTCACGATTAATATCTTCATTTATTTCTTTTACCTCCATTATTTCACTGTTTGTTGTCATAAAGTATTTATCTTTTGATTTGGTCGATAACTTAAAATTTTCAAAATTCAATATGTTTGTGTTACCAACTTTCGTTAAATATGGCTCAATTCTCTTCTTTTCTTTGTATTTTACACCCACATTTTCACTTAATCTCTTCGCTATTTGCGCCAGTGGTCTTGGTCCACCCCTCAAAAGGCGTTTAATCATGTATAGCTTATTTTCGAACGGGTAAGCGTTGAATGTTTGTAATGATCCAAATCGACGTACCTCTTCAACGACGTGGAGAAGATTATGGATATTACTCGTTACGTAACCATCTCCATAAAAATCTTTATAATGCCCAACAAAATCTCGAAGAAATTCATTTGCAAGTGGAAAAAAGTGTTTATAATTTTCATTCGTGCAAATAGTTACAGCGCAAAACAGTTTCAAAAAATGTTTATATGCATCTTCAGGCAATACGTCTGGAAGAATTATAATGCTTGCATACAAAAAGAACGACCTGTACTCTGTACCCTTCCAGTGAGCCAAACAATCCAAACCTCGTAAAGCTCTGTGAATTTCTGACGGTAATTGGCATTTTAACAGAAAATTTGAAACAGTTTCAATGTTTGCAGCGCACCATTTTGTTGTCTTTTTACCAAAATTACCGTCGTGCCATCCTACTAACAGCCTTTTCATGACTCCCAAATCAATTAAATGTAAGGAATCAGCGACTGGAAAGTCCTCAATCATGTCAATTGGAAGTTGTAATAGAGGTGAGTCCGCGCTATGATGTTGCCCATATTGTCTGTCACGAAAGGCTTCATTGGTTCTTTTTGGGCATCCTATTTGCGGAAATACCGCCGTGTGAGAGTTGTGTGAGTATTCACCGACTGTTGTGCATTTGAGACAACCATGTTTTCCATTAAAGTTGCATACTCCTGAATAATAAAGAGAGATTTATAATAAATAAAAATAATATGACACGACAGAAAATAATATTTGTATGACTGAATATAAGTACCAAACAACAGCATAAATCTTGTTAAATAACAGTAGAAATAAAAAAAAGTATTTACAAAAAAACTTAGGTAAACAGCACAGCACCTTAGTAATTATTATTTTTATTTTATTAACTACGTACCTAAGTATTCATAGGTTGGTGCAAAAAGGTCTGCATATATCATTAAAAAAAATACCTTTGATGTATGCTCGAGCAGGAGAATCGCATAAAAAACATCTAATCTTGACAATCACATTAGTATCTTCAACATTAATACCATTTTCAAGTACCTCATTTGCTTCCGCAACAAAATCTTCTAAATACTGTAACAGATTCTTTGGTTTTCCAGTTCCAAAATATATTCCAATTATAAAAGGTTCATTCGATCCACTCTCATGAATATTACACAAGATAGGCCAAAATTCTTTCTTTGAACTTTTGAATATCGGGAGACCATCTATATTTATGTTCAAACTGATCACTCTAGGAGTTAAATCCAGACTACCCAATATTGTTTTGAGGCTGTGAATGAGACTTTGGTGCCAGTACTCGCCTTCTCCGACTGCTTTTATATGAATGTGGCGGGCTGTTTTTAATATTGTCCTGGGATCGATGGGCAAAGAGCTGTTCAGGAAATTTACATTCATTATTCTTAATAAATCTCTTAGAGCGACCTGTGTAATATTGTGTTCGATCGCCCACTTTCTTATTTGTTCAGAAATATATATATTTTTTTCAAACTGGGTCAGTATTTTCTCTTTTTCTTCATCTGTACTACTATTAGACATAGAAGATTCGTTTATAATTGTGGATTTGCGGAATTAGAACAAGCATAAGGAATAATGACAGGATTCAAATGAACGGAACCCTCGTTATTGTAAACTCGCGCTTGACCAGATTCATTGATGTCACTGTTAGGGTCTTCTTTATCTTGATATTCTCTTGCCAACCTTCTTTTGATTGTACCGTCCCGTTTTCTTTTCGACCAGGGCTTGTCCATAACTCATTATTTAATGTATTATATTTTTTTACTAGATTTAGAACTATTAGTTATAACAAAACACATTATTTGAGCAATCTTGTAAGAAAAGCTGTAAAGTTGACTCAATGAAAGCAACGGGTTCAAATGTGGTGTTTTCAGATGTAAAATGCTGTTTACTAGTATGCAAAAATTACAGTATAACTCTTTGAGAATTACACAGCACTTGTAAAATTACATATTGAAACTTATCTAACAAAGCTGTTTAAAGGTACGACTTCATATACTTGTACAGTTGAAGGTATTATTATTTCTACTTAGGCGTTTTTTAAGCAGCTTCAGGCTGATATAAGTATTTTTTTTACACTTTTAGACAAACAACCCTATAGCGGTTTCAAAATACACCACATGTAGCCCAAAAGCGTTATAAAAGATGTCTTTTATCCTAGATTACAGCTTTCAACGTCTTAATACCCTTTGGCAGTACTGTTAACCAGCTGGTGTTATAGAAGAATTGTTTAAAACCTTTCAACAGCAAAAAACTTTTATAAGCATTTTTTTCAAGCTCATAAACAACCAAAAGCGTTATAACATTTTGTTAAAGTCTTTATTACAGACTGTTGAATTAATAAATATTTTGAATGCTTTATAAAAGCTTTTTGAAGCTACTAGAACCTTTAACCAGCGTAAATCACACTTTAAACGTTAAGAAGGTGCAAATTTCGACATGTAATCAGCCTGTGTGCTATCTGGGATGTCAAAGGGGAAAAGTGGGCGCCTGGTACTGTGACCGAAACAGCTGGTAAGAACGATTATAGTGTTTGCGATAGTAATGGAAATCAAATACATAGACACGTCGATCAGCTCAAACTTAGGTCTAGAAGTTCGCTTGTAGCCCCTACTGATTTAGCTTCGCCGTCTACACCCGGTTCAGGACTTATAGCGGAAAACAACAGTGGTTGCCTGCCAGAGGTTAAGGAGGTTCAGACGGAGCGCTGCGAGCGGGTTCGATGTCACCGGCGTCACCGCGCGTGGGCACCAGTTCGGTGTCGCCGCGAGCGAGTGCAAGCCCGGCCTCGCCTTCTCGGGCAGCACCACCGTCGCCGGCTGTCGATGACGATGTTTTCGCTACGCCGCCCGCTGCTGCTCCTGTGCTGCCCCAAGCTCGCGCGGTCCGTCAATGTAGGCTGAATAATCCTATTTGTTATAAGTTAAATAAGAAGTGAATTAGTTGGTAAGTTCTTTGTAAGTGTGCTTAGTTAAGTAAGCGTAGGTACTTAGTTAAGTAAAAAGTGAACCGGTTAACAGTTACCCAGTTCTTAATTAACAATTGAACTATTGTATTGTATTCGTATGTGATTACTAGCTTTTACCCGCGACTTCGTCCGCGTTAGATAGTTTTTTTAGGCAGAAGTTCTAAAATAGGTATGTGTATTCATAGTTAGTGTGACAGTGATATAAGAACAGTTCTTATCTCTACTGTTTAAAGATGACTTGCTTGCTTCTGTTGTTAAAGGGAAAATTCAAAATTTGCTATCCGGCCTAAGAGATACACATACATACATACATAAATCACGCCTATATCCCTTACGGGGTAGGCAGAGCGTTAACGGCCGTAAAACGGATATTAACACCACGTCTGACAAAAGCTTGAGGGTCAATCAGATAACTGTGTATCACTATAGTGACAGGTTGTCAGCCCATCGCCTAAAATTGCAATACACTTCTAACCCTCGAGTCCCTTAGTCGCCTCTTACGACACCCACGGGTAAGAATTGGGGTGATGCTATTCTAGGCCGGCATCACACTGCTTGCTATTCTAGGCCGGCATCACACGGCCTAAGAGATCAACTATTAATAACTATTGAATACAAAAGTCAGTAGATAACAGAGTACTTACTCCAGAGGTGCCGATTTGAGCACACTAAAATGGTCAGCATAAGTAGATAGGACAGTTAAAAAGGTAATTTAAGTTACTGTAATAGGTACATTTTTATATACCACATTTTTGTTTCTCTGTCCTCGGTAAAAAGTAGGCAATGTCCTTTCTCAACTTATCCCGATCATACTGAACAACTTTTTTTTTGGAACCATTTCTGTATCTCCAATAATTTAGGTGGGCTCCTGATGGTAGACCTGGTAGTCTACATAAGGTACTACAGATCTACAATACGTACATACACATATCACGCCTATAATCCCTTGCGGGGTAGGCAGAGCGTAAACGGCGGCCGCAAAAACGTAATTTACGCCAAGTCTGACAAATATTTGAGGGTCATTCGAAAAAGTGTGTATCGCTATAGTGACAGGTTGTCAGCCCATCGCCTAAAATTGCAATACTCACCCTCGAGTCCCTTAGTTGCCTCTTACAACTCCCACGGAAAAGAAATGGGGTGATGCTATTCTAAGCCGGCATCACAATGCCCTTGTGAAAAGGAGCGGCCCATCATACTGAACAACTTTTGTTTAAGAACCATGCCTGTATCTCTAATAGTTTAGCTGGGCTCTTGATGGTACACCTGGTGGTCTACATAAGGTACTCCAGATCCCCAATGTCCTAGTGTATATAAAGCGGCCCATCTTTCTGAACAATTTTTGTTTTGGAACCATTTCTGTATCTCTAATAGTTTACGTGGGCTCCTGATGGTACATCTGGTGGTCTACATAAGGTACTCCAGATCCTCAATGTCCTTGCGAAAAGAAGCGGCTCATCATACTGAACAACTTTTGCTTTGGAACCATTTCTGTATCTCCAATAGTTTAGCTAGGCTCCTGATGGGTACACCTGGTGGTCTACATAAGGTACTCCAGAGCCCCCAATGTCCTTGTGAAAAGAAGCGGCCCATCATACTGAACAACTTTTGTTTTGGAACCATGCCTGTATCTCTAATCGTTTAGCTGGGCTCCTTATGGTAGACCTGGTGGTCTACATAAGGTACTCCAGGTCCCCAATGTCCTTGTGAAAAGAAGCGGTTCATCATACTGAAAAACTTTTGTTTTGGAAGCATGCCTGTATCTCTAATGGTTTAGCTGGGCTCCTGATGGTAGACCTGGTGATCTACATAAGGTACTGCAGATCCCCAATGTCCTTGTGAAAAGAAGCGGCCCATCATACTGAACAACTTTTGTTTTGGAACCATGCCTGTATCTCTAATGGTTTAGCTGGGCTCCTTATGGTAGACCTGGTGGTCTACATAAGGTACTCCAGATCCCCAATGTCCTTGTGAAAAGAAGCGGCCCATCATACTGAACAACTTTTGTTTTGGAAGCATGCCTGTATCTCTAATGGTTTAGCTGGGCTCCTTATGGTAGACCTGGTGGTCTACATAAGGTACTCCAGATCCCCAATGTCCTTGTGAAAAGAAGCGGCCCATCATACTGAACAACTTTTGTTTTGGAACCATGCCTGTATCTCTAATAGTTTAGCTGGGCTCCTGGTGGTACACCTGGTGGTCTACATAAGGTACTCCAGAGCCCCAATGTCCTTGTGAAAAGAAGAAGCCCATCACACTTAACAACTTTTGTTTTAGAACCATGCCTGTATCTCTAATGGTTTAGCTGGGCTCCTGATGGTAGACCTGGTGGTCTACATAAGGTACTCCAGATCCGCAATGTCCTTGTGAAAAGAAGCGGCCTATCATACTGAACAACTTTTGTTTTGGAACCATGTCTGTATGTCTAATAGTTTAGCTGGGCTCCTGGTGGTACACCTGGTGGTCTACATCTATACTCCAGACCCTTGAATGGTGATAAAAAGTAGCCTATGTCCGTTCTCGGTATGCTAGCAATCTCTGTGCCAAGTTTCATGAAGATCGGTTCAGCGGCTTGGCCGTGAAAGCGTAGCAGACAGACAGACAGACAGACAGACAGACAGAGTTACTTTCGCATTTATAATATTAGTGTGGATAGATTAGGATGGAGGGATGTAGTGTATGATATTTCTACGTAGAGGGTAGCCTCTTAATTGTCAGTCATCAATATACCGTTGAACCGCTAACGTGTGTCTCATTGCGCTCCTAATAAGAAACCTAACAGTATCAAAGGCCTTTCGATAATCAACCCACCCAATAGTAAGATTCTTGTCAGACTGATGCGCGTCGTCGAGTATGACTTTGTTTATCATGAGGTGATTTTTGCAGCCCCTGGCACGTCTTCTACACCCTCTTTGCTCTGAAGCCAAGATGTCATGTTTTTATACTTATTAGAAGAATCAAGTTGTGAGCAATATTTGTGTAGTGTCTTTGGAGGCAGGCAACACTGGCCAAGTAGTAAACAAGTACTGGATAATACTTTTGTGCTTTAAAAATATTTTAAACGAAATTCTGAAATAGTAAACGGTTATATCTGTGCATAACCGTACAAATAATATGTGGAAACGTTGGTATAGATTATAAACAAAGATTTGTGCTAAAATCTGTGATACAAAATTTTGACTGATGTTGACGAACTCTGCACTAATGTAATGAAAATATCAACCAAAAATAACTAAATATACAATTCAAAGCCTAAAGTAATTAATATTTACTTCTATTCATACCAAATACAGTGCTAAAACCAGTGAAAATTACTAGTTAACTAAGTGCCGATGTCATGTAAACAGACGCAATTTAGACTGTTGCGTTTTTACGTTTGTTTTGTGTGGACCCACCTACATCAAGGATAAAACATGTAAAATTATCTGCAATTTGAAGAAAGCTAGTTATGGAAACGAAATATCATAAAAACGGCAAGTTTCGAGGTTAAATAACTGAACAATAAATTCAAATTCTCTTTGTTCTCATCGACAGCGAAACAGCTGTGTAGAACTGTCAATAAACTGTGTTGCCAGTATTTAAAACAAAAAATACCAAACTGCTCGTTCCGAATCGCACTCAAATACTGAACTAAATATGTCTGGTGCCAAAACTAAAGCCACGATAAGCACAAACTCCACCATCAAGGCGTGCAGTATATGTAAAAAAGGTGTGAAACGAAATGCATATCTTACTTGCTGTAAATGCAAACAGAATTATGATCTGATGTGTGTGCATATTGATGTAAAGCGTTATAATCTTATGCGAGCAGATCCACTAAATGATCGCCGTTTGACATGGATATGTGTCCCCTGTATTGGAGTGATGAAAGCTAAGTATAATCCTAAGGCGAAAACTTCTGTGAAAACTGGGCTAGGAAAATCTGAAATAACAGCGGGAGAGGACAATAAATTGTTATTGAATGAAAATAAAGATTATCAAGTTTTGGGTCCAACTATCACAGAAAACTTAAGTATCACTCAAGACACAAACACATTAAACAGTTATGAAGTAAGTAGTGCAGAAAATCCTGACACAATCAACAATGAAAAAACACCCACTCCAGAGATGATTAATAAAACCCTTCCAAATGCGCCTAATACACAAAACCATTCATCGAACATTCAAGTTTACATTCCTGTTCAAAACTCTTTTGAATACCTATCAGTTGATGACGACGACGGCAATGACCTATCAAAAATAGTTCAGCTGAATAGAAGCTGTCCTGACATGGGTAATAAACTTTGCATTGAAGCGAACGAAGTAGTAAAAGAAATGAAAATAAAGATAAATGAGTTGCAAATAAAATTAGAGAAATCTGACAAAATAATCCAGATGTATTTAATAGAGAATTCTGAATTAACAAAGCTTGTAGTACAATATGAGGCAAAAGTCGAAGCATTAACTAAAATATGCAGTACTCCAAACAAGATCGGTAATGACTCAACAAGCTCCAAGAATACTAAATTCAGAAACTTGAACTTAAATTTGACTTCCATAGAAACTGCAAAGCAAAGCTTACGAGAACAAAATAATATGTTTTCCGTCAATTGTAAACAAAAAAAAAATTATTAAATGTCTAGCATCGCTCTCTTATAAAGAGGTATTTCAAGAGACTACTGCAGCAATGGCATTTAATGTGTTCTACGAATTATTCATTTGTTTCTATGATCTATGCTTTCCTACTGTTAAAATAAAAGTGTCAAGTAAGAAGCGTGGTTCAAAGTGGATGACTCGCGGATTAAGGAAAAGTTGTGTCGTAAAAAGACAATTGTATTTAAAAAGTAGATCATGCCAAAATTATAAGTGTATTTATAAACGATATTCACACAAGTTAAAACAATGTATAAACTATTTACAAAAAACTGAAAATATTAAATGTATTTCTAATTCTAGTAATATATGCAAAACTGTCTGGCAAGTCATAAATAAATACACTACTTCCAACTATTCAAAGAAGTATTTAGTGAAATTAATTATAGACCACCAAGAAATTACTGACTCTCATCTTATTTCAGATAAATTGAATAACTATTTCATAGACATTGTCAAAGATAACTGTGATCGTAATAAAATAGGATTAAATAATATTGAAATTGATAGTGTCGAATCTAGTATATTTTTAAATCCCGTGAGTTTAGATGAATTTATAAAGACAGTGAAGTCGCTGAGAAACTCTTATTCTGTAGGTCACGATAACATAAGAACAGACATTGTAAAAAAGTGTGTGTTTGCAATTTCGATCCCTTTTGCTTATATTCTGAACTTGTCGTTATCCCAGGGTGTTTTTCCAGATAACTTGAAAATGTCAATAGTTAAGCCATTGCTCAAAAAAGGTGATAGATTTCAGATGGAAAATTACAGACCGGTAACGCTTATACCGATATTTTCTAAAATATATGAAAAAGTTATGTATAATCGTATAAGTAAATTTCTGGAAAAGAATAACATCTTGTGTGAGGAACAGAACGGATTCAGAAAAAATAGAAATACTTCACTTGCTACATTTAAGCTTATCAAACATGTTATCGACTGTATTCAACTTAAAGTTCCAATATCCGTATTGTTTCTTGACATGACCAAAGCCAAAGAGCATATAACCACTTACGTTCTAAGAGTTGGCACTTTCCTTATAGCTAGTGAACCGAATTATGAACGTACTTACTACCAACTTTACGATCATCTTCTACCAACATAAAGAATCAAACTGTCACACATTTTGACATTAGGGATAGGGATTGCCACACTATATAATAAAATTCTATCGATATCGATAAATTTGCGATTACGCTCGCTTGGAAACATTGAACCATCAAAATTAGACAGGTAAATGTAATTTAATATAAATAAATAATTTTACACACTCATATTTGTTTATTTGTCTTTAATACAATGCAATTAATTTTTTCTAGTCTTCTATTTAACAACAATATCCAGAAATGACTTTCTTTCTTCTTTAAGCTACCAAATACATCCGTCGTACACATGGAACTATAGGTGAACCGTCGTACATCATTCTTTGTTACTGAAAAAAAGGTATAATTTTATAAGGATACTGAAATTCAAGGATATTTTGAAGAAAAGAAGACAAATATTTAGAAGGCAAAATCATACATCACTGTCCAATTCAATATGAAATGATCTTTTTTCTTCTGAAAGCTTTCCACAGATGAATTTGTTTTCATTTAATCTCAGTATGGGTAAAAACGCCAAGTCCTCATTTTCAGTTAACTCCATCCATAGCCGACATCTGAACTGAAATAACGTTTGTCGATAAATTTAAGCACATCACTATTTGTTATGAGGTTTCATTTGAATTAATAAGAAAAGAATGCAGTATATTAACAGAAAACATGAACAACCAGACATAAAATCGACTAGAATTATATGTTATAACTGCTGCAAACTCATTAATAAGCAAATATTGAGATCTTAACGATTATTTTACCTGTCGGGGTCCGGTGGGAATCTAGCCATAAATATGTCCAAACTTCTTCTTCTAACACCACAAACTTCACATTTCCGTAAAGATTTACTCCCCATTTTGTAAACACAATGCCCAAACACGACAAAACAATACAATTTATCGCAAATATCGCAACTTAACCTGCACGACAAAACCAAGACAAAACAAAATGGACGGGAGGATGAGCCACAGATTAAAGTAAAACCCAACAGGGCTACCAACAGAACCATATGTACTATAATGTGTCTAAAATGAGTTGTTGATATGACTCTCAGTTCTTAGAACGATCAGAACACATTTTAATTTGGTAAGAATATTTTGTTCGTTATGTTGTTGTCAGATACGTTCATAATCCACACTTCCACACTAATATTATAAATGCGAAAGTAACTCTGTCTGTCTGTCTGTCTGTCTGTCTGTCTGCTACGCTTTCACGGCCAAGCCGCTGAACCGATCTTCATGAAACTTGGCACAGAGATTGCTAGCATACCGAGAACGGACATAGGCTACTTTTTATCACCATTCAAGGGTCTGGAGTATAGATGTAGACCACCAGGTGTACCACCAGGAGCCCAGCTAAACTATTAGACATACAGACATGGTTCCAAAACAAAAGTTGTTCAGTATGATAGGCCGCTTCTTTTCACAAGGACATTGCGGATCTGGAGTACCTTATGTAGACCACCAGGTCTACCATCAGGAGCCCAGCTAAACCATTAGAGATACAGGCATGGTTCTAAAACAAAAGTTGTTAAGTGTGATGGGCTTCTTCTTTTCACAAGGACATTGGGGCTCTGGAGTACCTTATGTAGACCACCAGGTGTACCACCAGGAGCCCAGCTAAACTATTAGAGATACAGGCATGGTTCCAAAACAAAAGTTGTTCAGTATGATGGGCCGCTTCTTTTCACAAGGACATTGGGGATCTGGAGTACCTAATGTAGACCACCAGGTCTACCATAAGGAGCCCAGCTAAACCATTAGAGATACAGGCATGCTTCCAAAACAAAAGTTGTTCAGTATGATGGGCCGCTTCTTTTCACAAGGACATTGGGGATCTGGAGTACCTTATGTAGACCACCAGGTCTACCATAAGGAGCCCAGCTAAACCATTAGAGATACAGGCATGGTTCCAAACAAAAAGTTGTTCAGTATGATGGGCCGCTTCTTTTCACAAGGACATTGGGGATCTGCAGTACCTTATGTAGATCACCAGGTCTACCATCAGGAGCCCAGCTAAACCATTAGAGATACAGGCATGCTTCCAAAACAAAAGTTTTTCAGTATGATGAACCGCTTCTTTTCACAAGGACATTGGGGACCTGGAGTACCTTATGTAGACCACCAGGTCTACCATAAGGAGCCCAGCTAAACGATTAGAGATACAGGCATGGTTCCAAAACAAAAGTTGTTCAGTATGATGGGCCGCTTCTTTTCACAAGGACATTGGGGCTCTGGAGTACCTTATGTAGACCACCAGGTGTACCATCAGGAGCCTAGCTAAACTATTGGAGATACAGAAATGGTTCCAAAGCAAAAGTTGTTCAGTATGATGAGCCGCTTCTTTTCGCAAGGACATTGAGGATCTGGAGTACCTTATGTAGACCACCAGATGTACCATCAGGAGCCCACGTAAACTATTAGAGATACAGAAATGGTTCCAAAACAAAAATTGTTCAGAAAGATGGGCCGCTTTATATACACTAGGACATTGGGGATCTGGAGTACCTTATGTAGACCACCAGGTGTACCATCAAGAGCCCAGCTAAACTATTAGAGATACAGGCATGGTTCTTAAACAAAAGTTGTTCAGTATGATGGGCCGCTCCTTTTCACAAGGGCATTGTGATGCCGGCTTAGAATAGCATCACCCCATTTCTTTTCCGTGGGAGTTGTAAGAGGCAACTAAGGGACTCGAGGGTGAGTATTGCAATTTTAGGCGATGGGCTGACAACCTGTCACTATAGCGATACACACTTTTTCGAATGACCCTCAAATATTTGTCAGACTTGGCGTAAATTACCGTTTTTGCGGCCGCCGTTTACGCTCTGCCTACCCCGCAAGGGATTATAGGCGTGATATGTGTATGTACGTATTGTAGATCTGTAGTACCTTATGTAGACTACCAGGTCTACCATCAGGAGCCCACCTAAATTATTGGAGATACAGAAATGGTTCCAAAAAAAAAGTTGTTCAGTATGATCGGGATAAGTTGAGAAAGGACATTGCCTACTTTTTACCGAGGACAGAGAAACAAAAATGTGGTATATAAAAATGTACCTATTACAGTAACTTAAATTACCTTTTTAACTGTCCTATCTACTTATGCTGACCATTTTAGTGTGCTCAAATCGGCACCTCTGGAGTAAGTACTCTGTTATCTACTGACTTTTGTATTCAATAGTTATTAATATTGATCTCTTAGGCCGTGTGATGCCGGCCTAGAATAGCAAGCAGTGTGATGCCGGCCTAGAATAGCATCACCCCAATTCTTACCCGTGGGTGTCGTAAGAGGCGACTAAGGGACTCGAGGGTTAGAAGTGTATTGCAATTTTAGGCGATGGGCTGACAACCTGTCACTATAGTGATACACAGTTATCTGATTGACCCTCAAGCTTTTGTCAGACGTGGTGTTAATATCCGTTTTACGGCCGTTAACGCTCTGCCTACCCCGTAAGGGATATAGGCGTGATTTATGTATGTATGTATGTGTATCTCTTAGGCCGGATAGCAAATTTTGAATTTTCCCTTTAACAACAGAAGCAAGCAAGTCATCTTTAAACAGTAGAGATAAGAACTGTTCTTATATCACTGTCACACTAACTATGAATACACATACCTATTTTAGAACTTCTGCCTAAAAAAACTATCTAACGCGGACGAAGTCGCGGGTAAAAGCTAGTTCCCTATAATTTCTTAAACGAAGGCAGTGTCGACGGCCTGACCAAAGCTTTTGATTTTGTTTGTCATGAAAGATTGCTCGCTAAGCTATATAAATATGGAATCCGAGGACCTGCTCTAAATTGGATTAAATCGT
Organism: Tuta absoluta; assembly: GCA_027580185.1. Classification (NCBI taxonomy): domain Eukaryota; kingdom Metazoa; phylum Arthropoda; class Insecta; order Lepidoptera; family Gelechiidae; genus Tuta; species Tuta absoluta. The sequence goes on along the minus strand of JAQAHW010000084.1, from coordinate 751,367 downwards.
ATCTTGCGAAAAGAACTCAATGTGTTGAAACTATAGGATATTGCGGAGATTCGAAAACGGTCAAGACTTTTCGATCTTCTTTCAAATTGAATGAATTTGGCGTTCCACAAGGCAGCATACTTGGACCATTGTTGTTCTTGCTCTACATAAATGATATGCCAAAACATCTTTCACATAAATGCGTTTTATTCGCTGATGATACCAGTCTTATCATTGAAGGTAAAAATGATTCAACACTGAATGAATAAATTGAAAAGGCTCTGACTGAAGCAATTAACTGGCTAAGCAATAATAACTTAAAAATAAATCTCAGTAAGACAAAACATATGCAATTTTATACTCATTGTAGTAGATTACAAACATTAAATGTGATATACAAAGGCACAGTTTTAGAACAAGTCGATAAAATTAAATTTCTAGGCATTATCTTGGATTCCCAGTGTAATTGGAAAGACCATGTTAAAGACGTCTGCACAAGAATTAATTTATTTGTGTACGCCTTACGTAAGTTAAGCCAAGTAGCATCTATCCAAACCGCAATAGTGGCGTATAATGGTTACGTTTCGTCTATACTACGTTTTGGAATTATTTTGTGGGGTAATTCCACGGATTTTAGAGACGTATTTTTAATGCAAAAGCACTGTATTCGAGCGATTTTTAATATTAGTAGAAGAACTTCATGCCGTCCACTTTAAAAAAAAAATAATATTTTACCAGCTCCTTGTTTGTATATATTGGAGATTTGTTTATTTGTCTATAAGCACAATTATTTGTTTCGTCAGCAAATAGAGGTCAGTACCCGTAGGCTAAGGAAGCAATACGTAAATAAGTTGTATAAACCGCCATCAAAACTAACCCTAGTTGATAAAAACTCGTTTATGATGTGCATTAGTATTTTTAATAAACTGCCGGATTTGTACAAGCAGGAACCGATGACGAAGTTTACGAAACTTACAACGGATTTTTTGTTAGATAATTGTTTTTACAGTGTCAAAGAATATATGGATTTTAAAAAATGTTGAATGCTAATTAAGATTTGAATTTATATAAATAATATTGTCATTGAATGCATATTAGGGATTTAATAATATATAATTGTTGAAATTGAATTGTTTTAAAAGATATAATAATGTAGAAAACAATAAGTGCATATGAAGTTATTTATATTTTGTAATGTGTGTACACCTGTAAAGGTAGGATTTGGTGAAACTACCTAATTATAAGCAAACTGTAACTGCTATTGTAACCCATTTTCATCGCACAATAAAAATCATTATCATTATCAAATCATTATCATTATCTATAACGCCAGATTTTCCAATTTTTCGCGAGTTGGGGGGGCAGCCTTTGGCACGTGGCTGGCGTGCTACTTGGATATCAAAATGCCGCGCACCATAGCCAAATTTGCCGAAATAACGTATTCAGGTGAGGAAACTGTATGCTTTCCATCCTTTTCACATAGCATATAACTGTTGAATTATCGACACGTCAAAGTATTGTACAGTTCATTTCGTTCTGTGCAAAACATTTTTAACCTAAAAAAACTCAATCTAACAAAGTTACCAATTTCTTTGATTTTTTTCCAAATTTAATTGATATTGTGGGAACCATTCCAAAATTTAGTTCATAGTTCATAGTTTCCCGCAATCTTAATTGTTAATTATGTTAGATTGCTAACAAAGTTAATGCCCTACATATACCGGGTGTTTTCTAATTGTTTGTCCTTTTAACTGCAGCTACTAGTTTATCAATACCTATTACATCAAAACTGCTTTCTTGTGCATTGCTCATCAAATGTTCTATTTCTTTTACCCAGTTAGCTTCTTTGTTATAGGAAATTGGCTGCGATAGGATAGACGACCAAAATTCCTGTATTTTATCCTTAGTTGCTATGTCTGTAGTAGCATTATTAGGTTTTTCTGTTAGATTTTTGTAGAATTTATGCTGGTTTTCTTTAAACATTTTGTTTTGTGTTTCTCTCTTGTTCATATCGTCGTACCTTTTAAGTCTTCCTGCTAGAGCTTTTATTCTTTGTTTAACTATTTCTATTGTGTTGTTATGGTTTTCTTCATCATAAATGTTGTATTTATCGAATAGTTATGTATTTATTTTATGTATTTTTATTTTTCATGTTAAATTATTAAGTATAGTATTTTAGTTTATTCCTTTATGTATTGTAGTTTAGTGCGAAATTTAAGTACGATTATATTTCTTTTTTTTCTTTTTTGTGAATGGGCACCCGCTTTTACTCTTTCTGTTTATCTTTTGGTTGGCCGGTAGAGAATGCCGCGTGGCATTAGGCCCGCCCTTTGTACTTTCTGTGCAATAAAGTTTAATAAATAAATAAATAAAATAGTTTTTACCGTGTGATGCCGGCTTAGAATAGCATCACCCCATTTCTTTGCCGTGTGATGCCGGCTTAGAATAGCATCACCCCATTTCTTACCCATGGGTGACGTAAGAGGCGACTAAGGGACTCGAGGGTGTGTATTGCAATTTTAGGCGACGGGCTGACAACCTGTCACTATGGTGATACACAGTTATCTTATTGACCCTCAACTTTTGTCAGAAGTGGTGTTAATATCCGTTGAACGGCCGTTAACGCTCTGCCTACCCCGTAAGGGATATAGGCGTGATTTATGTATGTATGTATGTATGTATGTATAAAATAGTTTTTGTTTATTTTTGTGCATTTTTTTACTTAGTGTCTCTCTTTTTAAGTATGTTAACCTACCTTCTTCTCTCCGTAAGTCTTCTATTCTATTCTTCAATCTCATCTTCCACGGTGGATCATTTTTAGATTAAATTTTGGTTGGGGGTTTGTGGGGTGTTTGCGATTATTACAGTTTTAGCAGCAGCGTATAGCGCATCATTAAAATTTCTTAGCGAGTTGTCAAAATTAAGTAATCTTGGTAGAAAGTTATTAATTTTATTCACATTTTCGGAGAACTTTTTACTGAAATGGGGTTTGGGTAATAATTCTCTGTCCTGAATTGGTGTTATTCTAGTTTCTGCAAAATTTTGGAGAAATTGTAGTATCAACGGATCTTGATCTTCATCTACTTCAACAAATTGACTTTCTAAGTTGGAATAGTTTTCATCATTTAGGCTTTGTTCGTGTTGTGTGTCTGGTGTATTATTATTGTGGAATTGAAATTAAAATTGCCGTGTGATGCCGGCTTAGAATAGCATCACCCCATTTCTTACCCGTGGGAGTCGTAAGAGGCGACTAAGGGACTCGAGGGTGTGTATTGCAATTTTAGGCGATGGGCTGACAACCTGTCACTATGGCGATACACAATTTTCAGAATGTCCCTCAAATATTTGTCAGACGTGGCGTAAATGTCCGTTTTTGCGGCCATTTACGCTCTGCCTACCCCGCAAGGGATTATAAGCGTGATATATGTATGTACTAGCTTTTACCCGCGACTTCGTCCGCGTTAGATAGTTTTTTTAGGCAGAAGTTCTAAGGTAGGTATGTGTATTCATAGTAAGTGTGACAGTGATATTAGAATAGTTCTTATCTCTACTGTTTAAAGATGACTTGCTTGCTTCTGTTGTTAAAGGGACAACTCAAAAGTGCCAATTTGAGCACACTAAAATGGTTAGCATAAGTAATTTAAGTTACTGTAATACATTTTTATACCCCTATACCACATTTTTTGTTTTTCTGTCCTCGGTAAAGAAAGCAATGTCCTTTCTCAACTTATTCCCATCATACTGAAAAACTTTTGTTTTAGAACCATTTCTGTATCTCCAATAGTTAAGGTAGGCTCCTGATGGTAGACCTGGTGGTCTACATAAGGTACTCCAGATCCTCAATGTCCTTGTGAAAAGAAGCGGCCCATCATACTGAACAACTTTTGTTTCAGAACCATGCCTGTATCTCTAATAGTTTAGATGGGCTTCTGGTGGTACACCTGGTGGTCTACATAAGGTAATCCAGATCCTCAATGTCCTTGTGAAAAGAAGCGGCCCATCATACTAAACAACTTTTGTTTTGGAACCATTTCTGTATCTCCAATAGTTTAGCTAGGCTCCTGATGGTACACCTGGTGGTCTACATAAGGTACTCAATGTCCTTGTGAAAAGAAGTGGCCCATCATATTGAACAAATTTTGTTTAAGAACCATTTCTGTATCTCCAATAGTTTAAGTGGGCTCCTGATGGTAGACCTGGTGGTCTACATAAGGTACTCCAGATCCTTAATGCCCTTGTGAAAAGAAGCGGCCCATCATACTAAACAACTTTTGTATTGGAACCATTTCTGTATCTCCAATAGTTTAGCTGGGCTCCTGATGGTACACCTGGTGGTCTACATAAGGTACTCCAGAGCCCCAATGTCCTTGTGAAAAGAAGCGGCCCATCATACTGAACAACTTTTGTTTTAGAACCATTTCTGTATCTCCAATAGTTTAGGTGGGCTCCTGATGGTAGACCTGGTGGTCTACATAAGGTACTCCAGAGCCTCAATGTCCTTGTGAAAAGAAGCGGCCCATCATACTAAACAACTTTTGTATTGGAACCATTTCTGTATCTCCAATAGTTTAGCTGGGCTCCTGATGGTACACCTGGTGGTCTACATAAGGTACTCCAGAGCCCCAATGTCCTTGTGAAAAGAAGCGGCCCATCATACTGAACAACTTTTGTTTTAGAACCATTTCTGTATCTCCAATAGTTTAGGTGGGTTCCTGATGGTAGACCTGGTGGTCTACATAAGGTACTCCAGAGCCCTAATATCCTTGTGAAAAGAAGCGTCCCATCATACTGAACAACTTTTGTTTTAGAACCATGCCTGTATGTCTAATAGTTTAGATGGGCTTCTGGTGGTACACCTGGTGGTCTACATAAGGTAATCCAGATCCTCAAAGTCCTTGTGAAAAGAAGCGGCCCATCATACTAAACAACTTTTGTATTGAAACCATTTCTGTATCTCCAATAGTTTAGCTGGGCTCATGATGGTACACCTGGTGGTCTACATAAGGTACTCCAGAGCCCCAATGTCCTTGTGAAAAGAAGCGGCCCATCATACTGAACAACTTTTGTTTTAGAACCATTTCTGTATCTCCAATAGTTTAGGTGGGCTCCTGATGGTAGACCTGGTGGTCTACATAAGGTACTCCAGATCCTCAATGTCCTTGTGAAAAGAAGCGGCCCATCATACTAAACAACTTTTGTATTGAAACCATTTCTGTATCTCCAATAGTTTAGCTGGGCTCATGATGGTACACCTGGTGGTCTACATAAGGTACTCCAGAGCCCCAATGTCCTTGTGAAAAGAAGCGGCCCATTATACTGAACAACTTTTGTTTTAGAACCATTTCTGTATCTCCAATAGTTTAGGTGGGCTCCTGATGGTAGACCTGGTGGTCTACATAAGGTACTCCAGACCCTCAATGTCCTTGTGAAAAGAAGCGGCCTATCATACTGAACAACTTTTGTTTTGGATCCATGCCTGTATCTCTAATAGTTTAGCTGGGCTCCTGGTGGTACACCTGGTGGTCTACATCTATACTCCAGACCCTCGAATGGTGATAAAAAGTAGCCAATGTCCGTTCTCGGTATGCTAGCAATCTCTGTGCCAAGTTTCATGAAGATCGGTTCAGCGGTTTGGCCGTGAAAGCGTAGCAGACAGACAGACAGACAGACAGACAGACAGAGTTACTTTCGCATTTATAATATTAGTGTGGAAGTGTGGATGTATGTATGAAATTAAAATTGAAATTCTTTATTCAATGTAGGATAGTATTATCATATCACTTATTGACGTCATGAACCTTTATTGTAAAAAAAAGAAATTTGTATCACACAATTTTCTTTTTTTTTTAAACAATTTTGTAATATCCTAATAGAAAACCGGCTCGGGCGGGATAAAAAAATAAAAATCAAAGCACTGCCACGGGGCTGGCCAGGTTAATCACACGGCATGTATCTTTACGCCACCACCATCTGAAAACGATATTTGATTCAAATTGAAGTCAAGATTTTTAAAGCGTGTAGTTTACATGCGTATAATTAATCGGACCTCCTGAACAGGAAAAACCCCACAAAAAACCTGCCCAGAAGTGCTCCTACTCTAAATTAACAATCGTACTAGCCCCTACGCTACCCTAGCTAATTCTGGAAGTAAAAAAAAATATGTATAGACCAAAAATGGCTACATATTTTTTTTGTAAAAATTGCAGTAGATAAATCTACCAGTTTCAACTTATAAAATATTTACTTTAAATAATTGAAATTACATCCATGGAGATTTATAAAATTATCTCAGTTTTAAACTCCAGGCACGTCCCATTTTTTGGTATTAAAAATGAGTGCGTGTTTCTTGTGCTGCGCTGGAATTTCAGAGCTCCATGCTTCTTTGTCATTAATGTACTCATCTAACTTATAGTAAGCTTTATAACATAATGTTTTCTTGATAACAGACTTAAATTTACTTTCTGATAAATTCAATATATCTTCCGGTATTTAATTAAAGTATCTTGTACTTAGACCTTCAAACGAAGTCCTTACTTTAGCGAGTCTATGCTTAGGTTGATCTAATTTGTTTTTACTCCTTGTATTGCGGTTATGCCTGTCACAATTTCTAGTGAAATTTTTTATATTTTTTCTAACATACATGATATTTTCATAAATATATTGACAAGGTACAGTCATAATATTAATATCCTTAAACAGTTCCCTTAGGGAATCATGACTGCAAAGTTTATAAATTGCTCTAATGGCCCTTTTTTGGAAAACAAAAATTGTTTCAATATCAGCGGCGCGCCCCCACAGCAAAATTCCATAGGACATAATGCTGTGAAAATAACTAAAGTAAACAAGTCGCGCAGTTGCAATATCCGTGATCTCTCTAATTTTACGTACCGCATATGCAGCTGAGCTTAATCTTCTCGACAAAGATGTAATATGAGGGCCCCATTGGAGACTTGAGTCGAGAGTAATCCCTAAGAAAACTGTACCCGGTAGTAAACTCTAATTTTTCATTATTAAGTACGACATGATTATTCAAAGAATGTACTACGTTAGGTGAAGTGAATAGTACACATTTAGTTTTTTTAAGAACTAAATTATTTGCAGTAAACCAACTATGAATTTGTCCAAGAGTGTTGTTCACTTCGTCATAGTTATGTGCATGTCTATCGTCCTTAAATATAAGGGATGTGTCATCAGCAAATAGTACAATCTTGGACAAATTCTCTACCATGTAAGGCAAATCATTTATGTTAATTAGAAATAGATATGGTCCTAAAATAGAGCCCTGAGGCACACCAATTTTAACACGAGACCCCTGTGATTTGGCGCCGTTTATTTAGACCTTTTGAGTTCTTTTATCTAAATATGAATTCAAAAATTTCAGAGCTGCGTTTCGAATACCGTAGTGTTCTAATTTTAGCAATAAAGTTTCATGATCTACGCAATCAAATGCCTTGGAAAGATCACAAAAAACACCAATGGCATCTATAGATTCTTCACAAGCATTAAATACATGTTTGATTAGAGCAACACCAGCATTTGTGGTACAACGTCCCTTTGTAAAACCGGGTTGTGTAACAAATTGTTCTGATTAAAATGGGACAGCATTTGATTTAGTATGATCTTCTCAAACATTTTGCTTAGTACTGGCAGAATTGATACAGGCCTATAGTTACTGGGGTCTTGGTTGTCACCAGCTTTAAACAGCGGAACTACCTTGCTATGTTTCATTAAATCAGGAAAAATGCCGTGATCAATACATTCATTGAAGATATCTGCTAAGTATGGTGCTAATATTTCGATTACTGATTGACAAACTTTAACTGACATCCCCCATAAATCTTCGGTACTCTTAACTTTGATACCTTTAAAAGTTTTTAAAACATACTGGGGACTTACATGAGTAAATTTAAATTCAGAATTGCAAACATCTACATTTTGCCTCAGCAATAAATATGAAATTGTAGGTGAAGATCTTAATGACTCAGTAGTTTTTAGAGGTATACTTGTGAAAAATGTCTCTAACTCCTACGCTACATCTGAATTTAAACTTATCACTCCTTTGTTGGTTTTAAGTGAAAAGTTATTTTCGCGTGGCTTAGTTTTACCTATTTCGCTTTTAATAACTTTCCAGACAGCTTTTATTTTATTATCTGAACACTTGATCTTATTACTAATAAAGTTTGCTTTAGCAATTTCACACGCTATTTTAAAGGTTTTAGAATATTTTTATTACCAGCTCATTAAAACTTCCATCATTTGTCATGTTTTTAAGCTCGTAAAGTTCAAAAAGCCTATCTCTACTATTCATAAGACCTTTGGTCGCCCAATCACTGAACTTAAATTTCGTATTAATTTCTTTCGTTTCTTTATTAAAAATGATTTCGAATTCTTTGCTTAACAAATTGAAAACGTCTTCGTTTACATGATTTGGGTTTTCAAAATTATAATGATGGACAGGCAATTTCTCAATTCACACATTTTGATATTTTTCCAACTTGCTTGCAGTGATGCGCCTGGTTTCTATTTTGATCGTTTTAATATGGTTTTTGAATAGGAATGTTATACTTTGACCCTTGTGATCTGATTGAAGAGAATTTATAATGCATTTTTGTACCGGGTCACAATCGCTGAATACATTATCAATACATTTGGCAGAAGTAGGCGTCACACGAGTAGGTTCAAAAAATATATTAAATAAATTGAATGATTTAAAAAGACCTACAAATTTATCACTTAATGCATTGATTTCTAAAATGTCTATGTTAAAGTCACCTGCAACAATAACATGTTTATTAGTTTTTGTGACTAATTTGAGTACATCTTCCATTATTTCTTGGAATTTAGTAAATTTTTTTGCTAGTGGCGGTCTGTATACGCATACTATAACATGACTTTCCAGCTCAACACAAGATAATTCAGTACAACGCTCAACCGACAATCCGACAACATCCTTACGTTCTTTGAATTTAATGTTGTTTCTTATAAGTATTAAGGAACCTCCATGTATCGCGGATTTTCGGTTGAAAGAACTGGCAATACAATAATTTTCATAATTTATCAAAATGTGAGGATCTCCGTTAAACTATGTCATAATTATGCTTTTCTAAGAATAATTCAATTTCTTATACTTTGCCAGTAAAGCCCTGAATATTTTGATTGACTGATTTTGCTTTTCCTTTGTCTGAGGACGAGTGCAAGAAAACCCCGGTTTGTGTTTGTTATTAATATCAGTCAAAGAGAGGATTTCCTTTGTCTTGAAATCTAGTTTAAATTATTATTAGTAACATTACAAATTAATATAGGAGATGACACATATTTTGTGTCATTTATATTATATGCTAACAATGTAGCTACCTGTTTTTTATAATAATCAGACAGGTACATAGTATCCTGAGTCAAAATAAATGTGTAAATAAAATTATTCAAGTCAAAATAAGAAATAGCATCGCTATGATGATATGTTATATTGTATGCCGTGTGATGCCGGCTTAGAATAGCATCACTCCATTTCTTACCCGTGGGAGTCGTAAGAGGCGACAAAGGGACTCGAGGGTATGTATAGCAATTTTAGGCGATGGGCTGACAACTTGTCACTATGGCGATACACAATTTTCCGAATGACCCTCAAACGTTTGTCAGATGTGGCGTAAATGTCCGTTTTATCGGCCGTTTATGCTCTGCCTACCCCGCAAGGGATAAAGGCGTGATATATGTACGTATGTATGTATAAGTACATGTTCATTGTATGCACACAGTTGTTTTGTTGTTCTGACAGGTTTGTACAGTATGGAAAGTTGCGAAAAATGAACTTGCACTTTGTCTGATTGTGTAAATTGAGAAACACCTCTACACTATTGTCTAATGTACTAAGACTAATGTTAGAATGATTTCCTATCATAATTATAATGGTGGTGTGCTCATAAAATTTCCCTACAGCTACTTGTTTTACAATTTCCTCAAATGAGGTGTCAGGACAACACATGTTTGTCACTTGTTCATTTAAACGATAGTTTAATAATTGTCCGAAACCTACACCTATCTGAAGGAAAACAATTTATTGGATTATAAAAAATTCAAACAAGGGCTAATCCGCAACAGGCATCGTCAGACATTATTCTAAAGATACAGAAAAAATCAGCAACAAGCTTCGTCAAATCCTGTGACAATAATACGTTTCAGCAACATGCTTCGTCAAAAATAACAATGCTTACTTTCAGCCACATGCGTCGTCAAATTCAATCAAGTAGCCCTCCCCGGGCCATACCCCGTCCGAAGGTGCCTAAAATACTTGCAGCATTACCCCGCTGAATTGTTATAGACAACCTTTGGGAAAGATACGAACCCGAGCGAGGATCAAAACCTTTTTCCCGCAACCGTCGACCTATCTCCGCTATAAATTTTTTGGCCTCGGACCTCCAAACGCCTGTAGTTTCCACCGCCACGGGAATAAACATGTACGAAGACTTAAGACAAGCGTACTTGCTATGCAGCAGCAGCAGATTCGGCTGCACATCCCGCGGTCCGTTTTGTAACTGACAAATGGCAGGCCGCAAACGTGCAGCAGCACGTAGAATCCCAAAGGAGACACCGACCTCTCTCCCACGGAATCAAAGTGAGACCATCAGACACCTATCTTGTCAGAGTAAATAAGAGTCTTTTTAAGTGATTTCGCCTTTATCGTTTTCGTTGCACTCACACTGTCAAAAAGTGGTTCGACGTTGGGTCGAGGAGTAAGACACGGGCGTGGGCCACGCCGTCGCGGCTTCGGTGTCTGGACAGCGGGGGCTGAGGTGGTAGACGCCCTAAAAGTACGCGGTGCAGCTACTGGAGTGAGCGGCACTCTCACCGCGCTTTGCAACCCGTTGGTAGGGGAGGCAGGTGACTCCGCAGGCTGCACGTTGCTGTTGGCTCCCGATGCCTGGTCCGCCTTTGTGTCCACAGCGGGTGCAGGAGCACGGGAAGCGCCCCTGCCGCGTCCACCGCGTCGTCCTCGCCGGGTGGGTGACGTAGTTTTGTTCCCACAGGCAGTGCAGGAGCACCTCTACCGCGTCCGCCACGTCGCGTTTGCCTGGTGGGCGCGTCCGACGCAGCGACAGTCGCGGCCGGCGCACCAGTAGCGACAGGCGCGGCCGGCGCACCAGCAGCGACAGATGCGGCCGGCGCTCCAGCAGCGACAGGCGCGGCCGGCGCACCAGCAGCGACAGGCGCGGCCGGCGCACCAGCAGCGACAGGCGCGGCCGGCGCACCAGCAGCGACAGGCGCGGCCGGCGCACCAGCAGCGACGGAGCGGCCGGCGCACCAGCAGCGGCAGGCGCGGCCGGCGCACCAGTAGCGATAGGTGCAGCTGGTGAGTCTTGCACGACGGGCGAGGTAGGTTCTCCAGGTGGGGCGAGTGCGTCAGGAGTGGCAGCAGTCACGGCAGCTAAGGACGGTGTGGCAGGTTTTGTTGCACCTAGAGCCGAGGCCAATTCATCGTCTTCCATGAGCAATTCAAGCAACACTGTGTTTTGTTGCTGTAGTTGGAGTAGCTCTGAAGTTACAAAAGAAAGTTGATCATGTTCTATTCGGCTCTCTGCATATTTAGTCTCAGCCTTTGCGACTTGTGTTTGAAGGTTGTCAATATACAACTCGTTGCTTGAGTGCAAGCTTTCTGAGGCTGTAAGTTGCACCGTCAGCTGCCTAATGTATGCTTCTGCTTCGTGAAATGTCACATTCATTTTTCTAATTTTTAGTCTTAGGTCCTCAGTTTCATTCAATAAATTTATTCTCTTGATTCTATTTGGTTGTCTTTTTTGAGTTATTTTCAACAACTTAAGATTATGTCTTGTTTTTCTTATGAATTTAGTCTTAAATATTTCTTTATTTTGTTGCCCTTTGTCAAAATTGTGTGGCGTACAGTACTAATGTCCTCCACTTCCAGTTCATGACGTAGGGAAACACTAAATCTATTTTCAGTATCTTCTTTTTCTTTGTTTAGATCAGCTAACTGGTTGTTAGCTTCGTTCAGTAGTTGTTCTAAAAATTTACATCGATCCCGGGCAGAATTTCGGTCAGAACAAATTTCAAAATGAGCATGTTCCAGAGACTTTCTAAGATCAGTATGCTGGTCAAATCTCTGCTTGTGATTCTGCACATTGTGCTCGCAGAGTAATAACACTCTCGCTTAACTGAGTGTTTTTTGATTTTATTTCTTTCATCTCATGGTCAATCTCATCTCGTTCAACTAGAAGTTTCTCATTGATCTGCTCGGCTTCAGTAAGTGTTTGCTGAAGTTTAGCCATCATATTTTCAGCATGCATTCTACGGGTGTTCATCATGGACATGGTTGAAGCCAGAGCTGGAATTGATATAAAAAACTTATTTAATATCAAACTTACACTAGTTGTTCTAGGTAATCTAATTAGGAGGCTGAACTACCTACTCTGTGTAATTACCAATGATAATACTTAATAATTATAGAAACTTGTTTTTTTTTTTTTTATTAATGACTAGCTTTTACCCGCGACTTCGTCCGCGTTAGATAGTTTTTTTTAGGCAGAAGTTCTAAAGTAGGTATGTGTATACATAGTAAGTGTGACAGTGATATTAGAACAGTTCTTATCTCTACTGTTTAAAGATGACTTGCTTGCTTCTGTTGTTAAAGGGACAATTCAAAATTTGCTATCCGGCCTGAGAGATCAATATTTATAACCAACTAGCTTTTACCCGCGACTTCGTCCGCGTTAGATAGTTTTTTTAGGCAGAAGTTCTAAAGTAGGTAAGTATGTGTATTCTTTGTAAGTGTGACAGTGATATTAGAACGGTTCTTATCTCTACTGTTTGAAGATGACTTGCTTGCTTCTGTTGTTAAAGGGACAATTTTAAATTTGCTATCCGGCCTGAGAGATCAATATTTATAACCATTGAATACAATAGTCAGTAGATAACAGAGTACTTACTTACTCTAGAGGTGCCGATTTGAGCACACTAAAATGGTCAGCATAAGTAGATAAAAAGGTAATTTTAGTTACTGTAATAAATTTTTATATACCACATTTTTGGTTTTTCTGTCGTCGGTAAAAAGTTGCCAATGTCTCAACTTATTCCCATCATACTGCACAACTTTAGTTTTAGAACCATGCCTGTATCTCTAATAGTTTAGGTGCGCTCCTGATGGTAGACCTGGTGGTCTACATAAGGCACTCCAGATCCTTAATATCCTTGTGAAAAGAAGCTGCCCATCATACTGAACAACTTTTGTTTTGGAACCATTTCTGTATCTCCAATAGTTTAGCTGGGCTCCTGATGGTATACCTGGTGGTCTACATAAGGTACTCCAGAGCCCCAATGTCCTTATGAAAAGAAGCGGCCCATCATACTGAACAACTTTTGTTTGGAACCATTTCTGTATCTCCAATAGTTTAGGTGGGCTCCTGATAGTAGACCTGGTGGTCTACATGAGGTACTCCAGATCCTCAATGTCCTTGTGAAAGAAGCGGCCTATCATACTGAACAACTTTTGTTTTAGAACCATGCCTGTATATGTAATAGTTTAGCTGGGCTCCTGATGGTAAACCTGGTGGTCTACATAAGGTACTCCAGATCCTCAATACTCTTGTGATAAGAAGCGGCCCATCATACTGAACAACTTTTGTTTTGGAACCATGCCTGTATCTCTAATAGTTTAGCTGGGCTCCTGATGGTACATCTGGTGGTCTACATAAGGTACTCCAGAGCCCCAATGTCATTGTGAAAAGAAGCGGCCCATCATACTGAACAAATTTTGTTTTAGAACCATTTCTGTATCTCCAATAGTTTAGGTGGGCTCCTGGTGGTACACCTGGTGGTCTACATAAGGACCTCCAGATCATCAATATCCTTGTGATAAGAAGCGGCCCATCATACTGAACAACTTTTGTTTTATAACCATGCCTGTATCTCTAATAGTTTAGCTGGGCTCCTGATGGTACACCTGGTGGTCTATATAAGGTACTCCAGAGCCCCAATGTCCTTGTGATAAGAAGCGGCCCATCATACTGAACAACTTTTGTTTTGGAACCATGCCTGTATCTCTAATAGTTTAGCTGGGCTCCTGATGGTACATCTGGTGGTCTACATAAGGTACTCCAGAGCCCCAATGTCATTGTGAAAAGAAGCGGCCCATCATACTGAACAAATTTTGTTTTAGAACCATTTCTGTATCTCCAATAGTTTAGGTGGGCTCCTGGTGGTACACCTGGTGGTCTACATAAGGACCTCCAGATCATCAATATCCTTGTGATAAGAAGCGGCCCATCATACTGAACAACTTTTGTTTTATAACCATGCCTGTATCTCTAATAGTTTAGCTGGGCTCCTGATGGTACACCTGGTGGTCTATATAAGGTACTCCAGAGCCCCAATGTCCTTGTAAAAAAGAAGCGGCCCATCATACTGAACAACTTTTGTTTTGGAACCATGCCTGTATCTCTTATAGTTTAGCTGGGCTCCTGGTGGTACATCTGGTGGTCTACATAAGGTATTCCACAGCCCAATGTCCTTGTGAAAAGAAGCTGCCCATCATACTGAACAACTTTTGTTTTGGAACCATGCCTGTGTCTCTAATAGTTTAGCTGGGCCCCTGGTGGTACACCTGGTGGTCTACATAAGGCACTCCAGATCCTCAATATCCTTGTGAAAAGAAGCTGCCCATCATACTGAACAACTTTAGTTTTGGAACCATTTCTGTATCTCCAATAGTTTAGCTGGGCTCCTGATGGTATACCTGGTGGTCTACATAAGGTACTCCAGAGCCCCTATGTCCTTATGAAAAGAAGCGACCCATCATACTGAACAACTTTTGTTTGGAACCATTTCTGTATCTCCAATAGTTTAGGTGGGCTCCTGATGGTAGACCTGGTGGTCTACATAAGGTACTCCAGATCCTCTCTGTCCTTGTGAAAGAAGCGGCCTATCATACTGAACAACTTTTGTTTTAGAACCATGCCTGTATTTGTAATAGTTTAGCTGGGCTCCTGATGGTAAACCTGGTGGTCTACATAAGGTACTCCAGATCCTCAATATTCTTGTGAAAAGAAGCGGCCCATCATACTGAACAACTTTTGTTTTGGAACCATGCCTGTATCTCTAATAGTTTAGCTGGGCTTCTGATGGTACACCTGGTGGTCTACATAAGGTACTCCAGAGCCCCAATGTCCTTGTGAAAAGAAGCGGCCTATCATACTGAACAACTTTTGTTTCAGAACCATGCCTGTATCTCTAATAGTTTTGCTGGGCTCCTGGGGGTACACCTGGTGGTCTACATCTATACTCCAGACCCTCGAATGGTGATAAAAAGTAGCCTATGTCCATTCTCGGTATGCTAGCAATCTCTGTGCCAAGTTTCATGAAGATCGGTTCAGCGGTTTGGCCGTGAAAGCGTAGCAGACAGACAGACAGACAGACAGACAGACAGAGTTACTTTCGCATTTATAATATTAGTGTGGAAGTGTGGATAGTGTGGATGAATACAAAAGTCAGTAGATAACAGAGTACTTACTCCAGAGGTGCCGATTTGAGCACACTAAAATGGTTAGCATAAGTAGATTAGACAGATCAAAAGGTAATATAAGTTACTGTTATACATTTTTATACCTCTATATACCACATTTTTTGTTTTTCTGTCCTCGGTAAAGAAGGCAATGTCCTTTCTCAACTTATTCCCATCATACTGAACAACTTTTGTTCTGAAACCATTTCTGTATCTCCAATAAGGTGGGCTCCTGATGGTAGACCTGATGGTCTACATACGGTACTCCAGATCCTCAATGTCCTTGTGAAAAGAAGCGGCCCATCATCATGAACAACTTTTGTTTCGGAACCATTTCTGTATCTCTAATAGTTTACGTGGTCTCCTGATGGTACACCTGGTGACATAAGGTACTCCAGATCCTCAATATCCTTGTGAAAAGAAGCGGCCCATCATACTGAACAACTTTTTTTTTGGAACCATTTCTGTATCTCTAATAGTTTACGTGGGTTCCTGGTGGTACACCTGGTGGTCTACATAAGGCACTCCAGATCCTCAATGTCCTTGTGAAACGAAGCGGCCCATCATACTGAACCACTTTTGTTTTGGAACCATTTCTGTATCTCTAATAGTTCACGTGGGTTCCTGATGGTACACCTGGTGGTCTACATTATGTACTGCAGATCCTTAATGTCCTGGTGAAAAGAGGCGGCCCATCATACTGAACAACTTTTGTTTTGGAACCATGCCTGTATCTCTAATAGTTTAGCTGGGCTCCTGATGGTACACCTGGTGGTCTACATAAGGTACTTCAGATCCTCAATGTCCTTGTGAAAAGAAGCGGCCCATCATACTGAACAACTTCTGTTTTGGAACCATACCTGTATCTCTAATAGTTTATCTGGGCTCCTGATGGTACACCTGGTGGTCTACATAAGGTACTCCAGATCCTCAATGTCCTTGTGAAAAGAAGCGGCCCATCATACCGAACAACTTTTGTTTTGGAACCATGCCTGTATCTCTAATAGTTTAGCTGGCCTCCTGATGGTACACCTGGTGGTCAACATAAGGTACTCCAGATCCTCAACGTCCGTGTTAAAAGAAGCGGCCCATCATACTGAAAAACTTCTGTTTTGGAACCATACCTGTAGCTCTAATAGTTTACGTGGTCCCTGATGGTACACCTGGTGACATAAGGTACTCCAGGTCCTCAATGTCCTTGTAAAAAAAAGCGGCCCATCATACCGAACAACTTTTGTTTTGGAACCATGCCTGTATCTCTAATAGTTTAGCTGGGCTCCTGATGGTACACCTGGTGGTCTACATAAGGTATTCCAGATCCTCAATGTCCTTGTGAAAAGAAGCGACCTATTATACTAAACAACTTTTGTTTTGGAACCATACCTGCATCTCTAATAGTTTAGCTGGGCTCCTGATGGTACACCTGGTGGTCTACATAAGGTACTCCAGATCCTCAATGTCCTTGTGAAAAGAAGCGGCCCATCATACTGAACAACTTTTGTTTCGGAACCATGCCTGTATCTCTAATAGTTTAGCTGGGCTCCTGGTGGTACACCTGGTGGTCTACATAAGGTACTCCAGATCCTCAATGTCCTTGTGAAAAGAAGCGGCCTATCATACTGAACAACTTTTGTTTTGGAACCATGCCTGTATCTCTAATAGTTTAGCTGGGCTCCTGGTGGTACACCTGGTGGTCTACATCTATACTCCAGACCCTCGAATGGTGATAAAAAGTAGTCTATGTCCGTTCTCGGTATGCTAGCAATCTCTGTGCCAAGTTTCATGAAGATCGGTTCAGCGGTTTGGCCGTGAAAGCGTAGCAGACAGACAGACAGACAGACAGACAGACAGAGTTACTTTCGCATTTATAATATTAGTGTGGATGGGTTTGCTCTTGACTCTAGTCTAGGTCATAGGACAGAGACAGAGTCTAAGATGGAGCGAGCTCACCCAGAAGAAGCCTGTTCACTCTTACTTTGAAGAGATTAGGGTTGTATGCTTTTGGAAACACAGACGCAGGAAGTGAGTTCCACTCTTTAGCAGTGCGCATTATAAATGATGACTGGAAGCGCTTAGTCCGAATTGGTGGAATGGCTACCAGGTACGGATGGTATCCGGCGGTGCGTCTGGATGTCCGATGGTAGAAGGGAGCTGGTGGAACAAGGTCGTGAAGCTCTTGAGCACACTCTCCGAAGTACAATCTATAAAATACCGACAAGCAGGCAACCTTGCGGCGATGTGCCAGGCTATGTAGCTTGGTGTCCACCAGTTTTATGTCGCCTATGAGCCTCCTGGCCCTGCGTTCCACCGAGGTTTGTTTAAAATTATATGTAAGTAGTACTACTATTAAAGGTGATAATGAAGGTATGCTATGTATAAAATGTAAATAGTATCTATCAAGTATCATCAGATCCATTTTCCACACAGACAAGTGAACTGAGACACTACAAAATCTAGCCTATAGCAAAATTACCAAGGAAAGTAAGGAGTTTTTGTTCCTAAATGTGTAGTATTATTTGAATTATACTTCATGCTTCGTCCTCAAGATTAGCATAACACATGTAGTTGCGCATAGCGACTTGCCATCCTTGCACTATATTTTAGAAAAATAATAAAGTAGGTACCGTACTGAGGGTACCTATTATTTATGTTTTTTTTTTTTGAGGGTATAAGCTTTACCCGACCAGTCGGCCATCTTGAATTGTCATTCGCGTTTTAGTGCTTCGCCATATTGCACAGTGTCGTCTATTTCGTGATTTAGAAGTGAAATTTTGTGCCCAAAATGCCAAAAAGGAAGTGTTCCCGTGATGAAAGTGATGACTTCTATTATTTGGAGAAAAAATTTAGGAAATTAGAGCAAAAAGTACGTGATTCTCGTTCTACAAAACGTAAACACCGTCGACGGTCACGTAGTGCTAGAAAAAGTTCCCGTAGTCGTTCCTACATGCGGGAGCGGTCGTTTACACGATCACGGAGTTTGTCGCTGTCGCCGGCGCCAGCGGCCGGTACGCGGTCGCGCACCCGGTCGCGCACCCGGTCGCGCACACTTAACCGTTCGCGCTCGCTGCATGCGGCGCGGCACCGGAGTCCGACAGATGTTCGGTTGAAATCACCGAATCCACATCAACAACCAGAAGGTTAGTTCAGTGCTTATTTTATTGCACAGGTTAGTGACTACTACAAGTAGTTTACCTAGGTATTGCGAGTAGTACTTTGGGCTATATCTTACCTATCGTAAAGTATTTGGGTTTGGGGACAGTACTTTGGTCTGTCTCTTACTTTTACACGTACAACTATTACATGCGGGTTTGCGTGCTTCTCTTTGGAGTTGTTACTACCCAATTTAAAGTTTTGCGAACAGTATAATAGGACTGT
The DNA here is from genome assembly GCA_027580185.1 of Tuta absoluta. Lineage (NCBI taxonomy): Eukaryota > Metazoa > Arthropoda > Insecta > Lepidoptera > Gelechiidae > Tuta > Tuta absoluta. The sequence goes on along the minus strand of JAQAHW010000084.1, from coordinate 732,505 downwards.
TTCTTAACTTTGTAAAAGTAAACAATCGATTTTTCGATTACAGCTGAAGCTACGCAGGAGCCTGTACCTGTACCAAGTGTTGAAAACCCAAAAGTTCTATCAGCGTCCACTGACGTCGAAATTGTTCCTAGTCCTGTCAAAGATAGTGCTTCAGTTGAAAATACAGAGATTTCAGAATTAGATAGTTCCATTTTAGAGATACTCGGCGATGACCCCACTTTGATCAAATCTTTTGGAGCTGAAATACAGAAAGATTTGGCTGTAAGATTAGAACTTTGTGTCACAAACGGCCTTTCAAAGGAGACGAGGAAGGAATTCAAAGAAAAATATCTCATTCCTAGTAACTGCAAGATGATCAATGCTCCGGTGTTAAATGCTGAAATAAAAGCTGCCGTTTCGGACCAGGTTGCAAAACGTGATAAAACTATTAAAATAAAACAGTCACAAGTGGCATCAGCTATTGCTGCCCTCAGCCAGGCGCTTACGCGCGTTCTTTCATCTTCCGATAAAGACTCTGAACTGATCAAGATACTTATGGATACAAGCAGATTATTATGTAACTGTCAGCATTCTGACTCCATTACCAGGCGCAACTTCATACTTTCTACATTAAAGAAAGATATGAAAAACCAATTGCAAAACAGCAAAGTGGATAGTTTTTTGTTCGGCGAGAATTTCGCAGAAACAATAAAAACCGCCAAAGCAATTACTAAGTCAGGTGCAGATCTCAAGGCTGCTCCGGCTTCAAAGCTGCAATCCATTGTTAAAAAGGCGACGACTTCAGGATCTGGACAATCCAAGAATTTAAACTGGAAGGGTCCATTTCCGAATCGCAGGCAGACGGAAGTTCCGAGGACGAAGGAGCCTGCAACGACCAGGAGTCGGCCCTCGAACTCATCGAGGCCGTCGCAACATCATCGAGCGCCTCGCAACAGCCGCCGATAAACCTGGTAAATTATGCTGGCCGATTATCGCAATTTTATAAACAATGGGCTTTTATCACCAGTAATCCTGTTATACTTTCATATATACAAGGATATGAAATAAACTTTACCCGCCCGGTAATTCAAACCTGTGAGCCTCAAGCTCGAAAATATTCTAATGAAGATCAAATTCATTTTCGTGAAGCCATTGATAAATTATTATCATCGGGCGCAGTTAAACAATGTACTCCCTGTGAAGATCAATTTATATCTAGCATATTCTTAATACCTAAACCGAATGGTAAAATGAGATTTATCCTAAATCTAAAAAAGTTAAATAAATTTATCGATACGCAGCACTTTAAATTAGAAGATCTGCGTACTGCGTTAAAATTAATTACAAAAGACTGCTTTATGACAAAATTAGATCTTCAAGATGCTTATTTTATGATTAAAATTCACCCGGTATCGAGAAAATACCTACGGTTTAAATTTGAGCGAAACTTATATGAGTTTCAGGTTTTACCATTTGGTTTAAGTACCGCCCCCTACATATTTACTAAGGTTATGAAACCGGTTGTACGTCTACTCCGCTCCGCTGGCTTTTTGTCCACCGTTTATCTAGATGACTATTTATTGATAGGTCAAAATTTTGAAGATTGTTTATTTAATGTAAACACAACCAAAAAGCTACTTATTGCGCTTGGTTTCATTATTAATGAAGAGAAAAGCTGTTTGGTACCTAGTACAAGCTGTGCGTTTCTAGGAAATATAATCGATTCGAAAAATTTACAGGTAATACTACCAGATGAGAAAAGGACTCGATTAAAACAGGAAATTCGAAAGTTTTTGAATATCGATCGATGCAAAATTCGAGAAATGGCCCGTTTCGTTGGTTTACTAGTTTCAGCTTGTCCAGCTATAGATTACGGTTGGCTTTATACTAAAAATTTTGAAAGGATTAAATATCTAAATTTAAAAAAATACGATAACTATGAATCGTACATGAATGTTCCTGAATCAGTAAAACCTGATTTACTTTGGTGGGATAATGTTATTGACAATTCAGTAAGTAAGATTAAACAGGATAGTTATGACCTTGTTATATGTTCGGACGCCTCAACCACGGGGTGAGGAGGTGCGTGCGGGGAACAAACAGCTAGCGGGATGTGGACCGACCTTGAACGCAAACAGCACAAACTTTTTAGAGATTTTAGCTGCTTTCTTCGCTCTGAAGGTATTTGCCAAACACTTAAATGATTGTCAGATATTGCTGCGTGTGGATAATACCACTGCATTATCCTATATTAATAGGATGGGCGGAATTCAGTTTCCACATTTGACTAACGTAACTAAACAATTATGGCAGTGGTGTGAATATCGTAACCTGTACGTGTTCGCGTCATACATCCGATCGGAGGACAACAAGACGGCGGATGCGGAGTCGCGCCGTGTGCACCCCGACATCGAGTGAGAGCTGTCGCCCCACGCATACCGTCGGATAGTGGCAAAGTTCGGGACACCTGAGATTGATTTATTTGCAAGTAGAATAAATGCCAAATGTTTGAAATACGTTTCATGGCATAGAGACCCAGATGCGATTGCTATTAACGCGTTTACAATCTCATGGTCTAAATTACACTTTTATGCTTTCCCGCCTTTTTCAGTTATTTTAAAAACTTTACGCAAAGTTGTTTCTGATAAAGCTGAAGGTATATTGGTTGTACCATTATGGCCTACACAGCCATGGTATCCGCTGTTTCAGCGCCTTTTGTTGTCCGCCCTAATAATTTTTAACCCAGATGAAAACTTGATTTTGTCTCATTATTACAGCAGTCGCCACATACACACCCAGCTTACCCTGGCGGCAGGGCTCTGCTGAGGGAGGATTGGTTAAAGAGAAGTATTCCTCCGTCTGCGATAGAGGTTATGTCAGCATCCCTCTCCAACAATTCTATTAAGCAGTATGATGTTCACCTTAAAAAATGGTATATTTTTTGTAGCGAGAATGAGTGGAACTGTTATTCAGCCTCGGTTCCAAATGTTATTTACTTTTTAACTAACTTGTACGAAAGTGGGGCTCAATATAGTTCTCTTAATACATGTAGATCAGCTATAAGTTTGATACTGGGTAATCATATTGCAGAAGATGACCGTATTAAAAGGTTTTTCAAGGGGATATATCGTTTAAGACCTCCACTACCTAAATACAATGTGACGTGGGACCCTTCGATTGTATTGAATTATCTAAGCAGTTTATATCCAAATGAGCAACTTTCAATCGAACGAATTTCTTACAAACTAGTAACGCTTCTTGCTTTGATCACAGCACATAGGGTGCAAACCTTGACAAGGATAAATACAAGTAATATTGAAGTGTTTTCTAATAAAGTAACTATTAAAATTCCTGATTTGATCAAAACTTCTAGATTAGGTTCTATGCAGCCAATCTTATCTATTCCGTTTTTTGAGGAAAAACCCAAAATATGCCCTGGAAAAACCCTTTTTAGCTTACTTAGAAATGTCAAACCCTTTACGCCAAAATGTGACTTCTCTCTTTATTGCTTTAAAGAAACCCCATAAGGCAGTCTGTTCACAAACTTTGAGCCGGTGGATAAAAAGCACCTTAAGTGCGAGTGGTATCGATGTTAGCATATTCACAGCACACAGCACGCGGCACGCCGCAACGTCTGCCGCGCGGCGACTTGGTGTCAATCTTGACTCCATACGGCGTGCCGCGGGCTGGAGTGATTTCTCCTCCACATTCTTCAGGTTCTATAATAGAACGCTAGTTAGTAATGTGGCACATGATGATTCCTTTGCTAGATCTGTTATTAATAATGTCCTGGATTAATATAATTAGTAATAACCTACTGATTATTATTACTATAAAATAAGTACCTATTTATTGATCTGGTGTTAATTAGGAACCTACATTGAAATTTGTTTTTTATAGAGTAAGTAAATCTATTTGCTTCATTAAATTACATTGTGTTTCAATAGTTAAATATTTCACAACTATGGTAAGCTCTAAAAGTCTACATGTGTAATGCTAATCTTGAGGACGAAGCATGAAGTATAATAAATGATTAAACGAACTTACCTGTATGTGAAGTTTGATCATAATTATACGAAGGCTTCGTCCGAAGAGATTAGCATCCCCCTCTCCCGTTATAAATAACTTACCCATTTAGTTGTGAAATATTTTTAAATGTCTTACCTCTAAACTAACTAAATGACAATTCAAGATGGCCGACTGGTCGGGTAAAGCTTATACCCTCAAAAAAAAAAAAAACGTAAATAATAGGTACCCTCAGTACGGTACCTACTTTATTATTTTTCTAAAATATAGTGCAAGGATGGCGAGTTGCTATGCGCAACTACAAATGTGTTATGCTAATCTCTTCGGACGAAGCCTTCGTATAATTATGATCAAACTTCACTTACAGGTAAGTTCGTTTAATCATTAATTAACTTGTCTGAGCGGCGAGCCTTCCCGTCAAATAAACTTCAATAAAAGTAAGATGAGGCAAGGTTACGGCGCTAATGTGTGAGTAGGTCGTCTTTTCTCACAAAAGTGAGTTAAGATTCATCGTTGCTTTTCCGTAATGGCGGATGTGGTTTGGTTATAGTTTTAGTTTTTCTTGTTTATTTGAGTGTTTGGTAAATAAATCTGATAGTGTTTTAAGCAACAAACTATTCTTAAACTGAACATTAAATAGGAAATTGTAATTAAGGCATTTATCTGACATTGTGTAAAAGTGACGAGCGGATCACCACGTGGTACAGAAAATTTTACTTTCAGTTTTCTGTTGCTACACAAACTGCACAACACAGCCCCTAGTCTTAAGACTAGGTTCTCTGTGTTGTGGACTCTCCCTCGGCATAATGCCACATACCTTACTGACTTACGACTTTAACCTACAAAACTAACCTTACTTAGATGGCAAAATACGACTCTACAATAGAGTTGTGGCGCCAGTGGCTCTGCCACCATTAAATAATAATTATAATAATAAAGTGAGTTAAGTATGTGCAGTTATGTGATCGTTTAATCTGCGATTACTATCAGGTCTAATAAATAACAAGCCTGGCTGGTGTAACAGTTATGAAAAACAATACTCCCCGGGTTTAAATCCGTTAGTCATTCGAATCAAAATTCGAATCGTTGGTTGGTTGACAGCACTTTTGGTAGGTAAAAAATCCGTGTTGTTATGATTCACCGAGTCCGGATAGCACTTTCATTGACACTTATTCTACTTAATTAAACACAAATAAACTAATAATATTCATAATTTAGTGCAAAATTGTATTAAAATATAAAAACAGCTGTTTATGACGTCTGTTCGGGTTGGGGATGCCAGCCCAAAAAAGAATAGTAACAGTACGGTCACGTACCAGTAACAATTCGGAAAAAAGTGTAACGGCTTCGAAAAGCAGTTGTGTGTGATAATAGATGTACTATGGTTTTATTTTGCACTCACAGTGCTTATTACTTTCATAAATGAAAATAAGAAATTGAAAAAATGTCAGCGCCCGCCGGGACTTGAACCCGGGACCGTGGAGTACCGTTCCACTGCTCTGCCAACTGAGCTACCGGCGCCCCGACGTAAGCCGACGAAATCTTCAACCTCTTGGTACTCGTCTCGAAGCGACGACAAGCGACATCTAGTATAAGTTATTTGAAACGAATACTATGGTCAGTCCACTTAAGAGTGAAATTCGAACCATGCGATGAAGCTTTGCTTAATTAAATGTACTATGGTTTTATTTTGCACTCACAGTGCTATATTACTTTCATAAATGAAAATAAGAAATTGAAAAAATGTCAGCGCCCGCCGGGACTTGAACCCGGGACCGTGGAGTACCGTTCCACTGCTCTGCCAACTGAGCTACCGGCGCCCCGACGTAAGCCGACGAAATCTTCAACCTCTTGGTACTCGTCTCGAAGCGACGACAAGCGTCGAAAACTTTTGAAATAAAAGCTTTTGAGGAGTTGGTACCTATAAAGATAGAGCGATTTTCGGAAGAAGAAAAGATTTTGTGTTTGTTGTTTGCAATAAACGTGATTTGAATTTTAACATAGATATTGTACGAAAGGAATGTACGTACCTATTTGATTTTCATGAGACATGTTTTTTTTAAACTGAACAATTTTTTGCTGGTTCAGAGTGGTCCCGGAATGCTAAGTACTGTACCTCTTGCAAGAAGACATTGTTCTCTACAACTTTCAGTTTGAGAATCACTCTCGCGTTGGATTTTTATTTCGTTTGTGAGAAACACACTTGAGTTTTAAAACTAATGAATGGCTAATAAATAATCATAATGGTTATGGTATATCCTTATAGTTCAGAAAACATTTTAAAGCATTGCTGTAGCTCTATTATGTTATCTTAGAGGTATAAAAAAAGCATTGTTCTAAAAGGGACATTGATGTCCAAAATGACTGAGGGTTGTAGCCACGCGTATTACTGATACCCGTGGTTCAACACATGTTATCATAGTATTCGGAGAAATGAGCAAGATCTTTGTATTGTTTTCTTAATGCAAGTCTGGCAAAAACTCTTTTGTTAATTAACATATATCATAACGGATTTAGAAACAAACATGACAATGATATGGTTAAGCATGATCATGACTGTAACTTATGAAGATTTACTTCAATGCGTATAGCGTTATTATGAAGTAATAATTTTTGTATAACGTAACGAAGTGCTTTGCCGTGCTGGTGATAAATAGAGCAGCTGGATAAGGACGTTGTGTATATTTCTGCGTGAACCGCATTAATATCTTGTTTCGGTAAAAACAAAACAAAAAAAAAACTGTTTGTTGTTGGATACAATGGGTTGATGTAGTTAAAGCATAGATTACGTGGCTATGTTGTGTAAGTAATATAGAATTTTATAGCACTGACTTCGACGAAAGAAGTAGGTAAATAGTAAATTGCATATTGAATGCAATTGATATTTGAGTATTGGTACGTGATATTAATTAGGTACCTATCATTTAAAAAAATAGATTTCATTAAGTTATTTTGTCAACTTGGAAGATTAATTGAGAAATATTAAATCAACTACTCGGTGAAGCAATTTATGAAAATTAAGCTCTCAAAGCAGTGTGTAGTTAAAATCAATACATGCTTTGTAAAGGTGGAATCAAATAAGAATTACCTATTTTTAATCTGATAAGCATTGAATGGATTTAATGTGATGATAGAAACGATTGTTAAAAGTTGCATTTTGAAATGGACTTATGTTTTCATTTTAGAAGTACTGAATCGTATGGCTATAGTGATTTGCTTAAGTAATATTGATTTGCTTTCTTGAGCAGGTAAACGTAATCTGGATATCTTCATACATAGCTGTTATGTGCCTTGCTTGGATTAGAAAGCTAAAATGCCTGAAAGTAAAGTACCCATAAAATTGCATAATTAATCAGATGATAGTAGCAGTTAAAGTTTTTGTTGCTGGCAATGATGGACGTGTTTGTCCTCCCGACCCCTCACGACGATATACTATGACTGTGATCACCATACCTACCTATTGACTCTGACTTAAGACCTCTGCGGGAGGAGCGCGTGCCATGGTGGAGACAGTGTGGTCTCAAATTGTGGAGACAGTGTGGTCTCATGTTGTGTTGGGTCAGATATAGCCCGGGGAACTATGATCTGATCGGGTGAGTGGCCAGCTGCAGTGGCTCATTCACCATCCGCTTTGCTGATCTGTGTGATCAGATGGTGTCTTTGATGGACGCATGGATTCGTTGAGGGCATCATACTTGACCAAGTAGGTGATTACTGTGGTCATTACTGTTATGTATGATGTCGCTCCAGGCACAGAATAGATAATAGTAGTACCTACTCCAGGTAACCGGTGTTACCAGTAGGCGTGCCAGAAGGTGGTGGTGTCGGCCTGAGATCCGTGGCGGGGATCTGTGACTGTGATTGACAGTGTTGAGTGACCCATGGTGGGGAAGCTCTGTGACCGTTGCGACGGTGGCCAGATGCAACAAAAGACTTTATTGCGGTACTCGTATAAATTATTGTATTGTATGCAAGTTAGAATATTGTTTTATGGGCACTTGTCTTTCAATAGACGAAAACGGCTGGTTCAAGTGGGTTGAAAATTTATGGTTCACACTCAACTTGTAGTCTGTCACATAATAAACCCGTAACCTTTATGTCAAAGTTGAAATAATAATGAGTTTCTGATAAATGTTATTTCTTTAGCTGTTAAGTTCGACAGTACAGTAAAAGAGTGCATAGTTACTAATCATGTAAGGGTAAAAACGTATTAGATGGCTTATGAGAAGTTTTTGAAGTGCAAACGAATATGGGCCTGTTTATTTATTGAGCAAATAATAACACAAACGTGAAAAATACTTGAACGATTTGGAGATAATAGATTTGTTGTTATGAATACCAAGTCAAATTTAACAAACAAGTATTAGGAAGTAAGTAAGTAAGTACCAAACATCATAGCTATCTTAGCAAGTACAGTGCGCAAATGAATAGGCTGCACAGGTCTAACTAAAACTACGAATAACGCCATCTATAATAAAAATCAAATACCTCTGAGCCGGCAGAACTCAGAGAACCTATTTTACGCGCACGCATATCATGCTCAGCCGCATACATCATATTCGCCCTTTACAAATTATAGAAAGGGTCGGTAGGGGTAGGATGTCATAGGTAAGTAGTTAAGTGGTTTAAAAATTCGATGCACTTGTCACAGCTGGCATAGCCGAGATAGTATGCGTCTGGATTTAGAGCGAGTTTAAATTATGGTGGGACACTGGGTCGATCCCGCCCTACTGGTATTGTTTTATGTTTTTGTTTTATATATGTAAGATAATTTTTTGTTAACGGCCCATTTGTTATTTTGAATGAATGATGTTTGTGGGTATAGCACATAATCATTATAACTATTAGACGGTAAGTAATAAGCACAGTCATCTGATCTGTATCGACTACTGCCTACGTATCTAACCGTTAGCTTTCGATGTTTCTTTGTGTTGTTGTTTGCTATCGTTTTATCGTAATTATGTCTACCTATAGTATGCTCCTTTGTCTACATACAGTGCTTAGAGCAAAGATCATAGTGCTATATGAAGATAATCTTAGTATTATGAAATTTCACGACGTCTTCAATTAAATGTAAGTTAAATATTTTTATTTTACAAAATTAGCGCAAATGCTTCAGGTCAGGTCGTTCATATTATCCAAACATTAAGTTTCTAGATAAAGATACCTACTACATATTACCTGCCATACGTTCATTATTTAAAATGTTTAAATAGGTATTAGATTGCTTATTATATTTACTTACTTAGTTTCCTATTTATTATTATTGGCATTTACCTACATTAAATACTTGTAGATTGACTAGGTATTTTTCTTACAGAAAAGAACTGTTACGCTGTGGGTTACGTTACGCCGATACCGGTGACATCCTGCCTGCCCGGAAAGGTCGTAAGGCCGTGATGTTCACGGATGCATCAGCGCGTCACCGAGGGATAGTTGCCAAGCATGCTAATACCCCATTCCTGTCAACTCGCTCAACAGCAACGGAGTTCGGAGTGACCTTACATACTGTAAGGACCCACTTACACGCAGCTGGTATAAGTTGTTATCGGCCAGCACAAAAAATTTGCTGTCAGCTGCTCATCAACAAGCACGAGTCCGATTTGCATATATTTATAGAAACTTTGATTGGGAGAATAATGTAGTAATATTCACTGATGAAAAAGCTTTTAAATCGGATAAAGATTGGACGCAAGATTTGACAGTTACAGACCAATTCACAGTCTCCCAAATAGAATGAGTGGGACTGTGGTGTTTTCTATGGGACCTGGAGAACTAGTTGAAATAGAAGGAAGGTTCAATAGCGAGAGTTATGTGGAAATATTGCAGGACGTAATGATGCCTACAGTGCGTATTGCTTACCCAAATCAGTATATTTATTTTGTGCATGATAATTGCTCTGTGCATAAAGCCCGTATCGTTCAGGATTGGTTGCGAACCCAGCACAACGTGACTGTTATTAACTGGCCGTCAAAGAGTCCGGATTTAAATCCCATAGAAAATTTATGGGGTCAAATGGTCCTTAACTGGGACCCATCTGAAGTCAGGACCAAGAAAAATTTACGCGACTTAGCCATGTTCGAACATGGCTCGAACATGGTAGCTAGCATGCCAAGCCGTTTAGAACAGATCGAGTCCGGTGAAGGTGCACCTCTTCGGTATTAAAATTAAATTATTATTAAACTAGCTTTTACCCGCGACTTCGTCCGCGTTAGATAGTTTTTTTAGGCAGAAGTTCTAAAATAGGTATGTGTATTCATAGTTAGTGTGACAGTGATATAAGAACAGTTCTTATCTCTACTGTTTAAAGATGACTTGCTTGCTTCTGTTGTTAAAGGGAAAATTCAAAATTTGCTATCCGGCCTAAGAGATACACATACATACATACATAAATCACGCCTATATCCCTTACGGGGTAGGCAGAGCGTTAACGGCCGTAAAACGGATATTAACACCACGTCTGACAAAAGCTTGAGGGTCAATCAGATAACTGTGTATCACTATAGTGACAGGTTGTCAGCCCATCGCCTAAAATTGCAATACACTTCTAACCCTCGAGTCCCTTAGTCGCCTCTTACGACACCCACGGGTAAGAATTGGGGTGATGCTATTCTAGGCCGGCATCACACGGCCTAAGAGATCAATATTAATAACTATTGAATACAAAAGTCAGTAGATAACAGAGTACTTACTCCAGAGGTGCCGATTTGAGCACACTAAAATGGTCAGCATAAGTAGATAGGACAGTTAAAAAGGTAATTTAAGTTACTGTAATAGGTACATTTTTATATACCACATTTTTGTTTCTCTGTCCTCGGTAAAAAGTAGGCAATGTCCTTTCTCAACTTATCCCGATCATACTGAACAACTTTTTTTTTGGAACCATTTCTGTATCTCCAATAATTTAGGTGGGCTCCTGATGGTAGACCTGGTAGTCTACATAAGGTACTACAGATCTACAATACGTACATACACATATCACGCCTATAATCCCTTGCGGGGTAGGCAGAGCGTAAACGGCGGCCGCAAAAACGGTAATTTACGCCAAGTCTGACAAATATTTGAGGGTCATTCGAAAAAGTGTGTATCGCTATAGTGACAGGTTGTCAGCCCATCGCCTAAAATTGCAATACTCACCCTCGAGTCCCTTAGTTGCCTCTTACAACTCCCACGGAAAAGAAATGGGGTGATGCTATTCTAAGCCGGCATCACAATGCCCTTGTGAAAAGGAGCGGCCCATCATACTGAACAACTTTTGTTTAAGAACCATGCCTGTATCTCTAATAGTTTAGCTGGGCTCCTGATGGTACACCTGGTGGTCTACATAAGGTACTCCAGATCCCCAATGTCCTAGTGTATATAAAGCGGCCCATCTTTCTGAACAATTTTTGTTTTGGAACCATTTCTGTATCTCTAATAGTTTACGTGGGCTCCTGATGGTACATCTGGTGGTCTACATAACGTCGCCCGGCAGTGAAAACCTCGTAAAGCACAAATTCATGATTTTTCTTTTATTTTATTTTTGGGAAGAAAAGCTCGTAACGCACATTTACGACGAACGTAGGCAGGGCTGCGATACTGGGAACACCTTCTATCGATGAAAATGAGAACCTCGGTATCGATCGATATGCATATTTAGTCGAGTAAAACCTCGCATTTGCTTAGCCGTGTTTTACGATGTGTTCTAGGATGTTGCGAAAAACACGTAATTACTTTTACAAGTATATTTTATTAAAGAAAGAGTATAATAATCTCGCATGTGCGGTTGCAAGTTTTTCATTGTTACTCCTGAATATTAAAAAGCATTGTAATATAAACTTTGGCGAGGTTTTCGTTATTGTATTATTCCATTATAACACTTAGAAGATAAGGTTACTAGAGCGCCGTGTGGTGCGGGCTTGGAAGCATCACCTTGTTTGTACCCGTGAGTATCATAAAGGTGATCAATCAATATTTTGCATTGCGCTACCTAACTTAGGCTGGCCACCTGGCCGTTAATTAAACTCACTTCCTTCAAAGGCACGAGGGTCCTCTGGGGTGTCACATAGGCTGCTGAGTCTGTACTTCTTGGGTGAGTAGGTCCACTTTTGCACTGTGGTGAGGTCGAACCAGTGCAGTCGGGTGATTCCCTAGTGTCCATCAGCCAACGACATCTAACTGAGATATCCTGTGGTTATTACAGTGATGTCATACATTATCCTCCTTGAAATGAAGTGGAGAGCTGGAGAGGCACATGTTGCTTTGTCCTATAAATGTAGCGCGGGTGCCAGATATAAAAGTGAAGGGGCCCACGATCCTAACTTTGCGACGAGCAGTAGTGGATATGGACAGCAGAGCTGTGGGCCAAATTAACAGTGCCTTATGAAGCCTTATCTGAGTAGAAGAACCTCCAGCTTGCTTTCAACAGCAAGGGCCTAGCCGTAGGATGAGATCAGATCGCAATGGCTCCTTTTGACGATGCTTGAAGCGTCCGTACCTCAGTTAAAGTAATTATTGATAAGAGCCTTTCTGGCTTCTTCAGGGGCGGATGTTTTTAACTCTTTTGTCATGGATCCCGCTGACACTTCGGCATAATTCCGTAAGGAATACCGCAAAGGGACGCCTACTGCAGGCCGTTAGTTGGCTCTTGTCGTGGCCGTCTCGGAGTTTTCTTGTCCTGCTGGCGCGAGTCTCGTCCGCTTCCGCTTCGTCTTCATCGGTTGCATTAGTTTAGGGGCAGCTGCCAAGACAGAACCAGCCGTACTTATATTTTCCAGCAGTGCAGCCTCCTTTCTGTCAACATCGATGGGATTTGTGAGCGGAGTTGTGCTCTCTTATCGGTTTAGTCCTTTGCGGCATGATTCGGTGTAATTGGCGAGAGACGCGTCGCCACGTTGTGGAAGGTGGTCGGCTGCTTACACGAGTTTGCAAGCAGTAGGTATGCTGCTTCCTACACTTTACGCAGGCGAGCTTGCGGTGACAGTTCCTCTAGATGTACTAGAACTGCTGGCAGCGGAGGCACTTGGCTGTTCTGGTACTCCCGTCCACGCTATATCTCAATCTACAGGCCGGGCATGAAGAGCGACTAGGTGTCCTCCACGCGCCTTGATTTGCCGCAAGTAAGTATCACTTCGTAGCTCAGGGTCGTCAGCAGTTCCATTATTATTTCCTCCGGCAATGTGTTGGCAGTCTTTAAGGGCCGCTTTTGGACGCCTGTTTCCGGTATCGATGCCTTTCAGTGCCGTGAAATGACTCTAGTATATTCAGAATTTATCCTCGTTTTGCCAGGCAGGTCTATACGGCGTAACTGTCCACGAGTATCCGAAGGCCTGCTTGAGCTCTCTCAGGTGTTGTGTCCTGTTAGATTAGGTTATCGAATCGAAACTTAAACCGGTAGTCCGCTACTATCAGCGGTTTCTTTTTAGTAGTTGGTCAGTTTCCGGGGTGTGAAAGATCCTGCTGGGTATGCTATGACTGCCGAAACTGAGTGAATTCACGGCGGAGGTGTCTGTGAGGTGGAGTGGAGAAGGAGGAAGATCCTTTCCCTTTTTTGCAAAGGCGCCATGGCAGCTGTTCTCTCTTTGACAGCATTCAGGGCTTCGTTACGTGAGACGGCGCTAGTATATAGTGTAGCGAGGTCTTGCTGCTTAAATAACCGGCTCACGTTGAAGGTTTGGAGGCAACGAATAAATAGGCAGCGTCGGTAAAGCTGCTGTGGTAGCAAACGCAACGGTAACCGCTGTAAATCTTATTGTTTTATGTCGTCAAACCTTGTATTTGATAGTACGCCATAACCTTATCAGTATGAATTCCTCGTAACTCCGTTTTAATCTATTTTCGCTATTAGATTTTCTGTGTTTCTACTACCGATTGAAATATACGCATTTGGTTGTTATAAAACAACAGAGCTTGTTTCTTCCGTTCATACAATTTTTTTCACCAGACGGTTTTTACTGTCTCCTGTAAAATTGTTGCTTTTGCCTTTACGTGGTTTTCACTGCCAGCCGACGATAAGGTACTCCAGATCCTCAATGTCCTTGCGAAAAGAAGCGGCTCATCATACTGAACAACTTTTGCTTTGGAACCATTTCTGTATCTCCAATAGTTTAGCTAGGCTCCTGATGGTACACCTGGTGGTCTACATAAGGTACAGTGCGCAAATGAATAGGCTGCACAGGTCTAACTAAAACTACGAATAACGCCATCTATAATAAAAATCAAATACCTCTGAGCCGGCAGAACTCAGAGAACCTGTTTTACGCGCACGCATATCATGCGCAGCCGCATACATCATATTCGCACTTTACAAATTATCATAATTATAGCAAGGGTCGGTAGGACGTCATAGGTAAGTAGTTAAGTGGTTTAAAAATTCGATGCACTCGTCACAGCTGGCATAGCCGAGATAGTATGCGTCTGGATTTAGAGCGAGTTAAAATTATGGTAGGACACTGGGTCGATCCCGCCCCCCATGTGTATTGTTTTATGTTTTTGTTTTTTATATGTAAGATAATTTTTAGTTAACGGCCCATTTGTTATTTTGAATGAATGATGTTTGTGGGTATTGCACATAATCATTATAACTATTAGACGGTAAGTAATAAGCACAGTCATCTGATCTGTATCGACTACTGCCTACGTATCTAACCGTTAGCTTTCGATGTTTCTTTGTGTTGTTGTTTGCTATCGTTTTATCGTAATTATGTCTACCTATAGTATGCTCCTTTGTCTACATACAGTGCTTAGAGCAAAGATCATAGTGCTATATGAAGATAATCTTAGTATTATGAAATTTCTCGACGTCTTCAATTAAATGTAAGTTAAATATTTTTATTTTACAAAATTAGCGCAAATGCTTCAGGTCAGATCGTTCATATTATCCAAACATTAAGTTTCTAGATAAAGATACCTACTACATACTACCTGCCATACGTTCATTATTTAAAATGTTTAAATAGGTATTAGATTGCTTATTATATTTACTTACTTAGTTTCCTATTTATTATTATTGGCATTTACCTACATTAAATACTTGTAGATTGACTAGGTATTTTTCTTACAGAAAAGAACTGTTACGCTGTGGGTTACGTTACGCCGATACCGGTGACATCCTGCCTGCCCGGAAAGGTCGTAAGGCCGTGATGTTCACGGATGCATCAGCGCGTCACCGAGGGATAGTTGCCAAGCATGCTAATACCCCATTCTTGTCAACTCGCTCAACAGCAACGGAGTTCGGAGTGACATTACAAACTGTAAGGACCCATTTACACGCGGCTGGTATAAGTTGTTATCAGCCAGCTCAAAAAATTTGCTGTCAGCTGCTCATCAACAAGCACGAGTCCGATTTGCATATATTTATAGAAACTTTGATTGGGAGAATAATGTAGTAATATTCACTGATGAAAAAGCTTTTAAATCGGATACAGATTGGACGCAAATTTTATGGCGCTGGAGAGGCAAGCGTTACCTACAGACCAATTCACATTCTCCCAAATAGAATGAGTGGGACTGTGGTGTCTTCTATGGGACCTAGAAAACTAGTTGAAATAGAAGGAAGGTTCATTAGCGAGAGTTATGTGGAAATATTGCAGGACGTAATGATGCCTACAGTGCGTATTGCTTACCCAAATCAGTACATTTATTTTGTGCATGATAATTGCTCTGTGCATAAAGCCCGTATCGTCCAGGATTGGTTGCGAACCCAGCACGACGTGACTGTTATTAACTGGCCGTCAAAGAGTCCGGATTTAAATCCCATAGAAAATTTATGGGGTCAAATGGTCCTTAACTGGGACCCATCTGAAGTCAGGACCAAGAAAAATTTACGCGACTTAGCCATGTTCACCTGGGAGTCCATGCGTGGTAAACCAATGTGTTCGAACATGGTAGCTAGCATGCCAAGCCGTTTAAATTAAAATTAAATTATTATTAAATTGAAATATTTAAATAGGTAGATATTAATATATTGGGTTGGGAATTTTGCAGAAGATTTATTTTATTCGATACTTACTGCTTAGTTAATTTCTGAAACTGTTCAAGCTCTCAAACAATCAAAATACCAAGTTAACCTGTCACTTAATACCTAATTATTCTGCATAATTATGAATGTAAATGAATTGATCCCCTGGTTCAGTTTAGGCTTAATGTGTTACCAATAAAAAATATGTTAAGTGATGTTATTGTTACAATAAATGCAGGAATGAGGCTACCCCGTTATCTCATTTATAACATGTTTATTCACTTTGACATACCTATTTATTGTTGCACATTAACAAACATTATGCAACCCAACCCAATATCATTGAATAGTTAAAAACCAAAATAAATACCTAACTGATAAATATTATGGTAGTTTTATTCATTTTACCTTATATCCTCAAAACTACTATATTTATTCGATATCACACACTATACTACACAGATAAGTATAAAAATTTATCAGCAACAGCAAAATAATCATTAAAAAATAGTAAGTATAACCTATATAAAAAAAAAAAAAACATGCCTAGACCTGCGGCCAACCACGACTCGATCCTTAGCTACTTGTTTCCAAAGTCCGCTATGTTAACCATTGAGCTACGACTGCTGTGATGCAAGCAGCGAAATTAAGGTTTAAATTATTATTTGTCATCAAACTGCGCGTCTTAAATTCTAGTGTGTGTGCGCGCCAGTCAATGTGTGTGTTTTAATGTGTCTATAATGGTATTCAATGAATTCAATTTGTCGTTAAAAGATGGCGTTGTCTGGCTGTGCAGGTTTAGACCACTTCGTGTGTACTCCAGAGCCCCAATGTCCTTGTGAAAAGAAGCGGCCCATCATACTGAACAACTTTTGTTTTGGAACCATGCCTGTATCTCTAATCGTTTAGCTGGGCTCCTTATGGTAGACCTGGTGGTCTACATAAGGTACTCCAGGTCCCCAATGTCCTTGTGAAAAGAAGCGGTTCATCATACTGAAAAACTTTTGTTTTGGAAGCATGCCTGTATCTCTAATGGTTTAGCTGGGCTCCTGATGGTAGACCTGGTGATCTACATAAGGTACTCCAGATCCCCAATGTCCTTGTGAAAAGAAGCGGCCCATCATACTGAACAACTTTTGTTTTGGAACCATGCCTGTATCTCTAATGGTTTAGCTGGGCTCCTTATGGTAGACCTGGTGGTCTACATAAGGTACTCCAGATCCCCAATGTCCTTGTGAAAAGAAGCGGCCCATCATACTGAACAACTTTTGTTTTGGAAGCATGCCTGTATCTCTAATGGTTTAGCTGGGCTCCTTATGGTAGACCTGGTGGTCTACATAAGGTACTCCAGATCCCCAATGTCCTTGTGAAAAGAAGCGGCCCATCATACTGAACAACTTTTGTTTTGGAAGCATGCCTGTATCTCTAATGGTTTAGCTGGGCTCCTTATGGTAGACCTGGTGGTCTACATAAGGTACTCCAGATCCCCAATGTCCTTGTGAAAAGAAGCGGCCCATCATACTGAACAACTTTTGTTTTGGAACCATGCCTGTATCTCTAATAGTTTAGCTGGGCTCCTGGTGGTACACCTGGTGGTCTACATAAGGTACTCCAGAGCCCCAATGTCCTTGTGAAAAGAAGAAGCCCATCACACTAAACAACTTTTGTTTTAGAACCATGCCTGTATCTCTAATGGTTTAGCTGGGCTCCTGATGGTAGACCTGGTGGTCTACATAAGGTACTCCAGATCCGCAATGTCCTTGTGAAAAGAAGCGGCCTATCATACTGAACAACTTTTGTTTTGGAACCATGTCTGTATGTCTAATAGTTTAGCTGGGCTCCTGGTGGTACACCTGGTGGTCTACATCTATACTCCAGACCCTTGAATGGTGATAAAAAGTAGCCTATGTCCGTTCTCGGTATGCTAGCAATCTCTGTGCCAAGTTTCATGAAGATCGGTTCAGCGGCTTGGCCGTGAAAGCGTAGCAGACAGACAGACAGACAGACAGACAGACAGAGTTACTTTCGCATTTATAATATTAGTGTGGATTGAAATATTTAAATAGGTAGGTATTAATATATTGGGTTGGGAATTTTGCAGAAGATTTATTTTATTCGATACTTACTGCTTAGTTAATTTCTGAAACTGTTCAAGCTCTCAAACAATCAAAATACCAAGTTAACCTGTCACTTAATACCTAATTATTCTGCATAATTATTAAACTATGTTTACACAATCTAACGAAGAATGTAAATGAATTGATCCCCTGGTTCAGTTTAGGCTTAATGTGTTACCAATAAAAATATGTTAAGTGATGTTATTGTTACAATAAATGCAGGAATGAGGCTACCTCGTTATCTCATTTATAACATGTTTATTCACTTTGACATACCTATTTATTGTTGCACATTAACAAACATTATGCAACCCAACCCAATATCATTGAATAGTTAAAAACCAAAATAAATACCTAACTGATAAATATTATGGTAGTTTTATTCATTTTGCCTTATATCCTCAAAACTACTCTATTTATTCGATATCACACACTATACTACACAGATAAGTATAAAAATTTATCAGCAACAGCAAAATAATCATTAAAAAAATAGTAAGTATAACCTAAATAAATAAAAAAACAGGCCTAGACCTGCGACCAACCACGACTCGATCCTTAGCTACCTGTTTCCAAAGTCCGCTATGTTAACCATTGAGCTACGACTGCTGTGATGCAAGCAGCGAAATTAAGGTTTAAATTATTATTAGTCATCAAACTGTGCGTCTTAAATTCTAGTGTGTGTGCGCGCCAGTCAATGTGTGTGTTTTAATGTGTCTATAATGGTATTCAATGAATTCAATTTGTCGTTAAAAGATGGCGTTGTCTGGCTGTGCAGGTTTAGACCACTTCGTGTGTACTTTGGATCAAAGATACTTGAAACCGCAATGAATGCTGAGCTGCTTTCGGTTCTTGCAGATCATCGATATAGACCTGTTCACATGTTCAAAGGAACGAAGCGAACTGTTGTGAACAACTAGATCTTTGTTCAGTTCAGGAGTCTAGCCAGATTATTATGGTTTTATGGGCTATAATAAGCTAAAGTATGTCTGTCAGGATAACCGAACGATACTGTGAAATGGCTAGTTGTGACCACACGAGGACGTGTGAAAGTCAGGAAGGCCCTGTCGGAGCGTGAGGTATTAAACCTGAGGAATGAAGTAAAGTGCACTTTTTGATGTATTTTATGGAAAGAGCATTAATTGAGTACCTATGCGTTGGCGTCGGTCGAAGCATGTAGTAGACATATTGTGTCAAGTGGTTTGGCTAAAGGCATTTTTGGGAACAGAGAGATTCCGAGTTAGTGTTGTTTGAGCGATCGGGCGTAGCGCAAGGCTCAAATGACCTTTCATCGTTCCTTGATTTTGGTACTTCGCGTCCTGATCTTAATGTTAAAATTAATTATAGCTGCTAGCCTACTATCTGATTTTCGGCCGTTACGACATATATATACATATATTAATATAATATAAATATATACATATATATTATAATACATACTCATCTATATATATATATATATATATATATATATATTGTCCTCCTTTCGGCCGTTGTTGATCAGGCTGAAATACGCGTTAAATGTTGATCCACCTTTGTCCGCAGTTTACTAGGGAATTATTGCGGGTATCGTTTTATTTTTGATTTACATTTATGCACCGGCTTGTAACGCAGTACCCAAGCTTACGGAAAAGTCGCTACCTTGACACCAACTGACACGGCAGTTGTTGATCCTGTAACGGCTTTCTTTTTTAAGGAAAATAATGCTTTCTTGATCTATATAAATCATTTATGAGCAACATTTGCCGTGAACTTTTAAACCGATACTGCAGAACGGCAACGTTGCACAAGTGAGACAAGAAGTGTTTATTCAAGCTTTTCGTTTTTTGTACAGGTCAAATCTTGGAAGCAAAATTTGCGCCACTTAACGACTTCCGATTTATCAAAAATTTTGCAAAGACATGTAAATTGGGTGACAATGCAATATTATGATGTCAAAAAGCTGATATGATGATGGAACCGGAATGTGGTCATCTGCATCTCAGAGATGAAACTATGTACCCCTATCGAATTTGGGCTCGTTGGTATCGTCTTACCAACCACTCTTCAAATTCATGGTAGCCAGGGTCTGATGATGGGGCCGGAAGGTGGTCATAGCATCTCAGAGATGCAACTACGTACCCCTATCGAGTTTGGGCTTGTTCAAATCGTCTTGCTAACCACTCTTCAAATACATGGTAGCCAAGGTCTGATGATGGAGCCGGAAGGTGGTCATAGCATCTCAGAGATGAAACTACGTACCCCTTTCGAGTTTGGGCTCGTTGGAATTGTCTTGCCAACCACTCTTCAAATACATGGTAGCCAAGGTCTGATGATGGAGCCGGAAGGTGGTCATAGCATCTCAGAGATGAAACTACGTACCCCTATCGAGCTTGGGCTCGTTGGAATCGTCTTGCCAACCACTCTTTAAATACATGGTATCCAGGGTCTGAAGATGGAGCCGGAAGGTGGTCATAGCATCTCAGAGATGAAACTACGTACCCCTATCAAGTTCGGGCTCGTTGGAATCGTCTAGCCAACCACTTTTCAAATACCTACTAAGATTTGATTTTTGATCATTTGTTGATTTTAATTTTTTTATGGTAAAATAAATTTATAAACAATATGTGAAAGTTGTTTTAATGGTTACAAGTAACAGAACAAAAAGTATAAGAACAAGAAATAGAAGTAGGCGGGAGGGAGAGAGATGTATTCCTATCCTAGCTAAGATTTCCGGGAATCTATTTTAATGGTCACTTTAACCTGATGATAAAAATATGATTTTACGTGTAGCGCGGTGATTATTTTGACACGATCATAAAACATTGGGTGTTTCTCGGATGTAATACGTCTCTGGTTTCCCTTTTTGCTTATTAAACCTTTCCATCACCACCACCCACCCCTCACTCTTATTCAGGATTAATGATATTGCATAAAGATTATCAAGATAGTTATTGCATTATACATGCACCCACTCGATCCCTTTTATTCCTACAACACTCCCAGCACACCTCATCCTCTTGCTCGTCCGCAATGAGTCCTCCAACACCGTGCCATGTTCATCGTGCTATATTCTTATCTCCCTTCTCATCCTTTTACTCGTTTACCAACTCACTTCTATTCATAACTCACCCCTCGACTCTTCTCAATTTTTTTCCAGTTAATAGACTTGCTGTGCCCGCGACTTCGTTCGCGTGGAGTCAGAACTTATGTACAAATTTGAAAGTTTAATATCTCTCGTTCTGCTCAACCGATAAAAGTTGTCTCAGCTGTCGGTTTACACCACAAAAAGTTTTTTATATTTTTTTATTAAGGATGGGTTTGCTCTTGATTCTAGTCTAGGTCATAGGACAGAGACAGAGTCTAAGATGGAGCGAGCTCACCCAGAAGAAGCCTATTCACTCTTACTTTGAAGATATGAGGGTTGTATGCGTTTGGAAACACAGACGCAGGTAGTGAGTTTCACTCTTTAGCAGTGCGCATTATAAATGATGCCTGGAAGCGCTTAGTCCGAATTGGTGGAATGGCAACCAGGTATGGATGGTATCCGGCGGTGCGTCTGGATGTCCGATGGTAGAAGGGAGCTGGTGGAACAAGGTCGTGAAGCTCTTGAGCACACTCTCCGAAGTACAATCTGAAAAAAAACAACAAGCAGGCAACCTTGCGGCGATGTGCCAGGCTATGTAGCTTGGTGTCCACCAGTTTTATGTCGTCTATGAGCCTCTTGGCCCTGCGTTCCACCGAGTCAAGAGTGGCAAGTTGGTATTTTTGTCTGAGCCATCCCAAAGGTGACTGCAATACTCCATGCAGGATCGGACTTGTGCTTTGTAAAGAGTTAAAAGCTGTCCAGGCGTAAAGTATCGCTTCACTCTATTCAGGATGCCCAGCTTCTTAGCCGCCGTTTGAGCTTTGTACTCGATGGTCGCGCCGAAGTTTAGATTTGATGTCAACTCCATGCCTAGAAGCTCAAGCCTGTCAGTGACAGGGACAGATGTACCCCGAAAAGTAGGTGTCCAGTCGAAGGGACTCCTTTTTGCAGTGAAAAGACACGCTTGTGTTTTGGTGGCGTTGAATGAGACCAGATTGTCGTCGCCCCATTGGGAGACAAGACTTAAGGTCAGATCTGTTCGCTCTACCATGGCCTTTCTTAACGAACGTATTTCATCCCCACTGGTCCCTGCACCTGTCAAGTATCTCTCTGAAACGGTACTATCATCTGCGTATCCAACAATACCATGCCGAAGGAGGTCATTGATGTGCAGCAGGAAAAGAGTTGCAGAGAGAACAGACCCCTGAGGAACTTCGGCATCAATGGCCATAAGGTCAGAGGAGCAGCCGTCAACGACTACTCTGATGGACTGTTCACTAAGAAAGTCTGAAATCCAAGTACAAAAATCAGCTGGGATGCCATAAACAGGAAGCTTGCTGAGCAGACTTGCATGCCAGACCCTGTCAAAGGCCTTCGAGATATCGAGTGAAACGGCAAGAGCTTCGCCGTTTTTCTCGATGGCTTCGCCCCAGCAGTGCGTGACATACACAAGAAGATCACCAGTAGACCGCCCCCGGCGAAAGCCATATTGACGGTCACTGAGAAGATCATAACTTCAAGGTAGTTCAGCAACTTACTGTTAAGTACCCTCTCCATGACCTTGCATAGGATGGAGGTAATGGCAATTGGACGGTAATGGGCAGGGTCAGCGCGGTCGCCCTTTTTGGGAACTGGTTGCACATTAGCAAGCTTCCAGGCCCCCGGCACCGTTCTTTCTTTAAGAGAGAGGCGGAACAAGCGTGTCAGCACAGGAGACAGTTCAGGCGCACATAGTCTTAACACTCTCGCTGGTATGCCATCAGGTCCGCTGGCTTTGTTCACGTCTAGACTGCACAATACTCTTCGAACCTCTTTGGTGTGTACTGCGATCTCCGAGTTTTATTAGAATCGATCCAGTACTTTCAGAGATTAGACCGGACAAACAGATAAACAGACAAACGGACAAACAGACAGACAAAATCTTTCTAAAACATTGCAAATTGTTCTATTTTAATTAACTATTTTAACATCGCCCCCAATAAGATTTTTGTAAATATATTCAATGTTCAGACACGCGAATTTACTGTTTTATTATATGTAAAGATTTGTCATAAACGCATGAAAAATATTGCCATACTTTATAAAAATGTTATTTTTCGCAAACTAATAAGTTTTAATTTTTTTTTTCTGAACTCCACAAAAATATTTTTTTATTTGGAATACTGTTCATAGTCCTCGCCAAAATTTAAATTCTTCTCTATAGTTATTGACGTTCATTCATACACGTGTTGTGACGTTGTAAAAAGCAAAGAAACAAAGTGGCAACAGCGCACATAAGAAAACCACCAATCATAAAAACGGTGTTCTCTGATTGGTCCATTTGAATCGGATCAACATTTGATGGAGCGGATTTGTATAAAGAATGTTATGAATTGATCGTATTTGTGCTTTTAAAGGGACAGCGATTGTTGATCCGATCGGAGCCACATTTGTATGCAGGGTCATACATTAGATCAACAAAAGCTGTCGGGATCAACAATTGCCAACGGATCAACAATTAACTGATGCTACAACCCGTATGATCAACATTTGCCGAGTTGATATATCTATATATATATATAGATGAGTATGTATACATATATATATATATATATATATATATATATATATACATCATTACACAAAAGGATATAAGTACCAACTTATTTGAAGTTAATTCTTCTTTTTGACAGGTAATGTGCATGTACCTTCGTTTTAAAAGCGTCAAGTGTCCTGTAGTGGCGTATTTCACGCGGCAGAGCATTCCAAGTGTGAATAGATTTTATTAAAAACGACTCCCTGTAGTATCCCGACTGACTCATCGGGGCCTTCAAAATGTTGTCTGATTTTGATCGCAGGTTTCTATCATGATCGAAACCAAGAAAGTTGAACCGGTCAGACAGGTAGGTAGGAATAATAGGATTATTTAAAACGTTATAAACAATTGCAACTGCGTGCGAGTCTCTACGCTGTCTGATCGGCAACCAACCCAGCTGAGCACGAAAAGAGGCCACGTGATCGAATTTGCGCAGTCCGTAGATAAAGCGTATGCACAAGTTCTGTAGGCGCTCCAGTTTATTCAGAAGATCCTCGTTTAGATCTATATAACAAGTATCGGTGTAATCCAAAATTGGGAGAAGCAGCGTCTGCGCAAGTTTTACTTTGGTCCTCACTGGCAACAAGTTCTTCCACCGTTTTAACGACCCTACAGCGGCAAAAGTCTTTCTGCTGACCTCCGAGACCTGATTGAACCACGACAAAGTAGAATCGAGCATTACGCCCAGATTCTTTACAGATTTACTGTACTGTTAAGCTTATTTCAATTTTTTGGAGAGTCAATCAGTGCATTAATTTCTCCGGAAAGATGGTTATATAACCTAGTTGCTATTATACTGCAATGGTTACTGCTGAAACTTGATGATCGGAACGGAATAGCATATTTCCGTACCGTAGTCTCTCTTGTACAACGGGTGTTAGCATTCAGGGGAAAAAGGCTTAGGTGCCGAGACATGTAGATCATTGTTTGCCACAAAAATGCCTTGCGAGGTGATAGAACTTTGCATAATTCAAATAATTCTTGAGACGTTAATCGGCGTGGCTTTCGCATCATGATCTTCAGATTTGATTTTTGGGCAATTTTTAGTTTTTTTATGATACTAGAACCACACAAACCCCATGCCAGAATACCATAGAGAAGCAGTGATTGAGTGAGGGCGTAGTATAAAGTAGACATAAGATGTTTAGTAATAATATTTCTAAGCTCGCAATACACGTACCCAATATTTCTAACCCTCGTAGCCAAGTTGTTTATGTGTTTTCCCCATTGGAGATGTTCGTCTATTATGATTCCGAGATATGTGGTACTGGTAACCTGCTCAAGTTCAGCACAATTACAAAGTTGCGTAGTACAACTATGAATTTTGATGATAGGTTTAGTATGTGGTAAGCCTGCTTTAGTGGGAGCGAAGCACATAAATACGGTCTTATCTTTGTTTAGCGTCAGCAGGTTAGAATCGAATCATGTTTTAGCGCATGCTAGCCCAACGCCCACTATATCTGTTACCTTTTCCCAAGAGGAATCAGAAAATAACAAAACTGTATCATCGGCGAAACAAATAGTTTGACAATTCGGTAGAAGAGAGCAGAAGTCACTTAAGTAAATAGTAAATAATAAAGGCCCGAGGACACTGCCTTGTGGGACACCGAATTCAATATTACCAGTATTATCATTACTATTTATTTCTCCGACACGAGTCACGTGGCACCGCCCTTCCAGGTACGACTTGAACCAGTTAAATGCATTGTAGTTAATACCGAGCAGCAGTAGCTTTTTTAACAGAATTTTATGCGATATGGTATCGAATGCTTTAGCTAAATCGATAAATACAGCAATAGTTTTATTTTTATTTTCGTGGTTCATGGTCACGACCCTAGTCAGTTCTGTTACTGCATCGCTTGTACATAGTCCACTTCTGAACCCATATTGGTGTGTATATAAAAAGTATTCGGCAAAATTACTTAGACGGGTTTTGACTACCTTCTCGATTATTTTTGATGTTGTTGGAAGAAGTGATATAGGTCGGTAATTGGAAATACTATTTTTGTTTCCTTTTTTTAAGATAGGTATAACGGTTGCAGTTTTCAATTGGGACGGGAAGATACCACTTTTAAAGCTTAGGTTGATAATAAAAGCGAGAGGGCACGAAATATGAAGTTTGATTGCTTTAAAAACTTTCGAGGTGATTCCGTCGGTTCCACAAGAGTTGGTGTTCTTTAATTTTGTAATTAAAGAATCCACTTCCCTAGGAGTAGTTGGACGTAAAAAGAATGACCTGTCAGTTACCTCCAGTTTAACAGTGTTACATAAGTAGTCCTCGGTGACATTCAAATTAGTTAGATGAAATTTTGCGAGATCAGAGCCGACCGATAGAAAGTATTTGTTGAACGCATTTGCTACATTAGTAGGGTTCTCTGATAGTTTAAAGGTTTCTCCATTAAATATAATCTCCTCTATAGTTTTGTTCTTACACTTTCCTCTATTAGTAACCTCATCCATAACATTCCAAATTTTTTTAGGGTTTCCTGCACATTCCTCTATTTTTATTTTATAGTATTTTTCTTTTACTTTTTTAATGCGTAAATTACAAAATCTGCGATAACTTATATAATTTCCCTTCAGTTGAGCATCATCAGGATATTTTTTACATAGTTTGGATAATTTATTACGCTTTTGAATAAATTCTATAAGTCTCTCAGTTATCCATGGTTTAAGTTTAAATTTTTTGTGTGGTATTGTTTTAATGATTGTATTATTCCGTACATGCTTATTAATTATATCATGAAAGCTTATAAGGGCCAAATCAACATTAGTCTGAGTATAAATTTCAGTCCAGGATTCTGAATTAATATCTTCTTTTAGTTGTTCAAAATTAATGCATGGTATCTCACGACACATCATTTTACGTACAGGTTTCAGAATTCTCTCAATACTACATATAATCAAATAGTGATCAGTAATATTGGTGGTAAGAACTGCGTGACTAGTCTGCCTGCTACTTGCCCGAATCATACAGTGATCAATACATGATTTAACGTGCGTTATTTTGTCAATCCCCACTTTGAGGTTGTAGTAAGTTAACAGTGCAAGATATTCATCCGCTTGAGGATGACCATTTTCAAGTATTTTTATATTAATATCGCCCATTAGAATAAGACTAGAGTTTCGGCCAATATTTTTCAAGGCACAGTCAAGTGAGTCTAAAAATATATCTATATTATAGCATGATGGCGACCTATACATAGCAAGCAAAATAAAATCATCTGAAAAAGTCAGTTTTAGACAGTTAGCTCCTAAGACTACTAACTCCGTGCAGTTAAAGCTTACTGTCATTTTGAATAGGGTTTATTTCTGTATAGACAGATGTATAACCTAGTATATTGTAATAAGTAGGTTTACGAGTTTTTATTCGACATTCAGTCAGAATAAGCACATCAAAATTAACTTTTAGTTTTTGAAGACTAACCACAAGAGAATCAAAGTTTTTATGTATACTACTGATATTAATACTGATTATAACTAATGAAGTGTCTTTATTTTCAAATTTTTGACGACATAATTCAAAATTACCTGTAGATACACAGTTGTCCTGGTGATGCAATTCGTCTTAATCGCTAAAAATTGTTGGATCGAGTCCATTGAGAATATTAAAGTTGGAATATATCATCATGAAATAACAGTTGGATGCGCTTAAAGTTTTGTGGTGGTGGAAAAATATGGAGAGTTCAAAAGTGTATATTTTAAATAGAGTAATCTGTATTTCTGAGCTGTAAGTGTATATATGAATAGACATATGGTGTTGTAATATCAGTAGGTGACTTGATAGTATACATACATATAGTAACATACTACAGGATAGGTTTAAATTAGACAGGTAGAAAACGCATGCATGAATTTTTATTGACATAACTAGTCATTTAAGGTTAGCCAAATCGTTTTCACATTTAATAATCAGGGGCTCCGATTGGCGATCTTTTTTCAAATAGACATTTTTGTTGTAACACCAGCAGCTGAAATAGTTAAGTTTAATTTTTGCTGCTTTAGTTTTCCATAGCAAGTTTTTAAGTTTTGGGCTCAAATGTTTGGAAATATACAAGGGTTGCGATTTTAAACCAAGAGCAAGATGGTCGGTCTTTAGGCGAGTTTCTTTACCTATACAATTTTTGTTGTATTATCTTGCCGCTTGTAGGAGGTCATTCTTAAGAAAAATGTTCTTGAAAATTACTACAATAGACCGTGATTGTTCAGGCTTCGTTTTTTTTCCCGAGCGAAAGAATGTGTAGATGTCTTGATCTTCTATTTTCAGGTGAAAGAACGCAAATATTTTCCCAAGAACGGTGCGTTAATCCTCTCCCTCTGTTTCAGGCAATCCTCTTATTTCCACATTACATGATCTTGATCTGTCCTCTATTCCTTCCAGCTTTGCCTCTAGAAGTGAAAGCTGGTTTTTGAGCGTAGAATTTTCTTGTTGAATATTTTCCTGTTGTTGGTATATGCTCTTCATGTCCTGTTCAAATTTGTTTACTGTAGTGATCATCTGGTCATACCGTTTTTCTAAGGTCTTTATGGACTCCTCGATGCTAGTAATATTTTGATTAATTGGCTTAATGTGATCGCCAAAGGACTTATCCATTTCTGCAACCAAGTCCTTTTTGACTACGAGAAGGCGTTCTTCTATGTAGGACTTCAGGTTGTCCATAAGGCTCTCCATAGTTTGCATATCTTTTCTATCGAGATTTAATTCCTCTTTTTTATGAACACAGCCCACGCCCTGTTTGGGAGTCCCGGTGTTATCTTCGTGAACTTCAGAATTTCTTTCACGACGTTTGTCTTTGGGTTTGCATTGCGGGCACTTCCAAGAACTTTTATATGTTTTGGATTCTCTTTTAAAGTTTTCTGAAGTTATGTCTAGGCACTGGTAGTGATATCCCTGTTTACATTCCGAACAGAGCTTTTGGTCACTTTGATTTATCACTTCTGTGCATGCTCCACAACCTGGTATAGTATCTGCAGGCATGGTGGTATAAATGTGATAGAATCTGACAGCCCAGTAGTAGTCCGAAGTTACGTGCGTACACTGCGTACACCTTCTCAAGCGATGTCCGCAATTTTTGAAACAATTTTTGAAACTAGGCGTGTACAAGGCGTACATCAGAACTCGCCTGACGTACGCCGCTCCGGCATGGTACGCGTTGGTCTCTGAGACCAACCGCCAAAGACTGCAGGCCCAGCAGTCCAAGGCGTTGCGAGCCATCGCCGACGCGCCGAGATTCGCCCGCAACGAAGTCATTCGGAGGGACCTGAAAGTCGAAACCTTGGATGAGTTCGTCTCCAAGCTCTCAACCGGGATGTTCGCGCGCGCTGACCGGTCAGATTTCGAGCACCTTCGAAATCTGGCCCGGTACCAGGCGCGCCCCCCAGATTGGAAACCGTATCCTCGCGAGCTCGCTGTGGTGAAGGAGCTCGCGGAGGATACTTACATACCGGACTGACCTTGGTCGCCGGCTGGTGGTGCGCTGTCATCTTGATAGCGCTCACCAGTCGGCGGCCCCCACTGGACTGACCCCGACCCAACTTTGACTCTTGCCGGCTGAACGGGTCCGTTCCGGGCCAAGCTCGCCGGCCAAACCGGATGTAACATTTCGCCGCCAGGCTGGAAGGCACTCACTGGGCCTCCCTGAACAGGGTCCCACCCGGTGGGTGACTCGCCGGCGGTGCACCGGACAAGACTGCGGCCGGTTCTGTCCGGCCGCGCTTCGACAGAAATTAGACTCTTCGAGCCGTGGTGAAGTGTTCCCACACTCACCACGGCCCCCAACCCCATGACCCGCTCGCTTTCGCGGGCGGCGGCAGAAATTACGCCCAGGAGGCTCTGCCTCGATGGCGTCTCCAGGCCGTCGAGAAGAAAACCCGGATTGATTGACGGTTACACAGTCAGTGCTCGGAACTCGACTGTCGAAGATCTCCTGATGATGCTCCGTGGAGGGGCGAAACACGTGTAGAGTATAAAACGGTGGAAGTAGTGCGAGTAAAGTGCATTGCTTGTGCATTTGCATTAACTTGCGGTCGTACGCGTGGTGCATTCAACTAGCTGCATTACTAGCCATCATAAGTGCGGAAGAAGCTAAATACCTTTATATCTAATTCAATCAAGATGGACTTCCGCAAAGTAACGCCTGATACATTTACTTGTTTAAGTTAAATTAGTAAGAATATGTAACTGCAACGTTACAACATCCGTCTGCACCGGCATTTCCCACATCAGTTTCGCAGTTTCATTTTCTCTTACTTGTGGTTGGGTTAGTTGTTCTTTCCACAACAGGCTAGTGGACTCCATACCATGTTTTTAAGAAGGGTCCAATAGACATACTGAACTACATTGTTATGCCTTTTGGTATAGTATGTGCCGGCTAACTTCTCACAACCCGCTACAATGTGTTGCGCGGTTTCGTCTTTACTGCCGCATAGCCGACATTTTCCATCAACAAGTCTTTTTAGTACGTCTCTTTCATGCTGCCTGGTGACTACAGCTTGGTCTTGAAGTGCAAAAATAGATGCTTCTAACGAAGGAGACACCGGTTGCTTTTTCAGCCATCCAAAGGAGGACACTACATCAATATTTTCTTTTTCTAATACTGCTTTGCAAAACTGACATTATATTGTATATTATATCATATCATATCATATTATATTGGTGTTGTAAGTTTTTTTACAGCTCGGCTTTTTAAGCCGGTTTTTACCCAATCTCCCGCCTCGAGACCCTCAAGGAATGGGATGATCAGGTTCAGTATCCCTGTCTAGAAAAATTGTATTCCCCAATACTTTACTTCTTTTTCTTCTTTTCGTATGGGACACCGAGTCGTCCAACGACCCGATGAACCCTGGTGTCAGAGTTTTTCAACCGCCTGCTACTAGTAGTAGGCCTCTGACATGGTTGTGTAACGACCGCCGTCTAAGTAATCATAGACAGCAACCGGGACCGACGGCTTAACGTGCCCTCCGAAGCACGGAACCATTTCTTTTCGGACAATCAGGTGGTTCACCCCGCAATGTCCTAACCAGACCGGGAACAAATTCACAAAGTAATAAATATCAACTTTGTGAGTGTCCCACCGAGAATCGAACCCGGAACCTTTGCGTCGCAGGCAGTCGCACTACCACTGCGCCACATCGGCCGTCAATACTTTACTTATAATTACAATTGTGTGGATGGCAGCTTGTTTTTGTATTATATGTGTATTAATGTGAGAATCAAGTTGTGTGCAATACTTGTGTAGTGTCTTTGCTATAACGCCAGATGTTCCTATTACTATCGGTATGAATTCAGTGGGTGTTTTCCATAACCTAGTTATTTCAGTTTTAAGAAGATGATATTTGCTTAATTCACATATCACACATCACACATCACACATCACACATCACACATCACACATCACACATCACACATCACACATCACACATCACACACCACACACCACACACCACACACCACACACCACACACCACACACCACACACCACACATCACACATCACACACCACACATCACACATCACACATCACACATCACACATCACACATGACACATGACACATGACACATGACACATTGTAGTAGGTAGGTACTTTAGAACTAAGTAAACAAACTAGTAACAAGAGCTTTTACACGTGTGTTCCAGAAATAACAAAAGAATCATGTTAATAACTTGTAACGAGAACCTTTAACTATTGTATTCCATATAAGGAAGGATAGAGTTCAGTTAGATGATACTTGAATGATCCTATTGTAACAAGACCAATAATTGACGTCAATCGTGTGACATTCCTGTACCTATTAATAACTTCCACCTTACTATAAAAGGGATATAATTTTAATAAAGATTTTAGTATTAACTCAAGCTTCGGTTGTTTCACTTCGTTCCTATAACTCCCCACATTATATGGCGACCCTTGCCAGTGGGCCTGCTTGTGGGTTGGAGTCGGGTGTGTACCGTATTTGGTAGCGCGCATCGAATTCAAGTCGCGACGATTATCATGTGATTATAAACAATAAATACCGGTAGTTATAATGGGGAATCAGGCTACTACTAGTCGGCCTCCAGTCGCGATACCGAGTGCTACTAATAGTCAGAGTGACATTATTACGCAAATTGGGAAAAATAATCAATTGACCCAAGAAAATATAATTTCACAAGGGATAAACCATATTGATTGGTACATTTTCATCTTCGTAATTGGGTTCCTATTGATCGTCATTGCAGTGCTGTTACGTTATCTCAACATCTGTTTCAACAAGAAAATTGACAGGCGCACACAAGGCGAAATATTTAAACACCAAACAGCATAATGGAAGCATTTTCATACCTGAATGAAATTGAAAAACAAGTTAAAATATTTTGTGAAAGCACAAACGTAAGCCTGCAATCAATAAAATTTACCAAGGGAAAAGAAGGAAGACAAATAATAAAAGTCTTCATTGAAGGCTACATGGGACATTATTTGATGTGCCCAAGAAAAATAACAAAACAGGATTTTGCTATGATAACAAATTCATTCGATGTGGAATTTCCGGATAACACTAAGGCGTTAGCAGAGATGGAGCTCGTTTACCAGGGACGACTCGTGTGGATATACAGAATCAAGTGGGAACGTGATGTACAGTTTGCCGAGTGGTGAGATGACAGTGCGTGAGTAAGTGTATCTACGGCGATTTTAAAGCAGCAGCGGTAAAACAAAGGACATAACGTATGTATTAATTAATAAAATTATTATAGTTTAACCATAACATGTATTGATTTATGGCGAATAGAATTAAAACAGTTATAAAACATATAGAGGAACTAAGAACTTATTTAATTAAGATAGGACCTAGTAAACGTAAGGGTCAAATATTAATCGATAAACTTAATGAAGCTAAGGTAATACATGCAAAGTATACAATATTGCTAACGGAAATAGGTGAACAAATAAAAAAAGGATTAATTGCGGAGAAAAATTTGGAAGATATTGATAAAAAGAAAGAAAAGTTTATAGCTGTATTTAGTGACGTAGAAAATTTATGCAAAGTAGAGAAAATGGCGGAAACGGAACAATTTAATTTGAAAACCGCGTTAGGTTTATTACAGGTAATGACAAACGACGAAACGTCGATTCTTCAATTGATTGATAACATAGAATACTATGGAAGTATTTTACCAGGAGCAGCATGCAAAACACAATTAGTAAATTTTGTTTTAAAAAGCAGATTAACACCAGGAGCAAAGTTAAGATTAAGCGAAAGTTATCCATCAATTGATGAATTGGTAAAGGACATGAGAAGTAAATTATTACCTCAAAAAGCCGCAACATCGATTCAAACAAAATTACAGCAGACACGTCAAAACGATTCAACTATTCGAGATTTTGGGCAGGAAATATCGCAATTGTTTGTAGATCTAACAGTTTCACAGGCCAACGGTGATTCTAACAGTTTTAAGGTTCTAAAACCGTTAAATGAAAAGACTGCAATAAAAAGATTCGCCGATGGTTTACGTAATCGTAGACTTAGTACTATAATAGCAGCAAGGAATTTTAGCTCACTCAAGGATGCTATACAAGCTGCATTAGATGAGGAGGTTGCGGTACAGACAGGTTCGGAGGTAATTGGTACGTATAAGCCATATTATACAGGATTTAGAGGCAATCGCGGTGGACGACAGGCGAGAGGTAGCTTCAGATCTAACCAGCAAAGATCGTGGTTCACGCGAAATAATGGATATAATGGTAACTATAACCCACAAAAGTACGTTCCAAATAGTAGAGGAAATGGAAGGAATTTTAATCGAGGCAGTTTCCAAAAAGGAAGATTCGCGAGTAAGTATCAGCATAACAACCAAAGAGAAAATAAATATAGTAGAAACAAACCAAATATTAACATAATGACAAATAATTCAAGAAATGAGGAGAATGATGAGGAAAATGACTACAATCTGAATGAGTTTTTTCGTGAATAATTACGTTCTTTCAAGCGGAAATTCAGTAGTTATAAAAATCGAAACAAACAATAATTTATATTCATGGATGGTAGATTCTGGTGCAACATTATCAGCTGTTAAGTATAAGCTACATTAAACAACATAATATCAAAATAATAAGAACTTCCATGAAAGTAAACGGAATTGGTGGTAATGCGTCGGCATTAGGATATACTAATTCGAAGCTAAAGATAGGAGAAGAAGTATTCGCGCAAAAATTTTATATTTTTAAATCGCTTCCATGTTCGACAGTAGGAATTATAGGAGGTGATTTTCTAGAAACGAATAAAGCAATAATAGACTATAAAACTAATAAAGTTTCTTTTACAACAAAGAACAACAAAAACATAACATTAAGTTTTACATACATACATACATACATACATACATACATATAATCACGCCTCTTTCCCATAGGGGTAGGCAGAGACTACATCTTTCCACTTGCTACGATCCTGACATACCTCTTTCGCTTCTTCAACATGCATCAATCTGTTCATACATGCTCGTCGGTTTAGGGTACTCTTGACCTGACCTTTCTTTAGCACGTCCCCGATCTGATCCAAGTACGTGCGTCTTGGTCTTCCCCTTCCAACGTTCCCATCCACACTCGCCATATACACCTGTTTCGTTAATCTTCTTTCATTCATTCTCTCAATGTGACCAAACCATCTCAGCATTCCTTTTTCTATACCAGTCACTACGTCTTCTTTTATACCGCAACGTTTCCTTATCCTGTCACTCAATTTTACTCCAATCATACTTCTTAGCGCTCTCATTTTTACCGCATTTATTCTACTTTCATGCTTTTTCTGCCATACCCAACTTTCACTCCCATACATAAGTGTTGGAACTAACACTCCTCTATGCACAGCCAGACGTGCCTTATTAGACATTGTCTGGCTATTCATAAAGGCATGCAACGCTCCATTCACCATGTTGCCGGCATTTACCCTCCTTTCAATATCACTTTCACACTTTCCATCTGATGTAAACTTCGATCCCAAATATACAAACTCTTTCACTTGCTCCACCCTCTCTTCTTCTATCATAATGTTACACTCCGTCATACCTTCTTCTTTTTCAAAAACCATTGATTTCGTCTTACTTACATTCACTTTCATTCCTTTCTTTTTCAAAGCCTCATTCATAATTGTTACCATCTTCTGCAACTCTTCAGCCGACGACGCAAGGATAACTTGGTCATCAGCATAGAGAAGACATTTGACGAGTAACCCATTCATTCTCAGTCCATTTTCACACTCTTTCAAATCTGTCAAACAACTATCCATGAATAGGTTGAACAGCCATGGTGACGCAACACATCCCTGTCTAACACCTTTCTCGATGTTAAACAGCTCAGTGTAGGCCCCGTTAATCCTGACACAAGCACTGGAATCCTTATATAAGGATTTCAGTGCTCGTACCAAGATGCTGCTCACCTGCGCACATTAAGTTTTGAGAACAGGAAAAAGCAATCGCGAGTAATTTTGGCACCACGAACAGAATCAATACAATACATAAAAACAAATTTATGTGAAGATTGTGTGGTTTGTGCGGAAGAGATATGTGAGGGAGTGTTTATAGCAAGTACAATTAGTACACCAGTTGACGGGAAAATACCAGTGGAAATTTTAAATGCAAATGAGACAGAAATAGAGTTAACAGAAATAAAGCCAAAAATACACAAGTTAGATGACTACCACTATTGTTATTTCGAAGGAAGTGAAAAAAAAGCTGATAGGGTTAAAACTTTATTTTCCAAATTAAATTTAAAACATTTAAATAAAGAAGAACAAATAGAAATAGAAAAACTGTGTGCTAAATACGCAGATATTTTTCAATTACCGGGAGATAAATTGACAGTCACAAATATAAACAAACAAGCTATATATTTAAAACAAAATGTAAACCCAGTTTTTGCAAAAAATTAAAGATTACCACATTCACAAAAAAATGAAATACAACAGCAAATAGATAATATGTTAAAAGATGGAATAATAGAACCAGCAAAGAGTGAGTGGTCAAGTCCATTATTATTGGTTCCAAAGAAAGTAGATGAGTCAGGGGAGAAAAAGTGGCGTCTTGTAATTGATTATAGGAAATTAAATGAAAGAATACAGGACGACAAGTTCCCATTACCAAACATAACTGAAATTTTGGACTCTCTATCAGGATCAATATATTTTAGCCATTTAGATTTGTATTCAGGTTATTATCAATTAGAGCTAGAAAAAGAGTCAAGAAAATATACAGCATTTAGTTCAGGTCAATATCAGATGACACGTATGCCAATGGGACTAAAAACAAGCCCGAGCGCGTTCAGTAGAATGATAACTATAGCTATGTCTGGATTAACTTATGAAAAATGTTTTGTGTACCTAGATGACATAGTAGTTTTTGAAAGAAATTTAGAAATCCATAATAAAAACTTAACCGATGTTTTAGAAAGATTGCGGAAAGTAAAATTAAAGTTAAATCCAACAAAATGTGAATTTTTAAAAAAGGAAGTATTGTATTTGGGACATGTAGTATCAGCAGAAGGTATCAAACCAGATCCAGGAAAAATAAAAGCTATTACAAATTACCCAATACCACAAAATGAGAAAGAAGTGAAAAGTTTTGTAGCATTAGCGAATTATTACAGGAAATTTATTCCGAATTTTGCGGATAAGGCTTATCATTTAAATGAATTAAGTAAAAAGAATGTTCAATTTAATTGGGATAGCAATTGTAAAAAATCATTTCAATGTTTAAAGGACGCTATGAGCTCTCCACCTATTTTACAATATCCAAATTTCAGTCCAGGAAATGAGTTTGTTTTGAACACAGACGCATCAGGCTACGGTATAGGCGCTGTGCTGTCCAATAACGACGGGCGTCCAGTTGCATATGCAAGTAGATCTTCTTCTTCTTCTTCTGAAGAAGAAGAAGAAGAAGTAGATCTTTAAATAAAGCAGAACATAACTATGCAACAATAGAAAAAGAATTATTGGCAATAGTTTGGGCAACTAGGTATTTCAGACCTTACCTATATGGACAACATTTTATAATAAGAACTGACCACAGACCTCTCATATATTTGTTTAATATGAAAGATCCATCAAGTAGGTTATTGAAATTTAGGCTAGCGTTGGAAGAATACAATTTTACGGTTGAATATGTAAAAGGAAAAGCAAACACGGTAGCAGACGTATTATCACGAATTAAACTAACATCAAAAGACTTAAAAGAAATGAATAAATGTTTAAATTTAATGACTAGGGCAATGAGAAAGCGAGAGATTGCAAAAAATGGTGCAATCAATAAAAATTTGAATGAAATAAAGGTAAGTGATTCTACAAATATTCAGCCTGATCAACTGAAAGTTGTAGAACTCGCAAATAAACCAAAAGGGAGAGTAGAAATAAAAAGTATAACGATAGAGGAGCTTCATAAAGTAAGAAATAAAAGAATTATAAATGATGAATCACGAGCAATGATATATATAAAAGAAGATAAAATGTTATACATAAAACCATTTTCTCCATCACAAATGACGCGAGACGCCTTTGTGAGAGAGCTTGGTACGAAATGTAAAGAATGGAATATTGATAAAGTAATAATATTTAAGAATAAATATAATAATATATTCGTTGAAAAATTAGCGAATGAGATTAAAAAGTCAAAGTATTGGACCGGTCCCCAATTATGTATTTTACATGATGTAATAAAAATAAAAGATAACGATGAAAAGAAAGTAATTCTAAACGATTATCACATGTTACCTACAAGTGGACATGCAAGAGTAAGAAGAATGTATAATAATATTAAGAAAATGTATTTTTGGATAGGATTAGAAGAAGATATAAAGAACTACGTTAAAAAATGTAGTAAATGTCAAAAAAAAAAATACTCAGTTCATACGAAAGAACCAATGATTATAACTACTACAGCTAACAGTGCGTTTCAAAAGGTATTTCTTGATATAGTTGGCCCATTAGAGAAAGAGGAAGACAATTATTCGTATATATTAACCTTGCAATGTGAATTAACAAAATATGTAGAAGCTTATCCTATGGTTACTAAAAACTCAAAAGAGGTTGCAGAAACATTTGTAAATAATTTTATCCTACGTTATGGTATACCAGAGGTTATTGCAACAGACAGGGGTTCAGAGTTTATTTCAACAGTATTTCAGGAGGTAAGTAAATTATTGCACATTACAAATTTAACATCAACTGCTTATCACCATCAGAGTATTGGAGCATTGGAGAACACACACAAAACCTTAGGTGCGTATTTACGTATACAAACAGAAAAACATTCTACACACTGGAGTAAGTGGGTACCATATTGGTGTTTTGCTTTTAATACATCAGTGCATACGGAAACAAAATTCACACCGTTTGAATTAGTATTCGGAAAAAATTGCAGGTTACCAAGTAATATTACGTCTCATGTCGAACCTCTATATAATCATGAAAGTTATCCACTAGAGTTAAAGTATAGACTACAAGTTTCACAAAAAGAAGCAAGAGATAATTTGTTAAAAAGTAAAATAGAAAGGAAAAAGAAATATGATATCAATGTAAAACCAGTTTCATACAAACCGAATGATAAGATATTGATAAGAAATGAAAACAGAACAAAATTAGACAGTGTATACTCAGGACCATATATTGTGTTAAAAGATTTAAGTCCAAACGTAGAAATAATAGAAAACGGAAAAGTAAAATTAATTCATAAAAATCGAACAAAATTATTTCATGAATAGATTAATGTAAGAAATATTATATTTTATAATCATTATACCACTATTTTATGTGTATTACACTAGAACTAGTATAAAAAAAATATAAGAAGAAATGTAAAAAAAAACAACAATGTATTCATTTAATTTTTTTTTTAAGTAAACAAACTAGTAACAAGAGCTTTTACACGTGTGTTCCAGAAATAACAAAAGAATCATGTTAATAACTTGTAACGAGAACCTTTAACTATTGTATTCCATATAAGGAAGGATAGAGTTCAGTTAGATGATACTTGAATGATCCTATTGTAACAAGACCAATAATTGACGTCAATCGTGTGACATTCCTGTCGTGTGACACACGACACACGACACACGACACACGACACACGACACACGACACACGACACACGACACACGACACACGACACACGACACACGACACACGACACACGACACACGACACACGACACACGACACACGACACACGACACACGACACACGACACACGACACACGACACACGACACACGACACACGACACACGACACACGACACACGACACACGACACATCACACATCACACATCACACATCACACATCACACATCACACATCACACATCACACATCACACATCACACATCACACATCACACATCACACATCACA
Organism: Tuta absoluta; assembly: GCA_027580185.1. NCBI lineage: Eukaryota > Metazoa > Arthropoda > Insecta > Lepidoptera > Gelechiidae > Tuta > Tuta absoluta. The sequence continues at coordinate 693,431 of JAQAHW010000084.1, read as the reverse complement.
CATCACACATCACACATCACACATCACACATCACACATCACACATCACACATCACACATCACACATCACACATCACACATCACACATCACACATCACACATCACACATCACACATCACATATCACATATCACATATCACATATCATATCACATCATATCATATATCATATCATATCATATCATATCATATATCATATCATGTCATGTCATGTCATATCATATCATATCATATTGTATTATATTATATTATTAGGTTTAGGAATCAAAAATACTAAAAAAAAAAACCAATTCAATTAACCAGAAAGTAGTTTATTTGACAATTTTTACAAAACTATCATATCATATCATATCATATCATATCATATCATATCATATCATATCATATCATATCATATCATATCATGTCATGTCATGTCATATTATATCATATCATATCATATTGTATTATATTATATTATTAGGTTTAGGAATCAAAAATACTAAAAAAAAAACCAATTCAATTAACCAGAAAGTAGTTTATTTGACAATTTTTACAAAACAAGAGTAACCTCTGAAATGCATTAATTATAACTGAAATTTACTAAATAATTAGTGGAACAAAGTATCCGAAAACAAAGACAACGATACCAAGAACTCGCCGAACACGATGCTGTTCCACCGGAAGCCGTCAAGAAAGTGAGCTCGAGTGGAGAACCTCAGTCGCTTATATAGGTTGTCAGTTGTTTATTTGTAAACTACCAAAAATTATCCTTAGACGGCCTCTCCTGATACAGCGTCTTCCTCGACCGCTTTTTAATCTAAAAGGCCCTCAATCCCATCTGAGCCTAACAAGTCTGTAGCCGTTACATTCGAAGTTGTCTCGTCGTCAGTTGATGCTGCTTCAGCTACATCTTCTGGATGGTCTTCTTCAGGCATCTGCTCCACGGCTGGGGAACTTGATGCCTGCTCAAGGTCCACATTGGCTACTTCCTCTTCATCTGCAATAACCAACATATCAACTCACTCATACTTCACTTGCATCTAATTCATACTTCATTCATTGCTTGCAATCACCAAAATAAATTGATTAGGATCATTTATCCCATCTCGTATATCCATCACCAATGCATACATCAGCTTCACGACGTCTCAAATCACACCATAGAAGCAAAGAAACCGCAGAACCTTAGTTTACACCGCCTTAACCGCAGCTAAGGCCCAAATCCATTCAGTGCGACCGCAGCACACACTGAAGGACTTGCAGTGGGTGAATACCGCAGCATTACCCATACATCACTGACCGCAGCCAAGTGATGCATCATGTCATAGAACCGCAGCTCTAATGACCAGACTACCAAATTTTATGTTGTAATTCGAATTGCCAGCCTACTCCACTATGTCTATTCCGTCAGTATGTCAAAGTAAGCTAAATTAGCAAAGCAAAGTTAGAGAGAGGACAAAGGGGTGCCAAAGCGAAATTAAAAAGCTCACGTAGGTACCTAATACTATGAAGCAATGGCAATCAAAATTACAACTTTTAAGAAAATTTGTAGTCATTAAGTAAGTCACACACTTACTTCCGAAGAAAGCAGCGCACGACTCTGGGCACCATTCTCCTCGCCAAGGTACCATATACTCAGCCGCTGCTTGCGTGGACTTTCCATAAGATCCACCCAACAACTTGAGCTCGTAACGACCGCTTGGCAGCGCCCTTTGCACGCGATATGGCCCTCGCATGCCCGGATCAAGTTTCCCCGTTGACTGAAAATACTTTATCACGAACACGAAGTCGCCAACCTGAAACACACGAGCTGGACGGCGCTTTTGGTTAACATAGGCGTCCTGTTGCATGCGATTACGCCTCAGGAGTTTGTTGGCTCTCGTTCTGCACATCTCGCGCCATGCCTCACGATTAGGTTGCGTGCCATCAGCCGCAACATCACGAATCAGACTCCGTATCACCGGAGTGGCTCCGTCAATACCAACCAGCAGGTTCAGCGGGGATGTCTGGGTGGTTTTCTGCTTTGTTATGTTCAAGACATAAGAATTATATTTTAACTATTAAAAGCCCTCTGGCTCAGTATTGGGATACCCTGACAGGGTGTCACATCTAATTTCCATACCATCTGTAAATTACCTACTCTTTATGAATGTACTGTATTATTTGTGACAATGCAATCAATAAATGAAATGAAATGAAAGACAATCTGAAGTCGCCACAGTGCATCTGACCACGTGTCGTTGTTGTTTTCAGCCTGAATACGAATCATGTTGAGAAGTGTCCTCACATACCTCTCGACCTGGCCATTCGACTGGTGCATTTCCGGAGTTATGTGGTGTATATCACACCCCATTTCACTAAGCCATGACACAAAACTGCGCGCCTCGAACATGCGACCACGATCTGCTACCAGCATTTTCGGTATACCAAATAGCGAGAAAGCATTTGATATGGCTTGTTTGAGCTCTTCGGCGTCTTGACGAGCCATGGGGTACAGGAGACAGCATTTGCTGAAAGCGTCTACAACTAATAAGACAAACTTACGCCCATTGGATGCAGGCAATGGATCTAACACAAGTCATTCAATTTCAAGATAATACTTTACACTATGTTATATAGAATTAAAAAAAAAGAAAATGAAAAAAAATATCCAGGGTTACAAAAATGTAACCTCTGGAACTTTTTGTGTAACTTAATTCACCTATCACCTTAATTCCCCAAGCAAATCATTGGTAATCAGGTTTGATAAGGTATGGTAAAAAGGTAATGGGTTATTCAAAAAAGGTAATTTCGTAGGTATGGAAAAGAAACATTGGTAAGAATAAAAGAAAATCTTTAATGGTTCATTGATTCTTACAATAAGTAAACTGAAGTTGAACTTCAGGATCACGATCGATGAGAGGTTCTTATCATGGGCTCGAATCAGTCGTGTGTGTTAGATAAAAGGTTGTTTGGTTCTTACCACAGGCTTACAACCTTAGGATCATGATCGATGAGAGGTTCTTACCATGGGCTCAAATTTGGCATGCGTGCTAGATAGAAAGGTTGTTTGGTTCTTACCACAGGCTTACAACCTTAGGATCATGATCGATGAGAGGTTCTTACCATGGGCTCGAATCTGTCATGCGTGCTAGATAGAAAGGTTGTTTGGTTCTTACCACAGGCTTACAACCTTAGGATCATGATCGATGAGAGGTTCTTACCATGGGCTCGAATCAGTCATACGTGCTTGATACTTAGGTGAGATTTAAAGGTTGTAGGATGGTGATAAAACGGTAGTTTACTATTGGGCAAATTTAGACCACCAAAGTGAAGCCAGGCTCACGGAGTGAGCCTGGTTAAATCAAGATCTAGTCGCCGTTTGTCTTCGCATATGACCGCACCACCGAAGTTGTCGCCGCATAAGGTAAACCTCAATACCACCTACATTGGCTCTACGCAGCACTTCAGTGTTCCGCACTTGATCTGACCATCGGATTTTTAGGATCTTACGGAGGCATCTGAGGTGAAATCGGTTTAGCATACGGATGTGGCGACGGTATACAGTCCACTTTTCGGCCGAGTACAAGATGTTGGGAAGCACGACTGCCATGTAAACAGCAATTTTAGTGCCCAGTTTCAGGTCGTGCGAGCAGAAGACCTTCAAGTCAAGCTGGCCGAATGCTGCTGCTGCAGCACCTATTCTGCTATTGACTTCTGCATCGAGGTCACACTTAGATGATAAAGCGCTCCCCAAGTATCGGAGCTTGTCAACCTGCTTTAGCACGTCTTCACCGAGCTTAATAGAAAGTTCTTCGCGACCAATAATGTCTAAGGACATGGTTTCCGTCTTTTTGACACTAACTTTTAATCCAAACTTACAGCAGTATTCGTGAAAGACAGTCATAAGCTGCTGCAGGCCTTCTGGGGTTTCTGCCATGAAACATATGACGGAAATAGGGCAAATATAAAATAAAACATTTCAGAGTATACTCACTTTTCAGCGTATAATTATTCGAAGAACACACTTTTACACTTGTGAACACAAATCTCACTTTTACACAACCGTCACTACCAACTGCTTGAGCAAGACTGCCCGCCCGCAATGACTCGACCTCCGGACTAAGCCCCACCACTGTCTACTATTATCTATTCTGTGCCACTGTGCCGGCCCACCAGAGCCCCTGTTCTGTAATTGGCCCGCTCCGTGATCGGCCCGATACTGTCATTGGTCGAGTCATGCGACCGAGTCAGTCGAGCACCGAACAGCCAAATACAGTACTTTTAAACATATACATTATTCTAAGTATTCCAAATTTAATATTTGCAATTATTAGTGTACAATATGTAATTAAATATAAGGTGTTGATGACAGTCGGCCATCCAAATTATGTCGTACGACCTCGCACGTTGATGTGACGTGATGATCATATTCATTTATATTTAATAACTAACGGACCTGGGTTGTCCAAACTTAAACTAACGGACCTGGGTTGTCCAAACATAAACTAACGGACCTGGGTTGTCCACACATAAACTAACGGACCTGGGTTGTCCAAACATAATCTAACGGACCTGAGTTGTCCAAACATAAACTAACGGACCCGGGTTGTCCAAACTTAAAACTAACGGACCTGGGTTGTCCAAACTTAAACTAACGGACCTGGGTTGTCTAAACTTAAAACTAACGGACCTGGGTTGTCCAAACTTAAACTAACGGACCTGGGTTGTCTAAACTTAAACTAACGGACCTGGGTTGTCCAAACTTAAACTAACGGACCTGGGTTGTCCACACATAAACTAACGGACCTGGGTTGTCCAAACATAATCTAACGGACCTGGGTTGTCCACACATAAACTAACGGACCTGGGTTGTCCAAACTTAAAATTAACGGTCCTGGGTTGTCCAAACTTAAATTAACGGACCTGGGTTGTCCAAACTTAAACTAACGGACCTGGGTTGTCCAAACTTAAACTAACGGACCTGGGTTGTCCAAACATAAACTAATGGACCTGGGTTGTCCAAACTTAAACTAACGGACCTGGGTAGTCCAAACATAAACGAGCGGACCTGGGAAATCCAAACTCAAATAGGAAAACTAGGGTTGTTAGATATATATAATAAGACAAACATTCCTTTATATTAGGTTGTATCTTTTCAAAGACACTTATGGTTCTTCTTCGGAGGACTCACTGGAAGATACTAAGGTTTGGTCGTGTGGTCTACTAAAGTTGAGCCAAGGCTTTATTTTATCAATAGCAACGATCGTCGAAAATCTTCTCGACCCCTTTTGGGTTAAAGGCGTGTCTTCTACCCGAAACCGATCGTGATCTAGAATCGCTGTTATTTTATAGGGGCCTTGAAACTTGGGAACTAGTTTCTTACTTTGTCCAGTGGCGGGGACTTGCCGCTCTATCCTTATCAAATCCCCGACTCCATATTTATGAGGCTGGGAGCGTTTCTCATCAAAAGTCTTCTTTTGTTTCTGTTGACAAGACTCAATATGCTCACTAATTTGACGACGCATTTCAGTCCTGTCGAGGTGAGACTTATCTATAGGCTCCGCTTCGATGGTCAGTTCTGACATTATCCTGCCTTCGTTTGGCCCTGATGGCCTTATTCCAAAAAGGGCCTCGAAAGGCGTTCTGTTAATACCTTTGTTAAACGTATTATTTATACCCTATTGAACATCAGGTAGGTGGTCGTCCCATTTGCTATCAGATGTACCAATAGACTTTGCTGTCAAAGCGTCTACAACAACTTTATTATAGCGTTCCACCTGCCCATTCGCTCGGGGTGTGGCTACGGCATTGAGCACATGCTTAATACCTTTCTCCTTCATGAATTTCTCAAATGAGCTGCTAGTAAAAGAAGTACCCCTATCCGAAACAAGCCTTCGGGGAACTCCAAATATACCAATATATTCCTTCAAAGCTTTGATGCTGGTATTGGATTTGGTGTTACGCACAGCTTTCAAGTGAATGTATTTGGTATATGCGTCAACAATAACAAGGATATGCATGTTTCCCTTGCTGCTGCGCACGAATGGACCAACATGATCAATGTGCACAGTGTCAAAGGGTATATCCTTCTTTTCAATGGGATGCAGAAATCCCGGTTTTTTGCCTCCTGAAGATTTAGCATATGCACATTCGAGACACTATGTGACATATTTCTTAACAAAATTTCTCATTTTTGGGAACCAGTACGATGATTTTACCTTTTCTTATGTTTTATCGACGGAGAAGTGTCCAATATCGTCGTGGTTCATCTTAACCACCTGCCAACGAACGCCCTTCGGAACAACCCACCTATCGCCATCCGGCGTAACCCGAAACAATTTATCCCCTTTTGATTTGTAGTTGGAATTGATTTCCAGAACATCATTAAAGTCAGGGTTCTTTAATATGTTAACAATACGCTGAACTTCAGAGTCAGCGCTCTGAACAGTAACGAGCCAGTTTGTCTCGCTAACATTTCTGACATTAATGATATCCTGAGATTGATCAAGAATAGGGTTCCGGCTGAGCGCATCGACATGCGCCATTGATGTGCCAGCTCTATACTCAATGTCAAAGTGGTATTCTTGCATTTGCTCCCACCATCGAGCCACCCGTGGCAATTTACTCTCTTTTGAAATGTCGCGCGTAATGAATTGCAGTCGGTTACTATTTTAAACTTTAATCCAACTAGGTACACGCAAAATTTCTGGAGAGAAGATACAACCGCAAGTGTCTCGAGATCATATGAGGAATAATTCTGTTCCTCAGGTGTAGTTTGGCGGCTAAAGTATGCAACAGGTCTAAGAATGCCGCACTCGATACGCTGAAGTAAAATACCGGCGACGCCTACTTTGCATGCGTCCGTGTGTAATTCAGTGTCCCATACATAAGTGTTGGAACTAACACTCCTCTATGCACAGCCTTCTTAGACACTATCTGGCTGTTCATAAAAGTATGCAACGCTCCATTCACCATGTTGCCGGCATTTACCCTCCTTTCAATGTCACTTTCACACTTTCCATCTGATGTAAACTTCGATCCCAAATATACAAACTCTTTCACTTGCTCCACCCTCTCTCCTTTTATCATAATATTACACTCCGTCATACCTTCTTCTTTTTCAAAAACCATTGACTTCGTCTTACTTACATTCACTTTCATTCCTTTCTTTTTCAAAGCCTCATTCATAATGTTTAACATCTTCTGCAATTCTTCAGCCGACGACGCAAGGATAACTTGGTCATCAGCATAGAGAAGACATTTGACGAGTAACCCATTCATTCTCAGTCCATTTTCACACTCTTTCAAATCTGTCAAACAACTATCCATGTATAGGTTGAACAGCCATGGTGACGCAACACATCCCTGTCTAACACCTTTCTCGATGTTAAACAGTTCAGTGAAGGCCCCGTTAATCCTCGTACCAAGATGCTGCTCACCCCATGCACGGATAGTGCCGACCACAATTCATTCCTCAGAACTCTTTCATAGGCCTTTTCCAGATCCACGAATGTGCAAAAGACTTTTTGGTTCTTAGCCAAATACTTTTCCGCTATGCACCGCAAGGAAAAGACCTGATCCGTACATCCTATCCCCTTTCGAAATCCCGCTTGAGCATCCCAGACTTTCTCATCAGTTTCTTTCACAACTCTTTCAATCAGTACCCTTGCATACAGTTTACCGACGACACTGAGAAGGCTTATACCGCGGTAATTTTTACAGTCTAGCTGTGACCCTTTTCCTTTGTATAATGGCACTATTACAGTCTTGCACCAATCACTTGGCACTCGACCGCTTCGCCAACAAAGGTTAAAAAGGAGGTACAGCTGACTAGCTGCTACGCCTTCGCCAGCCTTCAGCATTTCGACCGATACTCTATCATACCCTGCAGCCTTACCAGATTTCATACTTTTCAGAGCTTTCATAATCTCATCCATTTTAATCTCGCTTTCGTTTTCACTATCATCTTCTTCATGTATGTTCACCTCTTGTACTTCTTCTTTTTCAAACAAGCTTTCAAAATATTCCTTCCATCTCTTCAACACACATTTCTCACCTTTTATTATACTACCATCCTGGCTCCGAATCCTACTCAACTCTGATTGTGCTGTTTTTCCTCCAGTTGTTCCTATAGATTTCTAGAAAACCTTTTAAGTTCTTGCGAAAGTTTTCTGATAGCCTCCTGTCAATTTCATCTTTATTTTCCTCTTTCTTTCGTTCCACTGTCTTCTTTACTACATTCTTTTAACTTTTATACTCCTTTCGTGCTTTCTCTACATCCTGATCTGTCGCTTTCTGCAATCTTTGGTTAGCTTTAGTAGCCAATGCTTTCTTCTTCTTCTGAACAACTTCTTGCACATCTTTACTCATCCATGCAGTCTTTCGTTTATTACCTTTCGCCCGTCTAGTGACTCCACATACTTCAACAGCAACTTTGACGATTCCTTCCTTAAATACCTTCCAACCATCTTCAATGTCATTCATCTCATCTATCTTATCAAATTCATCCTTTAACCTTTTGACATATTCCTTTCTTACCTCTTTTTCTTGCAAATTTTCTACTTTCACTCTTTCCAGAACACTGGTCGCTTCGTGCACTCTATGTCGCCATCGTTTAAAGAGACCACTTATTCGTGATATCACTAGGAAGTGGTCTGTGTCGATCCCGGCCCCGCGATACTCACGAGTTTTTAGAACTTTCTTCTTCAATCTTTCATCCACAATTTTGATTTGGGTTAGATAAAGAAATCATAGCGTTCCCACGAGTAGCAAGGGAATTAATATGTCGATCCTGGCAGAGCCCCACATGCCAGGACAAGGTAAGCCGTAATCTGGGGTCACCTGGTCCCAGGGCAAATCGGCACGCTAAGCTAGGCACGCCCCTAGCTATGCATCCATCGGCGCGGCAGACCTTGGATTGGCGGAGAGGGAAGGAGAAAGGAACTGGGTAGGAAGAGGGTGTAAGAAAGGAAGTTATAACGTGGAAGGGAAAACAAGGTGTAGGATACTACTGCCTCGGAGGACTAGGTTTGAGATTGTAGTAGCTCGGGAAGCCGGGGTCGCATACCCGTATACCAGACCTAGCTATCGGGCAGGCAGTTAGGTTGTGTATCACCTGACTAATTATAACGTCATCTAAATAAGCCAAAGCTTCCCTGTGGCGAGCCGAACCTAGCACTTGATTCATAATGCGTTGAAAGGTTGCAGGAGCATTTGCAAGTCCAAAAGGCATTCGAGTGAACTCGAAATGCCCGTCTGGAGTCACAAACGCGGTTTTCGATCTATCCTCCTCTCGTATAGGAATCTGGTAGTAACCGGACGCCAGGTCGAGCGTAGTGTAGAATTGGTGACCAGTCAAAACATCTAGCTGGTCATCTATCAGGGGCATGGGATAATTTTCCCTTACAGTTTTTTTATTTAACGCGCGGTAATCAATGCATAACCTGTAATCACCCGTCTTTTTGTGTACAAGTACGATTGAACTTGCATAAGATGACGTTGATGGTTGAATTATCCCATTTTCCTGATACTCAGAAATCATATTCCTTACCACCTCTTTCTCCTTGAAAGAGAGCCTGTACGGTCGATACACTACCGGTTCATTATCATTAAGCGTTATCGACATTTCACCTACGGTAGTTGTACCTAATTCGGAAAGATTAGCAGCAAAGCATTCCCTGTAGTTATTAAGGAGTGTAAGTAACTGTTCCTTTTGTTCTGACAAGACACCTTTACCCACTATAACTTCGGCATCAGTCAAAGGAGAGTAATTCGCACTATCTTTCAGAACATGTAAAACCTGCTTTGCCGAAGTATTATCATGAAAGGTGTCATCCTGGACCGCCTTACGCCCACGAGCTATAGTATACCCCTTGTTCAATGTGACAGATTTACCATCGGGGACACTAACCACAAGTTTCCCTGTTCCATCGTCATTCATACTAAACAAGCCCGTCGATACTGAGAAACTCACATCTGACTCAAGTCGAAGACCACCTTCTACAAAGACTGCGCCAGTCATGACAGGTTCAGTATAAACACCAAGCACTGATTTGCCTGTTATTGTGGTACTATCTTTAAGTATGAGTTTCACTTTGTTATTAGGTGTCACTACATCAATACTCACTTGGTACATATGTAATTTATCACCTAGTTTGTAATAAGCAACATGAGGTTGCTCAGAAAAGGACTGTCCTATCATGACTGGATCGTCCATTGCCTCGTCCGGTACAATGTACAAATCTACTATTGCTTCGGCTTTGTCAACTTCAACACTGACCTGACACTTTCCTAGGACTCGTACAACTGATTTACCGAACCCGATTAAAGTTGGAAGATCGTCGTGAGTTTCAAAACCACTATAATGTTTATTAAAATCCGACAACCTAATCATGCAACATTCGCTGCCAAAATCTAACACAGCTTTGAGAGGAACTTTATCAATCCGAATATTTTTGTAAAATTTATCTCCGGGTTTACCAGCATTAGTTACAAACATCACCTTCTTATTTACAGGCGTTGATGGATTTTTGATCTTTGAACCATCTCCAGAGACACCAGAATTGGTGACAGCCAAAACTTTCTTCTCATTAAACGAAGGGTGTTCGGTTCTGAAGCAATTCTCAAGTGTATGACCGAATTTATTGCGATTGGTACATTTTTTATAGGATTGGGGCACTCTGGGGCATGATGCCCCTCTTGTTTGCAGTTAAAACATTGGGGATTTCTAAACAATGGCTTAGACTGCACGTCTTGTGGCCTACCTGCAGCTTGTGGTCGTACTGATTTTCGTTCATTTTGCGGCTTAACGTTTCGGGAATTTCTTAAATAAGCAAGAAGTTTATCAGGGTAATCGTACTGTACTGCTTCAGCTCCTAACCTAACAGAACAAAATCAAATCAAATAACTTTCAAATAACTTTATTTTGCTTCATACGGGAACACCATGCAAAATACATTATAAAATTTCATTAAATTAAAAGCATGTTACATTACAGCATTATAAAAACACTAAAAATACAATAAAATTTAAAACTTTAACAAACATACATACATACATAAATCACGCCTCTTTCCCGGAGGGGTAGGCAGAGACTACTTCCTTCCACTTACTACGATCCTGGCATACTACTTTCGCCTCCTCCACATTCATCAATCTCTTCATGCATGCTCTTCGGTTTAGGGTACTCTTGACCTGACCTTTCTTTAGCACGTCCCCGATTTGATCAAGGTACGTTCGTCGAGGTCTTCTCCTTCCGACGTTCCCATCCACACTTGCCATATACACCTGTTTCGTTAATCTTCTTTCATACATCCTCTCTACATGACCAAACCATCTTAGCATACCCTTTTCTACACCAGTCACTACGTCTTCTTTTATACCACAACGTTCCCTTATCACGCTATTCCTTATCCTGTCACTCAATTTTACGTCAATCATACTTCTTAACGCTCTCATTTGTACTGCATTTATTCTACTTTCATGCTTTTTCTGCCATACCCAACTTTCACTCCCATACATAAGTGTCGGAACTAACACCCCTCTATGCACAGCCAGACGAGCCTTATCAGAGACTTTCTGGCTGTTCATAAAAGCGTGCAACGCTCCATTCACCATGTTTCCGGCATTCACCCTTCTTTCGATGTCACTTTCACACTTTCCATCTGATGTGAACATGGAGCCCAAATACACAAACTCTTTCACTTGTTCCACCCTCTCTTCTTCTATCATAATTTTACACTCTGTCATATTTTCCTCTTTCTCAAAAACCATTGCTTTCGTCTTACTTACATTCACTTTCATTCCTTTCTTTTTCAAAGCCTCAGTCATAATATTTACCATCTCCTGCAACCCTTCAGCCGACGACGCAAGGATAACTTGGTCATCAGCATAGAGAAGACATTTGACGAGTAAACCATTCATTCTCAGACCACATTCACTCTCTTTCAAATCCGCCAAACAACTATCCATGAATAGATTGAACAGCCACGGTGACGCAACACATCCCTGTCTAACACCTTTTTCGATGTTTAAAAGTTCACTGTACGCCCCGTTTATCCTGACACAAGCACTGGAATCCTTATATAAGGATTTCAGTGCTCGTATCAAGATACTGCTCACCCCATGCATGGATAGTGCCGACCACAATTCATTCCTCACCACTCTGTCATAGGCCTTTTCCAAATCCACGAATGCGCAATAGACTTTCTGGTTTTTGGCCAGGAATTTTTCAGCTATGCAGCGCAAGGAAAAGATCTGATCCGTACATCCCATCCCCTTACGAAATCCTGCCTGAGCATCCCATACTTTCTCATCCGTTTCTTTCATCACTCTTTCAATCAACACCTTTGCATACAGTTTGCCGACGACACTGAGGAGGCTTATACCGCGGTAATTTTTGCAGTCCAGCTGTGACCCTTTTCCTTTATATAATGGCACTATTACAGCCTTGCACCAATCAGTTGGCACTCGACCGCTTCTCCAACAAAGGTTAAAAAGGAGGTACAGCTGACTAGCCACAACGCCTTCGCCAGCCTTCAGCATTTCGACCGACACTCTATCATACCCTGCAGCTTTACCAGATTTCATACTTTTTAACGCTTTCACAATCTCATCCATTTCAATCTCACTTTCGTTCTCAATTTAATTCACTTCTGCAGTAGTTATTTCTTGCGCTAGATCTTCTTTCTCAAATAAGCTTTCAAAATATTCCTTCCATCTTTTCAACACACATTCCTCACCTTTTATTACACTACCATCCTGGCTTCGAATCCTACTCAACTCGGACGACGTGGTTTTACTTCGAGCTGTCCTTATGGATTTCCAGAAAACTTTCAAGTTGGAACGAAAGTTTTCCGATAGCCTCCTGTCAAATTCATCCTTATTCTTATCTTTCATTTTATCAACAGTCTTTTTAACTACATCCTTCACACTTTTATACTCCTTTCTTGCTTTCTCTACATCTTCATCCGTCGCTTTTAACATTCTTCGGTTAGCTTTGGTAGCTAACCAATCCAACCATGCTTTCTTCTTCTTCTTCTTCTTAACAAAGATAACTTAAAACTTTAAACTTTAACAAAGATACTAACAAATAATATAAATTGAAAATACGGTAAAAATTTTATAAAATATAAATAAGTGATACATTAAAAGAAATTATTTGTTTAAGATTAATTATACTTTTTATCATAAAGCTCATTGTGAGATAGAATATTTGTAAACAAAACAAAAACAGGTAAAATCACAATTCATTCAAAAATACAATTTAGCCAAATACTCTTTTAAACTATAATATGGTCTAGTGACTAGAAAAGATTTGAGTCTATTCTTAAATGTAGAGGACTTTTGACAATTCTTGATGTCTGGTGTTAAATTATTAAATATCTTAATTCCAATGTAAACAACGCTGTTAAAGTAGTTAACATAATTTGATGTTGGAAGCACAATTCTACAGTTATTACGTAAGTTGTGTGGCTGGACTTCACCAACTCGTTGATGTTGTTTATTATTGTTGTACACATATATGCTTATCAGATATATATAAAGTGATACGATAGTTAATATCTTGTGTTTGACAAACAACGGTCTACAATGTTCGAGACGTGAAGCACCATCTATGATACGAACAGCTTTCTTCTGTAGAATCAAAATTGATTTTATTTCTACACAGTTACCCCATACCTCCAAACCATATATTAGTATACTCTCAAAGTAAGCAAAGTAAATCATTTTTAAAGTTGAATAATCGGAAATTTTTGATAGATTTTTGAGAGTGTAACAAGCACTTGCAAGTCTGTTACGGACAGCATCTACATGAGTATACCACCTAAGTTGTGTATCTATATTAACTCCGAGAAATTTTATATTATAAATTTTAGTTATAGGCAGAGGAAGAGTGTAGTCTGTGGTGTTTTTGTGTCTTAGAAATGTCATGTAGAAAGTTTTCTCCAAATTCATTTTGAGACCATTGCATTTGAACCAATGGGTGAGTTCTAACCAGCTTTTTTGAACGGTTTCCGCTAAAAAATCTATGCTTTTGTCCTTTATGATAACACTAGTATCATCTGCATACAAATATGGTGTTCCGAAGGTTATATTATAGGGGAGATCATTAATAAATATTATGAAAAGTAATGGCCCTAATATTGATCCCTGTGGAACACTACAATCCACCACATTGCTGTCTGATTGTACTGAGCTTGTTTTACCATTCAAAGTTTCCGATATCTGGACAAACTGTTGTCGATTTGATAAATAGGACCTTAAAAGTCCCAAAGCAGGCCCTCTTATACCGTAATACTCAAGTTTTTCAAGCAAAATTCTGTGATTGACGCAATCAAATGCTTTGCTAAGATCACAAGAATTCCAGCACACTTATTGCCCCTATTAAGACCCTCCAAAATATCGCTTGTAATTTTACAGATGGCTGCTGTTGTGTTAAGCTCCTGACGAAAACCAAACTGTTGATCACAAAAGTATTTAATTTTATTGAAATAGTCTTCTAAACGCAATGCTATAGCTTTCTCGAAAATCTTTGCAAGGACCGATAGCAGTGATATAGGTCTGTAGTTATTTTTATCTTGTTTATTTTGTTTTTTATATATTGGTATAACTTTAGCTTTTTTAAGTATCGAAGGGAAAGCTTCTTGAATCATGCAATCATTAAAAATGTAGCATAATGGAACACATAATTTATCAATGTGTTTTTTAATAATGTTTGTATTCAGTTCATCAGGCCCACAAGAATTTGTATTTTTTAACCTTTTAGTGATTCTGATGACTTCACTTTCATCAATGGGTTTCATAAAAAACGAGTTGCCATTCGGAGCCTTTGCTAAAAGTTTTCTAAAATTGTTCTTTTCACTTACAGATTCACTGTTGTTTTTGGTACCTATTTCTATGAAGAATTTATTAAAGATGTTGCTTATATTTGTTGTATTCGAGATCAGTTTATCATGTTCTCTCAAGATTATGTTGGGTTTTTTGTTTAATTTCTTTTTACCTGAGTTTTCATCTACCAGTTTCCAAATAGCTTTGCTTTTAGACTTTGCTTTCCTAATAGTATTCTTAATATGAAGATTTTTTGCTGTATTTAAGGTCTGTTTTAATATGTTTTTATACAATTTAAAGTAAGCTCTAAAAGTGTCGTCCTGTTTTGACTTTCGGTTCAGAATTATAAGTTTCCTTTTATTCCTACAGGATATTCTCAAACCTTTAGTGATCCAGGACTTTCCACGTTTTTTGACTGTTATTTGTTTAAAAGGATAGTATTTATCAATTAACTCACGAATAATATCAATAAATTTATTAACTTTAATATCTACATCTATGTCATCTTTCAAAAAGTCCCAGTCTATGCTTTCTAGGTGTTTATTGAAACGTCTTGTAGCCCTGTTGGAGATTGCTCTTTTTGATATACATTCATCTTCCAATAATGATACTTTGATCATTTGAGAAAAAATTACAATTTGAGCATCATGATCCGAAAAGTGACAGGGTACTACATATGCATGCGTATAGTCATCAATGTTTGTCAGAATATTGTCTAGAGCTGAGCTGGTTAAATTCGTTATCCTGGTGCAATCCAAGATAGTAGGTTTTAAGTTATTTTCTAGTAATATTTGCAAAAACTCCTTTGTAGTGTTACTAGATGTCTGTAAATTAATATTGAAATCACCGCACAGTATCACGCTGCAGATTTTGTTTACCGACAAGAATCTGTCCAGGTGTTTAAGAAAGTCTTCTACTGGATATTTAGTATCTGGTGTTCTATAGACCGTACCGATCAGGATTTTCTGTTTATTAAGACTGTGGTAAACAACGCCGCAGATCTCAAATGAATTTTCCTTACTTAAAATTACAGTGTTATAGACCTTGACCTCCGAGATCAGGTCATCTCTAATAAAAATTATTGTTCCACCACCACTTCTTTCCGTACGAGAATAGTTTGCTCCTACTGTGTATCCCGGCAGATGTATCACAGTGTGTTCACTCGGTTCTAGCCATGTTTCTGATATGCATACGAAACAAGGTTTCACATTAAGATCCACCTCTAAAAACGCTTCAAGACTGATTAGCTTATTACTTAAGCGATTTATATTTAAGTGTAGTACCGAAAGGTTATTATTAAGATTACAGTTATCAATAATAACAGGATCATTAATTATAAAAAAGATCCGCCATTATAAAGCTTTTCATTAATATTCTTAAGAACTGTGTTTATTGAGTGAGCTAATTTATATTTGCCTCGTCTATTTAATTTATAGCCACATTTTCTATAATCGCTTTCCTCTAATTGAGGTTCATTAACTTGAAGATGGACGTGTTCATGTGTAGCAAATCTTCTTGTAATTGCACTGTTGTAAATATCAACAAATTGGTTGAAAAATTCAGAAGACGGGTGAACACTGTGTGGTACCTTAACTATGATCACATTTGTATGAGTTATTTTAGTAATATGAGTTTCTAAATCGTTCATTATTTGGCGTATAGGGTTAACATTAAAGTCGCTGCCACCAACCATGATTATCACACAATCCATTTTTGTAAAATTAGAAACTTTATATTCAATGTCCTGTAACACTCTAGATGTCGAGCCTAGGTAAATTATATCCGCAGTACAGCTGTAGTCATTTTTTCTTAGCTTTGAAAGCGCAAACAATAATTCAGAACCATGGAAGTCCGATAACAGCAGTAAGCGTGGTTTTTGCTGTGGTTGGTCTTCCGCTTCAAGCGTAAAGCTCTTTGCATCATATTTTGTGACCTCGTTATTTTCAAATTTTTCTTTGTGTGCATTATTAGGGGGTTTATTAGTAGTTACTTGTATTAGTTTATAATCAATAAGGCTATTTAGCTTAGATACAAGTTTGCGTAGCATTTTTGAGGTTTTTTTTAGGTGTAAGCCATAAAGATTGCCTGCTTGTTGTTTTACTATACTTTCTTGTAGTTGAGATTTTTCTTCTACTGTTTTATATAATCTGTTGGAAAGTTTTCTCATCTTAAAGTTAAGTTTTTTTATTTGTTTTTGCATGGCTTTGATTTCAATCATTTTAGTGTTAAAAGCAATTTGAAGGCCAGGTACGTCATTTCCTTTCTTGAGAGCTTCATTAAGTTTAAGGTTCTCAAGACGCAAGATTTCAATTTCTCGGGCCAGGGAAGTGCTTCGTTGTTCGGATGATGTCAGTGTTCGACTTATATCGTCACTTTTTTCTTCTACCTCGCTATCTTTTATTTCTTTTGTCTTTATAATTTTAAGAAGTTCTATGTTTTCTCTTTCTAGTTCTGTAACCCGTTCTAAAAGCATAATGTTTTCGTCTTCTTTCTTTTGTATTTTGCATTTCAGTGGAGTTAATATTTCCATTGAGTCGTTAGCCAGCAGTGTAGTGGCGCATCTGGTACTATTCCTCAAAGAAATTAATTCGGCCTCTAATTTATTATTTTTTTGTTTTTCTTCTTTTAGTAATGATATGAGATTTTGGTTTTCTTCCTGCATATCACAGTTGTTTGATACTTGCTCTGCCTTTAAGTCATTCTTAAGTTTTGTAATATCTTTTTTCTGTTTATCAATTAATTTGTCCTTGTCTGCAATAGATTTTAAGTATTTTTCATGTTTGCTTGTTCGCTCATCATCGCTCTGGCTAATGCGACTGTCAACAGGTTTTCATTTCATTTCATTGGTCTTTGTTCGGGTGCGAATTTGTCTCTTGGCGACTTCCATCTCATCAATAAATTTGTAGGTTTTTCAATGTGAATGTGATAAAAAGTTAGAAATCCTCAAAAAAAAAAGAAAAGCAGATGAGAAAAGAAACAAAAAGACTTCTTGTCGTGGTGAGATGCGATCTTCGGTTCACTGCGTGAGAGACCATGCAGAGTACCGCTAGACCAATGGGTCTTATTAGGCAGCAGTGAAATAAGAGTATAGTCTCGTCGTCGTCAACGAAACTTTGTTTACGCCAAGCGCAGACAGTGAATAATGTGGTTTTGTCTAATCACCCACACTTAGATCACAATTTTTGAGGTTATTATCAGTCACTTATTGCATTATTGCACATAATTCGAGTCAAATTTTATTTAGTTATTGATATGTAGTACATATTTTACTTGGTTACTGATTTATTTTGTTTGTAGTGTAATTAAATCGTCACAGGAACACTTTTAATTATGCCGTTTATTTCACTTTTAAGTCATTTGTTAGTTAAGATAACATTTCCTGTAGTAAGTTATAAGTTTAATTATTAACACTAACATATGTTCTGAGTACTAAAACCATTTTTAATCCATTTATAATTACGGAGCTGATATAAACAAGAGCACACTAGCGCCACTACTCCTTGGTAAAGAAACGATTGTCTATTCCATGAAGAATACATTCAACAGCCCGCCTACCTTCAATACCACACCTATTAATGAGTGTAACCTTCTCATAATAGTATGCTTCTAGTGAATCTCCGAATCGGGCGCGCTTAGCTAGCATGTCCGAGAGCATATGCCCATAATTTTCTTCGGACGGAAATGCAGTAGATAATTAAGCCTGCCATTCTTCCCACGAGAACAGGATAGACGATAATCCCTCGTACCAACGCTAGGCAACGCCTCGCAATTTGGGCAGAGCAAAGTGAATTATTTGTTTTTCATTCCACCCATACACTAAGGCGCTTGCATTCACTTTATGCAGCCACATTGTTATCGTCTGTCCTTTTCTTGCGGTGTCAAACTCAGGAATAGTATTGTTCATACTGCCTAATTTATCTATAGATTCTGAGCGGTTTGAAGATTTCAAAGCATCTAATAACTTAATAAAAGTGTTAGCTGTAATTGACTCATCTTTCATATGGTGACTGCGCGTGCGTCGGCTGGCCCTGCTGCGCGTGCGTCGGCTGGCCCTGCTGCGCGTGCGTCGGCTGGCCCTGCTGCGCGAGCGGCGACTGGCCCGGCTGCGCAAGCGTCGGCTGGCTCAGCTGGCCTGGCTGCGCAAGCGTCGGCTGGCCCTGCTGCATGAGCGGCGACTGGCTCGGCTGGCCCGGCTGCGCGAGCGGCGACTGGCTCGGCTGGCCCGGCTGCGCGAGCGGCGACTGGCTCGGCTGCGCGAGCGTCGGCTGGCCCTGCTGCGCGAGCGGCGACTGGCTTGGCTGCGCGAGCGTCGGCTGGCCCTGCTGCGCGAGCGGTGACTGGCTCGGCTGCGCGAGCGTCGGCTGGCCCTGCTGCGCGAGCGGCGACTGGCTCGGCTGCGCGAGCGTCGGCTGGCCCTGCTGCGCGATCGGCGACTGGTTTGGCTGGCCCGGCTGCGCGAGCGTCGACTGGCCCGACTGCGCGAGCGGTGGCTGGGCCTTCGTAGTTCCCTTTCTCGTTGACGAGAACGGCGTTCCGTCTCCGATGAACGGGACGGAGATTGGGCTACATCACGTTGCTTAATCTCATTCACTGAAATTTGGAGATAGGAACAAGCAAAGTAAACGCTCAAAATTAGGCGGCAAGAAGAAAAAAAAATAGTTAAGGAGCACACATTCAACTTCATTAGGATACAAAAGAAACAGAAAAGAGAAGAAAAAAAAAAAAATAACAGCTGAGCAACAGTTGGGAATAAACTCAAAAATGGCAGCAACGCTTAATTTACAACATAAAATTCACTTGTGTGGGTGCGCGTTCATACCACTTCTGATATGACGGAAATAGGGCAAATATAAAATAAAACATTTCAGAGTATACTCACTTTTCAGCGTATAATTATTCGAAGAACACACTTTTACACTTGTGAACACAAATCTCACTTTTACACAACCGTCACTACCAACTGCTTGAGCAAGACTGCCCGCCCGCAATGACTCGACCTCCCGACTAAGCCCCACCACTGTGCCGGCCCACCAGAGCCCCTGTTCTATAATTGGCCCGCTCCGTGATCGGCCCGATACTGTCATTGGTCGAGTCATGCGACCGAGTCAGTCGAGCACCGAACAGCCAAATACAGTACTTTTAAACATATACATTATTCTAAGTATTCCAAATTTAATATTTACAATTATTAGTGTACAATATGTGATTAAATATAAGGTGTTGATGACACATAGGTCATCCGCATATGCAATTGGAAACGGGACAAATTAAAAAGATAACCGTCAGTACGGAAACGGATGCGTACACCTTCTGAAGTTGCTTGCAATACTTCCCGGACTACGACCGCAAAATACAACGCAAATAGTGTAGCTGCCAAAACACAACCTTGCTTAACTCCACACGAAACGGGGAAGAAGTCAGATTGTTGATTGTCAACGGCAACACAACACTGCATGTCATCATGCAGGAGTCGCAATAATCGAACAAACTTCTCTGTGCATCCAATTTTTTCAAGAACAAGCCAGAGGGCTTCGCGTGGCACACTGTCAAAAACCTTCTCAAGGTGAACGAAGCAGAGATACATATGGCGACACTGCTCTCTACTTTTTTCTTGCAGTTGACGCACTGAAAAGATCGCCTCACATGTACCACTGTCTGGTCGGAAGCCGAACTGGGTTTCAGGTAAAATATTTTCTAAAAACTTCATGAGGCGGTTTAAAAGGACTCTGGTAAAGACTTTTCCAGGGACTAATAATAGCGAAATTCCACGGTAAGAATTGCAGTCAGAACGGTCTCCTTTGTTCTTATATCATCAGGGCCCTAATGCGTGATACTTTAAAAGTAGGGGGAACTTGTTCTTTCGTCCACAAAAGATCAAAGAGTTCCCATATAGTTGAGTGCAACTCATTACCGCTGTATTTAAGCAGTTCTCCCGGTATAGAGTCAATGCCGACCGCGCGCTTATTTCGCTGTTGTTTGATGGCTAGAACAACCTCTTCTCGCAGCAGTGGTTCATCCAGCTCGGTAGCTGTGGGGGATTGAGGGATAGAGCGAACGTAGTCTAAGTCAACGACTCGATTCACATTTAGCAGAGTGTTGAAGTATTCTGCCCATCTTTTAAGCACTTCTTCTTTGCTTTTGTGAAGGTTTTGCCCATTATCAGACTTCAAAGGTACCTTTGCAAGGGAGGATGAGCCAATTAAATTACGAACCTCACGATAAAATTCCCCCAGCTGGTTGGTGTCCGCGAGCCACTGCATGTGACGAGCTTTATTCTGCCTCCATTTATCCTTTGTCTTCCGGGATAGTCTACGGAGTTCCAGATCACTTTGTCTGGCCACCGATATGTTTCCATCTTGGTGTTTTTCGCTGCGCTGCTGTCGCAGGAGTTGCCGGTGCTTTTCTAATGCTTCTGACAGAACTTTATCATTTTCGTCGAACCAGTCTTCGTTCTTGTGTACTTTACGACTGAGAGTAGCTGTAGCGGTGTTTTAAATATGTGAGGATAAGGTATCCCAGCTACCGACAACATTGTCAGCTTCGAAAGCCAAAGCAGAAGACATTTTAGACGTCAGCGTATCTACATACTCCTTTCGGGTCTCGCGAGCTTTTAAACCATCTAGGTTTAGACATACAGACTTGTTTGTAGCAGATCTGCGAGGACAGCGAAGGCGGAGACATAGTTTTGTCATTACAAGCCGGTGATCGGTCCAGCAGTGCGCACCACGCATGACACGGGTAACTAGGACTTGGGAAACGTCTCTTTGTCTAACGATGGCATAGTCTATTAGGTGCCAATGTTTGGACCTTGGGTGCATCCATGTGTTTTTATGCTTGGCGAGAAGCCTGAACATGGTGTTCGTGATCGCAAGCTGAAATTGAGCACATTAACTAAGTAGCAGCTGTCCGTTGCTATTCATGCTGCCCACTCCATGTCTGCCCAGAACACTAGGCCACGCTTCATAGTCTCTTCCTACCCGTGCGTTGAAGTCACCTAAAGGCAAGATGTTCTCTTTTGAGCGTATACTGCCAATACATTGGGTCAATTCGTCATAAAACTTGTCCTTAATATCATCAGACTTGTCTAGCGTGGGAGCGTAGACACTGATGATATTTAAGTAGTTGTCTTTCTCCAAGTGAAGGCGCAGTGTGGAAACGCGGTCTGAGATGTGTACCGGATACTCTTGTAGTTGTTTTACAAGCTGGTTCTTAATCGCAAAACCAACGCCAGACCTTCGGGGTTCAGAAGCAGCGAGCTCTTTCCAAAAGAAGGTATAACTACTAGCTCTCCTTCATCCGCAAGATGTGTTTCACTAAGAGCAGCCACATCGACATTATGGCGAAGAAGTTCCCGAGAAACGATAGCAGTTTTCTTTTCTGGGCAGGTTAACGCCTGCCAATCGCGATCAAGAAGTGTTCGCACGTTCCACGCTCCAAAAATCATGTTAAATGTTTTAATATTATTATTATCTTTGTAACGTCGACCGCGAGTTTACAGATGCGGAGGCAGCCGCGGTTGCTACCATCCTAGTGGGTCGGGGTGAGCAATTTTTGGGACACCTTTTCTAGTCTGCTCCCCGGCTGAGCGGGTAAAACAGTTCCTCCCTAAATAGGGCTGCTTTGTCACTCCAGGTGCTGCCGAATCCTATCTGTCTCCCCAAAGCAGATTGAAAGCGACCAGGGCATTTTAGAAACGCCCCCAGAGCCGCCCGCGTGCAGGCTTTAGACAAAGCCCAGTTTGCATCGAACCGGACCTCTCTACCTCAGCCCATCGTCACGGGACTTAAAATCCTCGGAGTCCATTTTTCGGAAGCAGTCAGGTGCGCAGGAGATATTTTGGTGCACAAACTTACGCGAAAACGCAGGTGCACATACTCGTCTTCCCCTTCCTTGATCCAGTGGAACAAAGAACCGTTACGACCGGAGAAGGGTTCCGATTTGTTGTTTTGCATAAATTAATTTGTTGTTCATGAATAAATTGAATTGAATTGATGATATGTCTGGCCGACAGTAACTGCACGCGCCCTCTACCGTCGCCCTTGGCCATTCACCTTGCCTTGCTGAATCGCCGAGTCCGCCAAGCTCTATGGCACTATCTGCTTTGAGTTGCCATCCTCGCCGAGACAGGCTTTGTGTATGTTCAGCAGGAGGGAACTGCTGTTGTTGGATCTAGGATGGAGGAGGGAAAAAGGAATAGGACGGGATGGGATATGGTGAAATTGGGAGAGGAAACACAGGTAGAAGGATACTACTGACTGGAAGATAAAACGAAGTCAGTAGAAGCTCGGGAAGCCGGGGTCGCGTACCCGTATACCACATCACAACTTTCGATCCAGAAACTGAGATGGGTACCCCTGTCTGTGTATCGCCATAGTGACAGGTTGTCAGCCCATCGCCTAAAATACAAATGTCATTTTTGCGGCCTTTTGCGCTCTGTCTACCCTGCATGGGATATAGGCGTGATGTGTGTATGTGTATGTATAGTTTCAACTTTCTATCACTAAAATGAAGCCATCATAATTAAATTCGAGACTGAGATTGTGATTAGTAAATAATTTAAGAAACAAATCGAAATAGTACTAAAGATTGCCGTAAGATGTCGTAGTTCAATCATGTATTACTTGAACCCACAGAGCGGTACTCCGCCTTCTTCTAGTGCGTACGGAAGCCGATAGATGGCTAATTTCGCTTATTTAAGTAGAGGGGAGTGGGGTGTAAGGAAGCCCAAACGCTCAAGGGCATCGAGAACCTTAAATAAATTTGGACCATATTTGTAAATTGGCAGACATATTATTATATTCGTATGATTTATAGGCATAATAGCTTCTCTAATGTAATCAATTAATTCTTGAACTAACATAAAATAATTTCGTAGTATTCTAATTTAGAAGTCGTTTTTAGAGCTAAAAACCGTCTGATTGTGTTTGTGCTTGTGTAAATCTGCAGTGAAAGTGTTTGCAAAGCAATCCTTAGCAATTTTAAACCACAGTGACTTTGCGGAAATTACATAACCTCGTAAACGTTACTTCGCGTTCGTTGCTTTAAAAATAAACTATGGCGCCTTGCTTGAAATGTACAAAACCGATTACAAAACCGGACAGTGCGAACCCTAAAATCACCTGTCATAGATGTGAACGGCAGATTTGTGTAAAGTTTAGTGGATTGCTTGCTACCGAGTTGCGTGTGGTTGTACTACAATCACCTACTCTAAAGTACTTGTGCCCCGATTGTGAACTCGGAGTTCGCCAACTACCAGCACTGAGGAAGCTAGTGAGTGACCTGGAAATTCAGGTCAAAGAACTTAGGAACAAACAAAACCAATGTACCAGCCTCGAAGCAGTGGTAGCTGAAATTGCGGAAAGGGAAACAAGGAGCAGCAATGTTATAATGTTTGGTGTCCCTGAACTCATTGCGGAAACCGATGTAGGGGTCCGAAAGCTGCATGACCTTGAGCAAGTAGTAAATTCGTTGCAGTGTATTCCCGAAAATGAAAAACCTGTTGCCATCATCCGTCTCGGGAAGCCGAAACAGGACTTATCTCCTCGCCCTGTTAAGGTGATATTTGCAAACAAACGACCAGCTAAAAACATATTAAAAAATGGGAAAAAGTTACCAGCAAGCATCAAAGTAAAAAATGACCTTACCCCCTATCAACGTGAGTACCTAAAGAATTTGCGTGTGGAACTAGACCAGAGAACCTCCAATGGTGAGTTGAACCTTACTATTAAATATGTAGGCAACACTCCGAAGATAGTCACTAAAGGGGATGATGCTGCTACCATCTTTTACACGAACTTGGCATCCCTAATGGCAAAACGAGACATGCTTTTACTAGAAATCAATAATCTAAAACCAACATGTATAATCATAACGGAGACACACCTAAAACCTGAAATAAGTAGCAACCTGATAAATATAAAAGGCAATGTATTATTCCGACGTGACAGGGCAGCTGGCAAAGGATGGGGCGGAGTAGCAATATATATAGCACACAGTCACCTTAACATTCCAATACAAGCTACCCTACATCCCACCTTGAACAACGCTAACAACAATGTTGAGGCTTTATGGATTAACTTTACTTATGCTAACATTACTTTACTTGTAGCTGGTATTTATCGCCCTACACACTATACATACGAAGAATCAGATAAAATTCTCTTTGATTCAATCAGGACTGCATCAGAAAGCAATAATACCCTACTCATTGTTGGGGATTTCAACCTACCTGACATACATTGGCCATTGAGAAAATTAGATGGATACAACACATTACACAGCAAATTTGTCGAACTTTTAACTGATACCAATTTATACCAATTAGTGAAAAAAGTAACTCGGACAAGGAACCAGCAAGAATCACTCTTGGACTTAGTAATATGCAATGGTGAAAATCTATGTACAAGCATTGAACACCTACCAAATATAGGTAAAAGTGATCACCAGGTACTTATGCTGACCATACAAGTACAGGTGAATAATACACAAACACGTATACTAAGCCTACCACGTAGAAACTTTTTTAAAGCCGACTACAAACTTATATCCCAATCTTTACAAGACAAACCTCCTTCGCTAGAAACAGCTGATGTAACGGAGGCCTGGAGTGATTTACAGACACAAATAGACGAGGCAATTTCTCTTTATGTTCCTATGCAGCGACCTAAAAAGGCTTATAATCTTAACAAACCATGGATCGGACCTGAAATTATAAAAATGACTCAAGAAAAAGCTACCCTGTGGAATATTTATATTACTGATAAATCTAACAAATCATCCTATGAGAAGTTTCGAAAAGTAAATAACAAAATTGTAAGCTTAGCAAGAACAAAAATAATTAAATATGAAAGAGAGATAGTTAAGAATGGTCCAAAATCTTTTCATGCTTATGTTCGTCAACAAATAACATCAAAAGTGTCAGTGCCACCATCTCTTAAAAATGAAAACACACTTCAAATCACGAGCAATCAAACAGAAGTGGCCAATCTTTTTGCCAAGCAATTTGAAAAGTCGTACGTTCGTGAGCCCGATAATATTGTGTACCAAGAGCCCAGAATTTCATAGAAGTTATAAAATTTACTCCTGAATTAGTGGCCAAATATATTAAAACCTTTGATGAGACCACTGCAATGGGACCTGACAATATCCCTGCCATTTTACTCAAGAAATGCGCTCCTGATCTGACCGAGGCATTAACAATTATAATGCAGTTATCTTTTAAACAACACATGTTACCTAAAGTGTGGAAGGAGGCCATAGTTACTCCAATATACAAAAAAGGTGACAAGTTAACTGCCGGGAACTATCGTCTTATAAGCCTGACTTGCATAACATGCAAAATTATGGAAAAAGTTATTGTGAATGAAATAAAAAAATTTCTTGAAAAAGGAAATGTTATTATTGAGGAACAGCACGGATTTGTACCCAGACTGTCGACAGTAACTAATTTGCTACTCTGTCTTGATAAATGGACTAGAAACTGGAATGATCGACAACCTACAGACATCATATACCTGGACTATGAAAAAGCTTTTGACCGTGTACCATTAAAGAGACTAATTTGCAAACTTGAACACTTCGGAATCCGTGGCGACCTTCTCTCCTGGATTAAAGACTTTTTGACAGGACGAACATTTCAAGTAAGAGTTGAGAACAGTCTGTCACAACCCCACAATGTCCATAGCGGCGTGCCACAGGGGTCGGTCTTAGGACCAATTCTGTTTGGAATCTTCCTGACTGATTTAAAACAAATTATTAAATCTGAATTCTCGCTGTTTGCTGATGACACAAAAATAATGGGTAACCCACTAATTACACACAACATAATACAAAATGATCTTGATCGTATAATTGAATGGGCCAAAGACTGGTTAATGACACTGAACATTGATAAATGCACTGTCTTGCATATGGGAAATAACAACCCTGTAAAAGACTACACTCTTGACTCCAAGCATCTAAAAAGTGTCAGTTATCAAAAAGACCTTGGCATAACCATAACTCATAACCTAAAATGGGATGAACACATACTCAACATTACAAAGAAAGCCAACTCCTTACTCTATATTATATGAAAGGCATTTCACCACTTAGACAAAGACCTCTTTTTGAAAATCTACAAAGGATATGTGCGTCCATTACTGGAGTATGGATTCCAAATATTGAGTCCCTATTTTCAAAAAAATATTATCCTCCTAGACAAGGTACAAAGAAGAGCAACCAAAATGGGCGCATGTCTACGTAACACCGAGTACGACGAGCGCCTCAGACAGCTTGGACTGACAACACTAGAGAAACGAAGACAGCGCGGCGATCTCATCGAAACCTACAAAATATTGACAGAGCATTACAATGTCCCAGAACTCAATGGTATCTTCGTCTTCAACCAGAACAAAAAACTGAGAGGACACTCACTAAAACTGTCACGCTCCTCGAGTACAAGCAATCCCAGGCACAACTTTTTGCCGAATCGTGTAGTGGACTTGTGGAACAAACTACCGCAATCAGTGATCAGTGCTCCCTCAGTGAACTCATTTAAAAACAGACTAGACAAATATTTGACTCAAGTGCAGTGATATACACGCATCAGCACAATGTGCTGCTAGTGTATTATAAATAATAATAATAATAATAGTTCGTTATAATTTTCTGTTTAAAATCATCTTCACCAATAAATATTACGCAGTAATCTGAACTTGTGTAGTTTGTTAGTTTCAAATGTAACCCTGAAAACATTTGCCTAATTCCGCAGTGAGGATATAAAAAGTGGCAATATTCATACTCGTGAAGCGACTTTTTTGTTGTAGCCAATGTAAGATTCAGCTCATGCAAAGCTGGTGGATACAGCCTTAAATGAGACTTGCCGGATCATAACTGGTTGCCTGAAACCAACCCCGGTTAGCCAACTGTACCCACTAGCCGGAATAGCGCCTCCAGTTGTTCGTAGATCTGTGGCTAGCTCCTTTGAAAGAGCGAAGATGGAGTCAGATGCACGGCATCCTTTGCACGACCACATCCCAGTGACACAACGGCTGAAAAGCCGTAAGGGCTTTGTTAAGTGCGTCACTCCTCTTTGCACAGACCCCGAACAAGCGAGGTGCAACCTTTGGCAGGAGGGGGTGACCCTACCAGATCCTTTCGTCCCGATTGCTGAGAGCTTGCCGCCTGGCCATGATTTGCCATGGTCGGTTTGGAAATCTTTAAATAGACTTCGGACTCAGACTGGCCGGAGCAAGGAAAACATGACCAAGTGGGGCTTCTTGGAGGGTTCCGATGTAGGTTGTTTGTGTGGTGCAGTTCAAACAATGAACCACCTAACATCGTGTCCTGCGTGCCCTAGCACCTGCACGCAGGACGATCTTATGACAGCGTCTGTCAGCGCTGTCAACGTAGCCAAGTTCTGGGCCGCGACGGTTAGTGTCTGCCATCGACACGCTAAGAAAAAAATATAAGATTGTCTTGTAAGATTTTGCCAACTTTCTTGCCTGTAATTGGTCGGTCTCTCGTAGAAGAAAAGCTTGAAACATCTGCAGGTGGTGATAATGGCGGAGTAATGGAAGACTCTTCGATGAATAAGGCAGCACTCCCTTATTTTAAATCTCTCCCTTAGTTAAAATACTGTACGACCGTGTATGCGTTAACTAAACTATATAACTTATTTTGGGTATAGATTTGTATAAAAATCACTACATGTTTACGTCATCGTTTCAATAACCAATAATGTTATTCGATTTAAACTGTATTAGTCTTCTATAGTTCCAAAAGAGCGTAAGTGTAATTTATGTAATTTTGATTGTATAACTTATTGCATTGCTTTAAGGCTCATTTTGCTTTGTTTAAATATTTAACTGGTTAGCTGCCGAGCCACCATAGCTAGAACATTCATTCTTACGCTCGTCGTCGCCTTTAACACTTGCCCCATTTTGATATACTTATTTTTGGTCAATAGTATTCTTTAAACACTAAAATTCTCTTTTATTTAATATCCTTGTTTCATAATAAACAAATTGGCGACCGTGACAGGACCTGCACTATAAAATACGTTAATCGACGTCGGATTGCAGGTCATTTTTCTCACCACGCAAAACGCGGCGGACGTGTGCGCATTACAAGATTGTGCCACGTGTGGTCATCGTGCTGCTTGTCTGGTGGTCAAGAAAGCTGCTTGCATCTCTCTGAAGCACTACTTCGGCACTATTGCTACAGTGCACATCGCTCCAGCTACGATTTCGCTGAGAAAAACATAGAAAAACGTCAAATTACTGTGAGGTAACGACGCCATTGCGAAGAATCATCCATCACCACGTTTTCATCGACGGGATTGGGAGGTCTACCTAACAACGTGCTACGTTTGCTACGCATCGCCTCGCCATAAAAAAGTGAGCCCGTTCCTTTTTCCTACCTATTATATCCACAGTTATCCAACTTGATTTGTGATTTCTGAGAACTAGTTCCTCAATATTTAGTGGCTATTATTTTGTGTGCTGCCTATTTTGTGTGTATGCTTGTCTTTGCTGGAAGCAAATAGCTCACCAGCCTATTTTCGTATACACACGCCTATCTTAGCGCATACCTACTTTCCCACTATTCTCGTCTTATTTCAAGACTATTTTGTCAATATTTAGTGGCTATCATTGTTGTGCTACCTATTGCGTATGCGTGCATGTCTTTCGGAAGAAAATACCTCGCTTACCGGTCTATTTACACACGCGTAACGCCTAACGCACATACCTACTTTACTACTATAGCATCGTCATTATTTTACTTCAATTAGCTTAACTGCTTGCGTTAAGTCGTTGTTAAACTTGTGTTAAATACGTGACCATCGCTTTTCCCCATTTTAATAAGAATTCTTGCTAATATTGCACACAATTTTCCTAGATACATTCACATGTATTAATTTTCTGGCCTAATTTCATATTATTTTGCCTCATTTCACTTTAATTAAGCTAAATAAACGTAAAAACTTCATTATCTTTGCTCAATTATCTTATCAGTTATCATTCTCATACTGCACTGCTTTGCATCTTATACCTACCATCGTAGTCAGACGCTTGCATTATATCTATTCCAGTGTTCGAGTACTACTCCGTGACCTACATTGCATCAGCTGATCAGCTGTGCAGCGCTGATTGTACGGAGCCAGGCCGGCTTGTACCGGACGAACTACACCCCGTGCCACGTGCTTCGCGCGCAGTCAACAAGGCGAGGAGCGTATCGTATGAGATTTAATTTAACTTCTTATTAATTTTCTCGGTGAATACTTCTTTGCAATATGCCTGATACTGAGAAGTCTGAAATGAAGGCACTTACATCAAAACGAAGTAACATAAAAGGCCGTGTCACAAAGTTTAAAAACTATCTAGAGACTTTAAAATCTCCCGAAGCTGTAACTGCTTTCGAAATATTAAAATTAAAGCGTAAACTCAGTAAATTCGAAGAATTATTCGCTGAATTTAATGATGTGCAGGAGAATATTGAATTGTTATGTGCAACTCCCGAACTTCAAAAAACTGAGCTATCTTATAGGGACGTTATGGAACAAGATTTTCATAACAGCATAGCCTTGGCCCAGCAGATCATTGAAGCCAATACTTTTCATGACTCCAACAGCAACAATTCATCTCGTAGGTCTAGCGTATGTCATAATCATAATGAGGGGTGCAATAGCATTGGTTTTAAATTACCCACTGTTGTAATACCTAAATTCGATGGGACCTATTTTAAGTGGCTTGAGTTCAGGGACACTTTTACTTTATTAGTGCATGAAAATTCACGTTTTAAGGACGTTCATAAATTCTTTTATTTAAATTCTTATCTAGAGGGAGAAGCAGCACGGGTTGTGTCCAATTTAGATGTCACAGATGAAAATTATTCTGAAGCTTGGGACCTTTTGTGCCAGCGTTATAATAATAAACGCCAATTAATAAATAATCATTTAAAATCATTAATGAGTCTTGAAACTGTCAGGGAAACTGAAAAATCTTTGCGTTTCGTCATTGACCATGTTACAAAAAATCTTCGCGCTCTCAAAGCGCTAGGGCTGCCAACTGATAATTGGGATGCTCTGATTATTTACATTGTAGCTGAAAAACTCGATCCAAAAACTTCTTTCAAATGGGAAGAGAAAAAGGGCTCCCTAAACGAAATACCTGTGCTTCAGGATTTTTTCGATTTTTTGAGAAGTCGTGCTGACGTTCTCGAATCTGTGAACAGAAACAAGCAGGCACCTCGCAATACCCCATCTCATCAAGAACATACTTCACGCCATAGAACCTAAAATGTATCACGAGCTATGGTCGTTAACAATGATGTTGGCAGTACCTTTCCTTCACCTTCTTCTCCTTCTTGCCTTTTTTGTAAGGAAAGTCATCGACTGTATGAATGTTCGGCATTCAAGGCTAAATCGGACGAGGATAGGTTGTCATTTGTCAATTCTATGAAAGTGTGTCAAAATTGTATGAGGGGGGGTCATATTACACGTCGGTGTAGATTACCAGGCGTCTGCAGAGTACCTGGATGTAGGAAGGGGCATTACTCTCTCCTCCACGCTGCGCTGAGTAAAAAAGAAGACGAGAAGCCACCAACAGAATCTGCTGTCATGACTGCTGCTGTCTCTACGTCAGAGTTAATGTTGTGCACCGCTGAAGTTATTTTGGTTAACCCTGATGATCCTAATAAGTTTATTACAGTGCGCGCGATGCTCGATAATGCGAGTCAATCCATGTTGGTCACTGAACGTGTGGTTCAAGCTCTAAATTTACCTTCTCAGCCTTCCAGTACCAGGTTAGTCGGTGTCGGCGAAACACCATGCAAGATAATACCTGACAGGTGCGCTGTCCAGATTCAATCCAAACACAACTCGTTTAACATAACAATGTCATGCCTAGTGCTGCCATCGATTTCCGGTAAATTGCCTAAGAACTCTTATAGTTTAGAGCATCTCAATTTATCCGACTACTTACTGGCAGACTCCAATTTCAATAAGTCCAATGCTGTCGACATGCTTATCGGCGTTGAGCTTTTCTGGGATTTGATTATCTTTGAGAAAAGGTCGTTAGGCCCTTATTACCCAGTATTGATCAATTCAAAGCTAGGTTGGCTTGTGGTTCCACCTAGCATAGTACATGGAAAATCTTTTTCCTCTCAACAGGAATTATATTGTAATTTTGCGGAAAATGATGATGTCATCAATCTTCATAACGATTTGTCAAAGTTTTGGGAGCTGGAAAAGGTTCCTGAGAAGGTGATTCTATCAAAGAGAATGTGAGAAGCACTTCGTGTCAACCACCACTCGTACTGAAGATGGGCGCTTTTGTGTCAAACTTCCACTTCGTGATGATAGATTGCCTAGGAAATTCATATCGTCTAGCAGAAAAAAGATTTTTAAATTTAGAATCACGTTTTCGAAGGCAACCTTTGCTCAAGGAGCTCTATTTCGATTTTATCAACGAATATGCTCGTTTGGGTCATCTGTCTATTTTTGACACACCTTCATCTAATAAGCAATCTAAACAAGCATCTAAACAAGCGAAGAAAAATGGCAATGTACGTAAATTTAATCAATCAGATAACAAGACTCAATGTATGTGGCAAATAATAAATCAAAAAACCAATAAAAACCCGAATAAAACTAAGACGAATATAAAACTCAAAACAGCAAACAAAGTTACGATTCATGATCCTAAATCTGTAGCAAATAAATTTAATTTATTTTTTGCATCTATAGGAAATACGAGTTTGAATTTTGTATCAAGCAAATTGCCTGCTACAAACTCAATTGAAAACACATTTTATCTTACCCCAGTTGAACCAAACGAAATAAACAATTTAATAAAAAACCTCAGAAATAAAAAATCATCTGGCATTGACGAGATTCCCCCCACACTAATTAAAAAATGTGCTGATGTATTAACAGTTCCCTACACTCTGCTTGTAAACCAATCATTTTCTGAAGGTTCATTCCCAGACTCTTTAAAAACATCCCTAATCAAACCTGCACATAAGAAAGGAGATCCCTCGGACCAAAACAATTACCGACCTATTGCACTTTTACCAACATCAGCAAAAATATTTGAAGGAGCAATGATTAAGAGATTGTATAATTTCTATGAAAAATATAGAATTCTACATGACAGTCAAAACGGCTTTAGAAAGAACCACTCAACAATTTTAGCTATTTACTCATATATTCAAAAAGTTTATGAAGAAATAAATAATAAAAAATATGCCATAGGGCTTCTACTCGACATGAGTAAGGCATATGATAGATTGAATTAGATAGAAAGGTATTTAGCTTCTTCCGCACTTATGATGGCTAGTAATGCAGCTAGTTGAATGCACCACGCGTACGACCGCAAGTTAATGCAAATGCACAAGCGATGCACTTTACTCGCACTACCTCCACCGTTTTACACTCTAACGGTGGAGGTAGTGCAAGTAAAGTGCATCGCTTGTGCATTTGCATTAACTTGCGGTCGTACGCGTGGTGCATTCAACTAGCTGCATTACTAGCCATCATAAGTGCGGAAGAAGCTAAATACCTTTCTATCTAATTCAATCAAGATGGACTTCCGCAAAGTAACGCCTGATACAATTACTTGCATATGATAGAGTCTGCCATAAAACACTGCTAACAAAATTATATGGGACAGGTATTCGAGGAATAGCCTTTCAGTGGTTTCAGTCATATCTGGAGAATAGATTTCAATATGTAGAAGTGGAATACACAAATTTAAAAACAGGAAAAATTAGAAAAATAAGATCCGATAGAGTACCTATAACTGGATCTATCCCACAGGGAAGCGTTTTAGGATGCATTTTGTTTCTCGTTTATATAAATGATTTCCCCGATATAATAGACCACCATTGCGTCCTTTTTGCAGATGATATTTCTGTTTTAATCCCTTGCTCAAACACTGGTGAACTTGAAGCAAAATTAAACTTGACCCTTGACAAAATTGTTAACTGGTTAAAGTGCAACAATCTACAGTTAAATCTAGAAAAAACCAAACTAATTCAGTTTAAACCTAACCAAAAGATACCTCTTCAAATTACTTACAACTACGGAAACTCACTATTGGAAACCGTATCAACTGCTACTCTGCTAGGAATAGAACTAGACACGCATATGAGTTGGAAGCCTTATATCGAAACACTTACAAAGCGATTATCATCTTTTATATATGCCCTATATAACCTAAAACAGGTAACCAACTTTAAAACCGCGCTTGCTGCTTACTATGCATACGCGCATTCAAGACTTTCCTACGGCATCATTTTGTGGGGAAACAGCAGAAATGTGGATGAAGTGTTTATCCTGCAAAAGAAATGTATACGAATACTAACGAACATTCAACAAATTGAATCCTGCAGACCCCATTTTATAAAACATAAAATTCTTACCCTTATTTCTATTTACATCCTGGAATCATGTAAGTTCGTAAAAAAGCATACAAAATTATACTCACCATTAACAAATAATAAAAGAAATAACCGGAATTTAAATAAACTTCAAGTACCTTTTTCAACATTAAAATTAGTTTCAAATAGCCCGCATTTTATGGCAATAAAAATGTATATCCATATACCTAATTATATCAAAAATATCGAAAAACCAACACTCTTTATCAAACAGTTAAAGATTTTACTTATAAATAAATGCTATTATAATTTAAAAGAATTTTTTGATGATAAAATAATTTAAAATCAGCTGTATAATGTACAAATTAAATATGGAAAATAAATGAATGAATGAATTAATGTTATAAATGAGTAGTTAGGTAAATTTAAATAATAATAAAAATTGTTATATATTTTCAGCAAATAGTCATAAATTATAATCATATTTACAATTTTGATACTTTAAATAACTAATATGTAAGTCATTAGTAATAATATTATAATAAAGTAATACATACCTACAAAATAAATATTATAACCTAGATAGAAATCTGAACTTAGATAGTTAAGATAAATGTATAGGTAATGAAATGCATGTTTATTAATTGTAAATACTAGTAAAGTAACGTTATACCTAGTTTGTAATAAAATTAATGTTAGTAAGCCCTCTCTTGAAGTTGCGGTGCCCATGCAGGGCGTCACATGTATACCTAACTTATTTAAGTACCAACTCTGTGTTATAAAATGATTAATGTGACATGCAATAAATGATGATTGATTGATTGATTGATTGATTAATACAAAATATTACCTTCCTCATCACTCTGTTGTAAGAGAGAGCAGTGAATCCACTAAATTGCGTGTCATTTTTGATGCTTCTGCACGCACTACTTCAGGGTTCTCTATGAATGATATTCAAAGGACAGGGCCTAATATTCAGGACTCTCTATTTAATATTATGTCCAGGTTTCGTTGTCACAAATATGTATTGTCTGGCGATATTGAGAAGATGTATCGCCAGATCTTGGTCGACAAAAGTGACCGTGATTTACAACTAATTTTATGGCGAGAGAATGAGTCTCTACCTATACATACGGATTTTCCAGTGCCAGTTTTCTCTCCACTCGTTGTTTATGGCAACTGGGTGAAGAAAGTAGTGACCCTCGCATCAAAGAAATAATCCAAAAGGATTTTTACGTAGACGACTTATTGACAGGAGCACAAACTGAGTCTGAGTTACGTCACGTCCAGCTGTCCGTTTCAGAGGCTCTTTTAAAGGGTGGATTTCATATAAGAAAATATAGGTCCAATCTCCCGTCTCTACTACCTGATAATGATCAACAAGATCAGCTTGTAATTAGTAAATCCACAAACACATTAGGTATCGGATGGACGCCAGATACGGATGAACTTCATTTTCCTACTGAACTGGTTTCAGTCGAGAAGGTGACATAGAGAACTATACTTTCTTCAACCTTTAAGGTATTCGACCCATTAGGGCTGCTATCTCTTTGCACTATTAAGCCTAAAGTGCTTATTCAAGAATTTTGGACCAAGGAAAAAAGTGACTGGGATGATCCTGCCCCAGAAAACATCAAGTTGGAGTGGCTAAAATTTGTAAACGGACTTGACACAATATCTAAATTAAAAATAGAGAGAAATGTTTTGATCGACAACCCAGTAAACATTCAAATGCATATTTTCTGCGACTCATCTGAGAGGGCGTATGGGACCTGCGTCTATTTACGGTCTTCAGATGCGCAAGGTAACACTCAGGTAAAACTACTTTGCGCGAAGTCACGTGTCGCGCCCGTAGCGCCAACAACTATTCCTAGATTGGAATTATGCGCTGCCTTATTAGGTGCTCAGCTCAAGTCTATTGTTTGCCAGGCTCTACGAGTTAAAATTGATCGTGTTGTGTGCTGGTCAGATTCGAAGGTTGTTTTGTCCTGGATCCATTCTTCTAAAAGGCTCAAAACGTTTGTTGCTAATAGAGTCGGCACAATATTTGAATTGACAGATAAATCTTCCTGGCGGTACGTGCCAACTGCTCAGAACCCAGCTGATCTCGTCTCCCGAGGTGTGGATCCACATTTGTTACCCGAGTTAAAAACTTGGTGGGATGGGCCTTCTTTTTTACAGTTGGCAGAAACATCTTGGCCAGAGGTAGACTGTCAGTTTGTAGAGTCTGACGAATTGCCAGAAGTTAAAGCTTTTCCTACTTTCGTGGGGGAGCCATCTTCCGATCTCTCCAGAATCTCCAGATTAAGTATAGCTCAACGAGCTTACGCTCGAATCTTACGGTGGTTTTCTAATTCTAAGAAAGAAAATAAAAATAATCAAACCACTGGTCCTTTGCGAAGCTCTGAGCTAGATAAAGCCTTGACAATTTTGATTAAAATATCTCAGAAACATTTTTTTCCAAACGAAATTGATTTACTGTCTCAAAAAAAGCCACTTAAAAAGAAATCTAATATAACGTCTCTCGTCGGCATTTTAAGAGTCGGTGGCCGCATTAGAGAGTCAAAATTTGATTATGACAAACGTCATCCTGTACTATTGCACTCAAAGAGCAATTTTACTAACCTTCTTTTTCAGCAAGAGCATAAGCGTTTAATGCACGCCGGACCTCAGCTTTTGCTCACATCTATTAGAAACCGTTATTGGCCTATCGGAGGTAGAGATCTAGCTAGACGCACGGCCCGCAAGTGCATGACTTGTAGCCGTTTCAGAGGTAGAACACTCACTAATAATAATGGGAAATTTGCCGCCAGAGCGCGTCAATCCTGATTTTCCCTTTACAAACGTCTCTACCGACTTTGCAGGTCCCTTTTTAATAACCAACAGAAAATCGAGGGGATGTAAGATCACCAAATGTTATCTTTGCATATTTATATGCCTAAACTACAAGTGTGTTCACCTTGAGGCAGTAAGCGAGCTTTCCAAGGACGCTTTCATTTTAGCTCTTACTCGCTTCACTTCCCGTAGAGGCGTCCCTCAGAAAATCTTTTGCGACAATGGCACAAACTTTGTTGCCGCGGCCCGCGAGATAAAAGAGTTTGTAAATTCAAAGGACAATGTGTCCTCCATTTTAGATTTCGCAGCTCAGCAAAGCATAGAGTTTGTATTCACACCGCCATACGCTCCTCATTTTGGTGGCTATCACGAGGCCGGGGTAAAGTCGGCTAAATATCATTTAAATAGAGTCATGGGAAAGACCCACTTAACGTTTGAGGAAATAAGTTCTTTCTTTTCACAAATCGAGGCAATCCTCAATAGCCGACCCTTGTGTCCCCTCAGTCCTTCACCAAATGACCTTCATCCTCTGACACCGGGACATTTTTTTATTGGCAGGCCACTCACCGCTCTACCAGTTCCTGACCTGAAGGATCGCAACGTGAATCGCCTCAACCGTTTCCAGCGCCTCGAACAAATACGTCAACACTACTGGCAGCGCTGGTCTAATGAATATATCGGTGAACTCCAGCAGCGCACTAAATGGCGAACCAGATGTAGAGACCTCAAAATCGATGACCTGGTCCTATTGAAGGAAGACAATGCGCCTCCCCTATACTGGAGACTCGGAAGGGTGGCGAAAATTTTCCCTGGGTCTGATGGCGTTCCGCGCGTTGCTGATGTGACCACTACGCGCGGATTGGTGCGTCGCGCTCTCAACCGTATTTGCCTCTTGCCTGCCTCGGACTTTCATTAATCTTGAAAGTTGAGAATAGCTTTCAATGGGCCCGGAGGATGTTTACGCCGCTATCGTGCTACGACATGAAGTCTTATTATGTGTGTGTGGTGTTAAAATACTGTACGACCGTGTATGCGTTAACTAAACTATATAACTTATTTTGGGTATAGATTTGTATAAAAATCACTACATGTTTACGTCATCGTTTCAATAACCAATAATGTTATTCGATTTAAACTGTATTAGTCTTCTATAGTTCCAAAAGAGCGTAGTGTAATTTATGTAATTTTCATTGTATAACTTATTGCATTGCTTTAAGGCTTATTTTGCTTTGTATAAATATTTAACTGGTTAGCTGCCGAGCCACCATAGCTAGAACATTCATTCTTACGCTCGTCGTCGCCTTTAACACTTGCCCCATTTTGATATACTTATTTTTGGTCAATAGTATTCTTTAAACACCAAAATTCTCTTTTATTTAATATCCTTGTTTCATAATAAACACGGAGTGATGGATAAATCACCGGTGTTGTCTGATCGATTGTCTGGTTTTATTTCTGTGTCTAATGTTTTGTTGGTTACTCTTTTCCTGATTAGTTTTTTCTTTTTTCCAGTACTTGTAAACAACTGTGATAGTTGTTGAAATTTTTTCGCATAATTGCCATTTTCCTGTTTAAGCTGACATTTTCTCGATACCAAATTTTCTATTTCATTTTCAGCCGACTTAAGCTGCACCTCTGTCATAACTTTGTCCGTTAAATCTTCTATTTCATTATTTATTAAAATTGAGGTAAATTCCGGGCAGCTTCTCCATAAATGAAATGATTTAGCTCCTACACTGGATGGGCTGCATTCTTCAGATTCTTCCTCACTATCTGATTCTAAAGTTCTCCCTAGGGACTCGTTAATTGCTAGTGGAAATATTTATCACTACAGCCTCCTTTTTACGTTTTGTAACGTAATTATTTTGCGTGGCTGGCACATCTACATGAACTACCGACAAATTGCATAAGTTTTGCAACGAATCCTGAAGTTTGCATTCTGATTCTTCAGTATTTGAGCTGGTCGCTTCTGAACTACTCGGCACATGTGGGTTTAAGGTACGGTCGGATTGTAGTGTAATAATGCATTGACCTGCGGAGTCAGCATATCATTGCTATATATTAAGAGATTATCGATCAATATACGTAGTCGTTAACCAAACATTGACTTGTTTCATTGTCTCTCCCAGCTCCCGACTGTTCATGGCGACCCTGCCATTTTCAGACGGTAGAGTGCGCGCGCGCGTGTCGGATAACACCTACCGATACCTAACCGTAGATGCGTTTTCATTATGGTGCGTTAAATTTTAAATCAACTTCGGACTTTAAATTTTGTTTAAATTCAACAAAGCGCGACATGGGCAATCCGTCAAGTAAACCGGCAGAGAAATCTGCTATGCAACACCAGGACGTGTACACACAAATTGGGCAAATAATAAGGTAGAGCAAACCAACTACGTGATTGCACAAGAGGTTTCGCAGATCAGTTTTTATTTGTATTTATTTGCAATTTTTATCCTGATTGCTGCAATTAGCTTCGCGGTCCGATACTTCAACAATTGCCTAAATAAGAAAATAGAGAGAAGAGCAGAGAGCAGTGTGGTTCGTTTTAGGAGAATAGAGCCGCCAGCTGAAGTCTAGGGAGAGTCTACTAGGGGCCATGAGATGACTGATGACTGATGACCACCACGACCACCACAGCAGAGTGTATCTATGAATAGATACCCACATCGTCGTGGCGTTAATGCGTGTTACAAGCTAGGGTAACGGTTTTTTTTGTGTATTTATTTATCGTTGACATCGTAGTTCATCGTGAGGACACTAGAAAAAGACTTTTCGAGAATCTTTGGACACTACAAGTACTTTTTTGGGACACTGCAAGTATACTTTTGCGGGAGAAATCATGCGTATTACTAGTGAAAGTGCGGTCAAAGTGAAGTGCGCGATATAATATTGTATTAATGATTTCGTAGCGTTAAGAATTGGCGTAAAATAGCATTACGTGTCACGTAACGTGCGTCAAGCTGGACTATTATGGGTAAAGTTTATATTCTAACTACCTTTAAGATTATAATGATAATTTAGGGTGTAAAGTAACGCATTGTCTATTGATATATTTCCTAGTACCTAGTAA
Source organism: Tuta absoluta (assembly GCA_027580185.1). NCBI lineage: Eukaryota > Metazoa > Arthropoda > Insecta > Lepidoptera > Gelechiidae > Tuta > Tuta absoluta. The sequence goes on along the minus strand of JAQAHW010000084.1, from coordinate 653,370 downwards.
ATGGCTACAGATGTAACAAATTTTTGTGCCGAAATAAAGAAAGTTCGCAGATTTTTAGTACAGATTGGGAAGAAAGGAAGGAAACCTGCGACTTGTAAAACTAAGTTAGAAAAGGCTAATAGTATATTAATAAGGTACAATAATTATATAGAGCAATTAAGGAACGAAATATTGCTGGGAAAAGTAAGTAAAGATGAGCAAAAGGAAATAAATAGACAATGCGAGATTTTCAAAATACTTTATGACGACGTGTTGAGTTTTTGTTCAGTTAAAATAAGTGAGTCAGATTCAGAGAAAGAAAGTAACATGGAGGAATTCAGTTTGAAAATCGCTTTATCCATTTTACCATTAATGAACGATGATGAAAACAGCATCAAACAATTGATCGAGTCGATTGACTATTATGGTAGTTTGTTGGAAAAACCCGCCTGTAAACAAAATTTAATAAAGTTTGTTCTAAAGAATCGTTTGTCACAATCAGCTAAATTAAAATTAGAATCCGCATATGATTCTGTTGACAATTTGGTTAAGGATATGCAAAAGCAGTTGCTACCGCGCAAGTCATCCACCGCAATCCAAAGTCGACTCCAAAATATTCGTCAGAACGAAAGAACAGTCGCTAATTTTGGAAGAGAAATAACCGAGCTTTTTGTGGACCTGACGGTTTCTCAAGCCGACGGCAAGTCGGGAAGCTATGACATTTTAAAACCTCTTAATGAGAAGTTCGCAATCAAAAAATTCGCTGACGGGTTGAGAAATCGCCGGTTAAGTACCATTATCGCGGCTAGGGATTTTAGTAGCCTTAAGGATGCTATCCAAGCTGCACAGGACGAGGAAGTGACGTCAGCGGGTCCATCAGGTGAGTTGATGAACATGTACAGGGGTAGTAACCACCGCTCTGCGAGAGGAAGGTACAGTTACAGCAGAGGTCATCGAGGCTACAATAATAGAGGTTACAAATATTCCTCAAATTTCAGACCCACTACCAACTTTTCACCTCAGTATTTCTCCCACCGAGGAGCAGGTCCAATGGTCCGAGGCAGAGCATCGGTACCACCAGAGCGACGTGGAAACAGAGGTAGGAGTAATTATAATCCTAAAATTTTCTCTAGGAATATCCGTACTATAGCCCCAGAGAATGAAGTGGGTACGGAGGAAGATGAGTCGCTCGCCCATTTTTTTCGTGCATAACGCAATCTTAGCGGGCAATGACACGAACGAGATACATTTAACAATCGGACTACATAAGCATAATTGGCTAATTGACACAGGTGCAACGATCTGCGCCGTCAGATACGACCTAATTAAAAAACACAATATACCATTCAATAAAAAGAAAGTGCAAATCAGAGGTTTAGGCGGTATTGTTTATGCATTGGGGTTCATCGACTTACAGCTGACCTACAATGGAGAAGTATTTCATCATACTTTTCACGTTTTTAATACTTTACCAACTAAGACTGATGGAATTTTAGGTGAAGATTTCATGAAAAAGTATTTAGCTAAAATAGATTATGAGTACAATACTTTGAAATTAGTTAAAAATTCACAGACGATAACTGTTCCAATTTTCCAAACCACAAGTACGAAAAATAGCTATTTGACAGTACCTAGTCGTTCAGAATCTATACATTATATTGACGTAAATACAGATGAGGAATGCGTAGTTAGCTCTAGAGAATTATGTGATGGAGTTTTTGTCGCAAACGCACTGGTGAAGCCGACAAATGGGAAAATACCTATCGTAATTTTAAACACAAGGGAATCGGAAGTTTCTTTGAATAAATTCATGTTGAATATTTCTAAATCTAGCGATTATGAGATTTGTAATTTTGAGAAACCATGTATGAATTCAGATAGGGTAAAAACGCTGTTAAAGCACTTAAATTTTGGTGATTTAAATAAAGAGGAACAAGTTTCTATTGAAAATATATGTGCAAAATTTCCTGATGTTTTCCATTTGCCGGGAGATCGTATGTCAGTGACAAAACTCTATCAACAAACTATTTCCTTGAAACCAAATAGTATGCCTGTATATGTAAAGCCTTATAGGTTGCCTCATTCACAAAAGAAAGAGTTAGACACACAAGTAGAAAAGTTGTTACAAGATGAGGTTATAGAGAAAGCATCTAGTGAATGGTCTAGCCCATTGCTTATCGTACCAAAAAAGGTAGATAGCTCAGGACAAAAGAAATGGCGCATTGTTATTGATTATAGAAAATTAAATAATATAATTCAGGATGATAAATTCCCTCTACCTAACATCGTCGACATTTTAGACTCGCTTTCGGGTGCAATGTATTTTTCGCATCTGAATCTGTATCAAGGTTACTACCAAATTGAGCTAGAAAAAGAAAGTAGAAAATTCACGGCATTTACCACTAATAAAGACCAATATCAAATGACAAGATTACCTATGGGTTTAAAAACTAGCCCAGGAGCGTTCTCAAGAATGATGACTGTGGCTATGTCTGGTCTCAACTATGAAAAGTGTCTTGTCTATTTAGACGATCTATGTGTTTTTGGTAGAAATTTGGATCAACATAATAAAAATTTATTGGATGTTTTTAGCAGATTACGTAAAGTCAACTTGAAATTAAACCCATGTAAATGCAAATTCCTTAGAAAAGAAATATTATATCTAGGACATGTAGTTTCGGAACAGGGGATACAGCCAGATCCGGACAAAACAAAAGTTTTGGAGAATTACCCAAAGCCTACAAATGCCGACGAGGTTAAGAGATTTGTAGCTTTCGCAAATTATTATCGGAGATTTATTAAGAGTTTTTCAAAAATATCATACCCTTTAAATATGTTATGTCGAAAAAATGCACCTTTTCTTTGGTCAAGTGAATGCGATATGGCTTTTGAAACTTTAAAGTCATCTTTAGTAAATCCGCCAATATTGCAGTATCCAGATTTTTTCGGATAAAAATGAGTTTTTACTAATAACGGATGCGAGCGGTACAGCCATAGGTAGTGTATTATGTAACAGTGACGGTCGACCAGTCGCGTATGCCAGCCGTACTTTAAATAAGGCAGAAAGAAACTACCCTACTATTGAAAAGGAGCTCTTAGCAATAGTATGGAGTGTTAAATATTTCCGTCCTTATTTATACGGTAGAAAGTTTGAGATCAACACTGATCACCGTCCACTGGTCTATTTGTTTAATATGCGCGATCCGTCTAGTCGTTTACTCAAATTCAGACTATTGTTAGAAGAATATAACTTCACAGTAGAATACATAAAAGGTAGCCATAACTCAGTAGCGGACGCTTTATCACGGATTTCAATTTCATCCGGCCAACTAAAAGAAATGAATGAAAAAATAATTAATGTCATGACACGGGCTCAAAGAAGGAATTTAGAAGCAGGAATAGGACAACAAAACTCAAATATTTCGGTCGATAGTAATTCCATAGATTCAAGGACTGATCACCCAAGGATCGTGGAGATTATTAAAAAGCCGAAAAATTTGACGGAGTTGCGAATAGTATTAGATAGAGAGTTCAGAGAAATACAGAACAAAGGGGAGTGCACACCTTTTGTTCGTAATATTATTTTCAATGAGAAAAAGTCAATTATTTACATTAATTCAGATTCTCGATCATTACATCCGCGAGACGGTTTAGTGAGAGATCTGGGTAAATTATGTAAGGACTATAATTTAGAAGAAGTTTGTATAATAAAGAAAAATGATAGTAAGAAGAATTATATTGAGAATTTAATAAAGTATATACAAGAATTAAAGCAATGGCCAAATACGAGATTATATGTCATAAAAGGTATACAAAGGATAGATAATTTAAATGATAGGAGAGTCATTATAAATGACTTCCACTTGCTACCTACCAGTGGTCACGCAGGTATTAAGCGGATGACTAATATTATAAAAAGGTTCTATTTTTGGCCATCGTTAGAGAAAGATGTGCAAGATTTTGTTTCAAAGTGTGAAAAATGTCAGAAAAATAAGCATAGTGTAAAAACGAAACAGCCAATGGAAATAACAACAACAGCCAATACAGATATGGAAAAGATTTTTTTGGATATAGTTGGACCTATCTCAAAAGACTCGAATGGATTTGTTTACGCTCTTACTTTACAGTGCGAGCTAAGCAAATTCATTGAAGCTTATCCGTTAGCATCAAAGGACGCAGTAACTGTAGCAAGGGCGTTTGTTGATAATTTCATACTGCGGTTTTCGATACCAAGAGAAATTGCCACAGACAGGGGCAGCGAGTTCATAGCGTCAACAATGAAAGAGGTATGTAGTTTACTTAATATCCAACATATAACATCAACAGCGTACCACCACGAGAGCATAGGGGCGCTAGAAAACACACATAAGACCATGGGTGCGTATCTTAGAATAAATTGTAATAATCATCCAGAGTCTTGGAGTAGTTGGCTTCCATATTGGTGTTTCGCGTATAACAATACAGTACACTCCGAAACGGGTTACACACCTTACGAATTAGTATTTGGTAAGATACCTAATTTACCTAGCAACTTGACATCCAATCTCGTTGAACCTCTATATAATCACGATAATTACGCGTCAGAGCTCAAGTTTCGATTGCAAGTTGCTCAGCGCGATGCTAAAAATAACCTTATCAGCAAGAAAGAAAAACGAAAATCTAATTATGACAAACGAATCAATCCAATTATGTATAAAAAGGATGATTTGTTATTGGTTAAGAATCCTTCAGATAATAAGATGGAAAGTGTATTTTTAGGACCCTATAAAGTTTTAGAAGATTTAGGTGTTAATGTTAAGATAGAAAAGAGCGGGAAAGTAGATACCGTTCATAAAAATAGGACAAAGCTGTTTGTAACGTGATTAAGTTTTTCACTTTTACTATAAATATAAGTAAAATATTTGTGTTCAAGGACACATTCTTAGAGTGTAAGACACAGTAACAAAAAAAAACGGTTCAAAAGATATAAAAAAAGCCTTAAAGTATTTTAAGTTTTATTATTGCATTGTGAGTATTAAAAATAATAACTAAGTAAGTTATATTTTTACTTTTGCGATGGGAGGTGTAGTGTAATAATGCATTGACCTGCGGAGTCAGCATATCATTGCTATATATTAAGAGATTATCGATCAATATACGTAGTCGTTAACCAAACATTGACTTGTTTCATTGTCTCTCCCAGCTCCCGACTGTTCAGGATTCATAAGTGGAGTCATAGACCACGTGACAGATTGCAATACGGGTTATTATTCTCTGAACTTACTTTACTAACTTACGCACACACGAAAGATTAAAGACTGTAAGTAGAAAAGTCTACCTTAATGCGTAGCATTAAAACTTAACAGATTACCACCTATAAGCGACATCTATGTAATCTTCGAAATAATTACTCGGTGATAGCCTATTCGCCACCACATTACCACTCAAAAGTAAACATTACACTGGTTTGTCTAAAACATATTATAGTTATCCTTATTCGTTCACTTGTAGTAAAGCAATAGATTACATATCTTTATTTCGGCCAATTGATCACAAGCAACCGTAGCTTAGCGGTAATAGTTCTTACCTTCTATTCAGAACGGAACCGGGTTCCCATCCCGACTCTGTATAGGAATAATGTTTTTTTTTAAATGTTTTTACCATATTTTCTCCAGTAATAATTATTTTAAATAATGTTTTTCTATATATTCATCTATGTATTATATCTATAAATGTTTATTGTAAATTATGTATCAAAACATAATATCTAAAAACATAAACCTATATAATATTGTAATGAAACAAACAGTAAGGTAAGAAATTATTTTATTGGTAGGTATTACTTTATATTTAAGTAACATACACATTAATGAGAACTTTTGGTAACCATAAGATAAGTAAAACTATATAAAATTATTGCTGTCGTAATACCTACGTAGTTAACAGTTTTGTTTGAATGGTAAAATACAATATTATGTGAAATGAAATAAGTCTTCATTAGCTGAAACATCGATAATTATTTATAAGATCATAGGAATGATCCAAATCTTGGATTGAATCTTTCAATAAAGTTGTTTAAGTAATAACTTTGTTAGTAATTGTTTTATTGTTCTATGTTTAACGATGCTGCAATTTCCTCGGAAGTAATTGTAATAAGAATAAATCAGTTATTTGCCTACATCTCAAGGTTTAAGCTTAAGTATTCGTTTTCGTAATGAAAAGATATTGAAGCTAGGCCTTAAGATAACTGACTAATAATGATCAATCTAATATAAATATATATATATATATATCGATGTTTTAGCATAATTTAGTTGCTAATGTAATGCTCCACAAATACCTAATGCAATAGTAGGCGGGTAAGCAGGTAAACAGAGGTTGAGTGACTACAGCAACGATTTATCGGGCCCGCTTCGGCATACATTGCTGATTATTTTGTGTATGGTGTTGGTTAAACCAATTATTCACCACGGCAGCTCGATGCACTGGATAATTATCCTAGACAAATGCAAAACGAGGAACTTCACTAGCAGGATAAACAGTTCGCACCGTCGGTAGCATGCTTTCCTGTAGCATGCTTTCCTGTAGCATATCAACATAATTAGCGGCAGTTGCACGCCCTGTTTCTTGTGCTACTAATTCGCCTGGACCAGCGGCAGACATCCAGCCCCATAGATTTCTGGCAAATGATAATCGGTTACGTTTATGCTCCGCTGTTAGACCAGGCTTCTTGGCTGGCTTTCTATGGTGTACTCCTGCACCATGCAGGGCTCGACGAACGGTTAGTGCCGATGTTTCAAACATGTTCGCTTAATGAGACGTCCGTATAAAACCATTTTCTTCATTTTGTTGCACCATCATCCTCCGCTGTGAATCATTAATAAGACATGGGTGGCCACTGCGCGGTCGAGTTTTTACGCTACAACGTTCAACAGTCTTCCACTAAAACAAAGTAGCATTATTAATATAAAAAGTTACTAATAATCGGTTTACAGCTACCAACATACTATGAGTCAAAGTTTTCAATATTTAAAATACAATTGTAATGAAATAAAACTATACGTACGACCAGACCAGTCTGATTAGCAATTTGAGCTAAATTTAATCCAATATCATACAGCGCAACAATACGCTGCCTATCCTGCAAACTGATATTAGTATGCATTTCGAGAAATTAACACTGAAGTTTAATAAAAATTTACTAAATTTTACTTCATTTGATAAAATAAAAACTAAAACGATGATATCGGGATTCTAACCATTGTCTCCACAATTACGACCAAGAATTTGCTTGACCGCGCTACCGATCAAGCTACCGAAGCTTATGATTCACGTAAGAAATAGTCAATACTACTCAGCGTATTATACAATGGTACTTCGTCAATAATAGTATGTTATACGTCATTTGTGTCATTGTGTGAGTGTCGCCGCGGGTGCGAGCGACTTGTTTTCTGAGGTTTGCGTTAACTATGACTCCACTTTTGAACGCGACCGTACTTGCTCATTTTCTTGCGGTTTCAGTAATATTTCCTTGTCTTGTAAAATCGTAGGTATAGATAAGTTTTCTTGTGGAACTTGAGGGACTGATCCTATATTTGTAGTATTTGTCCTTATATTTCTTCAATTTTTTGGTGTAATTGATTTATTTATGCAGGCAAGACACTTCGTCTTTGATCTTTTCACTGTGTTCATCAATACGTATCGTTTCGTAGGGACTTTGGAGCAACCGTCTAGGCAGAGTATTTGCCTACATATACAGCACTGCAAATATTCATTTCTTCTGCAGCTCTTATTGCATTTCTTACAGGGGTTTTTATTAGGTGCCATAGTTTTTAACAGTTTCTGATGGACCATAAAAATTTATAAACAAATCGAAGAAAATACAAAGAGAAAAATTTAAGAGAAAAAAGTCTGTCGACTCGCAGGGATTAGAAATCTCGCCTCTCGTAACTAGTTTATACTACGTGGCCAATAGGCTATCGGTCTCTCTGATGAAGAAGTGAAATTAAGCCAGTATATAAGCTACTCGGCCTCTTGGTTCCTTGTATTAGGTTTCGGCTTTGAACCATTGTATGGAATAGAACCACAGTGTTGAGTCCCTCTAGATAGCAGTTCCACAACAAATCTATAGATGGCACTTGATAGTTTGGTGCGATGTATGACGAAATTTGGTTGTTGCTACACACTTGCAACGTCACGCTTCGTGTGGCAGCTGATTGGTTGAATGGTTTGTTTACACTGCATTTAAACACGGCAACGGATTGAAATAGCTGTTTCTAGTAATTAACGCATTCAAAATGAATTGCTTTGCACCATTGGTATATATGTCGCAGAATTATGGCAGAATAAGGATTTCAGCCGAAATCCTAGGATTTCGTTCAAAAGCCGGATTATGGCAAAATTGTAGACTACACCATCGTCCTAAGTAGATCCAGGATTTCGGTCAAAATCCTAAGAATTTATCCAAAATCCTGGATCTGCTTAGTATTATGGCATTAATTGCGATTCGGGGGAATCTATGAGCGGAGAGAGAACAATACGCCGTGTGGTATCGGCTTAGAATTGCATCACCCCATTTCTTTCCCGTGGGAGTCGTAAGAGGCGACTAAGGAACTCGAGGGTGTTTATTGTAATTTTAGACTATGGGCTGACAACCTGTCACTATGGCCACACCTCGGACACTGGCGCTCAAATGTATGAATCAAACGCGTTGCTACGCACACAGTCTAAGCTCGCGTAAGTGAACGCGGACTTCACGACCATGCTTGTGTGTGTGAGACAACACGTCAGGGTTGCCGCCATTTTGCGTTCGCGAATCGGGAATGCAATGTGCGGCAGTATGAAATGACCTTCGTCGTCGCTTCCTTGCTAGCCGGTGTCTGAGCGTCCTCCGAGCGCGGGTGGGCGGCGCTTGTAGGGGGAGGCAGGGAGTGACCATACTGTACGCTAGTACTATTAATTATACTGTGCTATGGCGATACACAGTTTTCCCAATGACCATCAAAGTCAGACGTGGCGTGAATGTCCGTTTTTGCGGGCATTTACGCTTTGCCTACCCCGCAAGGGATTATAGGCGTGATATGTGTATGTGTATGTATAATTACTCATGTCATAATATTATAAACAGTTAAGTGATTTTTGCAAAAAGTATTTTTTTTACTACCTGAAAAATCTTTGACGAAAGAAACGATACTCAAAAGTTAATGACAGAAAAACTAATTATTTAATGTTTGTTTTATATTAATCATAAAAAAATAAAAAAAATAAAAATTATTTTATTCAGGCAAATAAACCCATTTTGTTAATACACACACCTTAAAATGCTATGTTAGAAAGTACTTAAAAACTAATTTAATTCTTAATTTATCACTAATTATTTGTTCTGACACGATTCACATGCAATTCAGTAAACCGTGCCAAAACCGCTGAGTCCATCCGGCTTTCAATCACACTCAGGATTTCATTGGTGCTCCCCCGCAGCCTGCGTATGAGTGATGCACTCTGTCTGCGGATGATAGCATGGAAATCATCTACGCTAAGAAGAGTAGTAAAGATTATTACATTCTATCTGGAATCAATAAAAATAAAAGATTGATATGATTATTATATCACAATAAAACAATTTTAAACGGATTTATGTTGTGTTTATTTTGGATTTTACAATTCCTACGTTTCGAGCTCTTTACAGAGCCCGTGGTCACGGATGACTAAGGTGTTAGACGTCATTATTTAGAATAGAAATTATTTTTGTTCTACCGCCATCTATTTCTTTATTGCCTAGCGTAACATCCGGGTTCCACACAAAATGCTGAAACCGTATCTTGTGTAGTAGGTCTTACAGTATGTTGGATCTGATACGGTTTCAGCATTTTGTGTGGAACCCGGACGTTACGCTAGGCAATTAAGAAATAGATGGCGGTAGAGCAAAAATAATTTCAATTCTAAATAATGCCGTCTAACACCTTAGTCATCCGTGACCACGGGCTCTGTAAAGAGCTCGAAACGTAGGAATTGTAAAATCCAAAATAAACACAACTTAAATCCATTGAAAATTGTTTTATTGTGATGAGTAATAGTTGTGCAAACTCAAGAAAATATTATTGATTATTATAAATATTTTCTGTGTCATTTATTTTATTTCATTTATTTTTCTTTAGTACTTATTTTTCTCTCCAGGAGCATAATAAGAATACAAATTAAGTAAAGACAAATAGTAATGCATGGTGAAAGTCACTATTCCGTGTAATGACGGCTTAAAATAGCATCACTCCATTTTTTCTGCGGGTACGATACCCAGAAGCGACTAAGGGATGGAAGTTTTCATGTGTATTACCATTTTATTTTTCTATAGTTATTCACGTTTTATCTAAAATAGCCCTCAAAATTCTTTACGGCCATTCAAACTCTGCATACTCCGTAAGTATATATGTATGTATGTGTATAGTCACTACAAAATTTATCAAAAGTGTCCATAAGCCTTTATTTCACCATATTACTACGTAGATCCAGGATTTCGGTCAAAATTCTAGGATTATGGCCGAAATCCTGGATCTACTTAGGACGATGGTCAAATGAAGTCTACGATTTTACCATAATCCGGCTTTTGGCCAAAATCCTAGGATTTTGGACGAAATTCTAATTCTGCCATAATACTGCGACATATACAATAATGTTCCAGAGTACTTGAGAATGTTCTGTCCATTTCAAAGTTTGATAATAATCACTAGTTTAACTCTTTTCACAATTTTGTTCGAGATCAAAGTTAATCGTTATTTACAACTAAAATGTTGATACTGTCACTTCAAAAACACTAGTGCACTTTAGTCATATCGTTTTATGTACATTTTGTCGTTTCTGAACTTTTAGCTGCGTACTACTAATTTCAAAGAATATTTAACTACGAAGCCGATGTTTACCGTGGAGGTGGCGCCCTCTCTGTATTGTCTGGTTGTGTTGGCACCATTGATCGTCCACAGAATATTTTTAAGATCCTTAGTATTCGTTCAAAAATTTATTTTCTTCCGGAGCAGGAAATTTAAACTACCTACCAGATGACGTTAAATTTGAGGTCCTTTTATTAGGACCGTGGGTCACTATTAAATGCAAATGAAATTGATATAATTCTTCACTACTCACTAGGAGTCCTTCATAGCGTTACGAGGTTGACTTTCATATTTTATCGACAAGTGGCCACGCCGGCAATAATTATTGCTGGCCCGGCATGAGCACTGACGTCACAAACAACGTAAAATGTAAGAAATACCAGTATGAAAAACATACTAACAGGTATATTAAAGAACCTATAACGCTCCAACGCTAAGTAAATAAATAGAGACTTATCCCCTACAAACTAAAGATACCGCAACTGTAGCGCAGGCATTCGTTACCAACTATATTTTGCGTTATGTATACCTCGAGAAATACTTACTGATCAAGGTACTGAATTTATGGCATCCCTCAAGTCAGAAGTATGTGCATTGCTAAAAATAGAAAAACAAAATTCAACCGCTTACCATCACGAAACGTTAGTTGCACTAAAAATACACATACTTCTTTAGGTGCATTTTTACGTAGTAACAGTAGATCGAACTGGAGTAGCTGGATACCAAACTGGACTTTTGCGTTCAATACGACAGTACATACTGAGACAAATATACCCCATTCGAATTAGTTTCCGGAAGAAATTGTAACATACCAAGTAATATAATTGCTAGATTATGGTGATGTGGCATATTTGGACCTCACTTCTTCTTCTTCTTTTGCGTGTGGGACACCGAGTCATCCAACGACCCGATGAACCCTGGTGTCAGAGTTTTTTTTTACAACCGCCTACTACCACTAGTAGGCCTCTGTCATGGTTGTGTTACGACCGCCGTCTAAGTTATCATAGACAGCAACCGGGACCGACGGCTTAACGTGCCCTTCGAAGCACGGAACCATTTCTTTTCTTTCTTTAACTTTGGACGCCTCGCTCCAATGGGGGCCACATATTGAGAAATTGTCGAAGAGACTGAGTTCAGCAGCATACGCAGTTAAAAAAATAAGACATCTCACTGATGTAGACACTGCAAGACTAGTTTACTTTAGCTACTTCCATAGCTTAATGTCTTATGGCTTACTATTATGGGGCCATGCTGCGGATGTGAACAATATATTTGTTTTGCAGAAACGGGCTGTTCGTTCAATTTATAAATTGGGACCTCGAGTCTCCTTGAGACAGAAATTTAAAGAAATCAACATATTGACATTTGTGTCTTAGTACATATACGAAAATCTAGTGTACGTAAAAATAAATATAGATTCTTTTAAGAAAAATTGTGACAGGCATAATTTTAACACTAGAAATAAGGAGCAACTTGCTGTGCACATGAGCAGGCTTAGTAAAGTAAGCAAAACTTTTAAGGGCAATTGTATACGCTTTTATTACAAACTTCCTAAAGATATTCAAGACTTACCCTTAAATAAATTTAAACCAGTAATTAAACAAAAATTGTACAAGAAAGGCTATTATGAAATATCAGACTATATGCAAGATAAATCTCCATGGGTTTAATTCAAATGTATAAGGTAAATATTTTATTAGACGAAACAAGTAGATTTATCTACTGCAATTTTTTGTTATTATTATAATATATATTTTTTTTATGTAGCCATTTTTGGGCTATACATATATATTATTCGTTATTTCCAAAATTAGCTAGGGCAGTTTAGGGCCTAGAAAGATTGTTAATTTAGAGTAGGAGCACTTCTGGGCAGGTTTTTTTGGGGGGTTTTTCCTGTTCAGGGGGTCCGGTTAATTATACGCATGTTAATAACACGCTTTGGAAATCTTGACTAAAATTTGAAACAAATGTCGTTTACAAATGGTGGTGGCGTAAAGTTACGTGCTGTGTGATTAACCTGGCCAGCCCCGAGGCAGTGCCTTTATTTTTATTTTTATTTTTTTATCCCGCCCGAGCCGGTTTTCTATTAGGACAATACAAAATTGTTATAAAAAGAAGAAGATTGCGTTATGCAAATTTCTTTTTTTTACAATGACCGATCATGACGTCAATAAGTGATAATGCTATCCTACATTGAATAAAGTTATTTCATTTTCATTTTCATTTTCATTTCGGACAATCAGGTGGGTTCACCCTGCAATGTCCTAACCAGACCGGGAACAAATTCATAAAGAGATAAATATCAACTTTTGTGAGTGTCCCACCGAGAATCGAACCCGGAACCTTTGCGTCGCAGGCAGTCGCACTACCACTGCGCCACATCGGTGGAACTCACTGAAGAACATCTTAATAAGATGGAACGGCTCCAAAACCAATGCATCCGCTTCGTCATTGGGTTGCGTAAATTTGACCACATCACCGAATACAACCTATACGTCTTCGCAAAGACCTGCACACCCTCTCACTTCTCTTTAATGTGCTAACACATCCTGCCGCACCTCAGTATCTGTGTGAGAGGTTTGCGTTTATTATTGCGGCCGCTCGTCAACGCTCCTATGGTGACCTTTCGCTGCAGATAGCGGTTTGTTCCTGTAAGACTTTTAAGAAGGTTTTCACTGTCCATGCTGCGCGCTTGTGGAATAGACTTTCTGTAGATGTGAGGATGAGTGCCAATGTGAAAGTGTTCAAATCCAACATCAAGAAGGTTTGGGGGTACGATCTTGGTGAAATGGACAATTAATAGGGTTTATGATATATTTATGTGTATATTAATTTATACTGGGTTATTTTTTAGTCAGTGCGCAAACTTATAACATGATATCAGAATCGTTAATAGAACATTTTAGGCAAATACATTTTTTTTTTATAATTTTTTTATTTTTGTCTTCCTCAAAAAATAAATCATGGACATACTACTTTTCAATAGGGGTGCGTGAAAATGGCAACAACGCTCGCGCAGCGCACCCTTCAGTCAGTTTCAGTTCTCGCTTTGATTCCGTCGCGGACGGGCGAACCTGTGTGACACTACTTTTCCCGTTGATCCCGAACCGATTTCATTGTCGCATTCCACGTTTCGCGAGTTTTACGAAATGGTGCGTTCGTACGTTTAAGTTAAAGAATGTACGCGGACGAAAGTTTAGCTCGACTGCGTAATGCTGGCGTTGTGGACCCTCGTGAACCGAACCAAATAACATTCCTCAACGTTATGCAGCGGCTGTTGGATCACGGGCAGTTTACTGTACCGGTCCATGCCTAGTGTTCTAGGTAAACTTTTCATTTTGACGGTCCTAAGCCCGTAAAAGTATAACTATGTATTGGTAGGTATTTATTTTGATAGTCGTTTTGACATGTTGTTTTCCTTAGTGTTATTTTCTCATTAGTGCACCCGCTTCTTTCTCTCTCTGTTTACCTTCTGGTTGGCCGGTAGAGAATGCAATGGCATTAGGCCCGCCTTTTGTACGATGTGCAATAAAGTATAAATAAATAAATAAATAAGGGAAAATTGGAATCATCTTTCTAAAAGCTCAGCTACACAAGACCCGATCAAATCACATTCTGTTATTTTTGTGTGAGAAGACCGTTTTTAATCTTTATTCCTAAATAACCACTCAAGGTTAGTTCACACTGACGTAGTAGCAACATTTTAGTGGCCTTATTAATTTTGACTGTCATACTTTTCTGAATTTTTCACTCCACTCTCATTAGCGCACAAAATTGCCGTTTACTTTACTTTAAATGCAGTTGTACTTTAAGGATGTTTCGGTTAAAATCATCGAAGGGCAGGCACGCGCAATACGAGCTACCTCATATCATCAGTGTACCTACATAAAGCTTTAAAGCAGTGCAGATTAATATCCCGCCACGCCGTGCCGGCGTCAGATTTCTTCTTATAATTGAACCGTCGGCGCCACTATGTCTGGCGCTGTAAGACGCGGTGACTAATCGCGACGTTGTCAAACCATCACAACCTCTGTTGTATGCAGGTTGTGTAGGCTTTTTAGGTACTATCAGCAACGGCTCCAGTTGCCATTAAAGTCTTTACTCGTTATTCTTAAAGAATGTTAGAAAAACTTTTGAATGTTGATCTTTTAAAATGGGTACCTATCAATCATTACTGGTTATTCTTGTTAACTGTAAGAAAAACCATTCTTAAGTTGATCACGTAGATGGTAACTCCAGGTGCAGCTGATAGTACAATCACGAGTTATTGTTATGGATTAAACATTTACATGTCTTGCTTATGCTAGTAGTAGCTGCTCATTCTTAACCAAACTGGGAAAAATCCAACTAGGTACGTGATTAACAAAATAATCTTGTTTCTCCGCATAAACTAGAAACAGGGACCATCAAATCAAGAGACCAACTTTCAAACCACTACACCACGTAGGCACTTTAAGTGTAGGTACTTGTGAGATAGGTACTTAGTTGTTGCAGGTATCACCCGCACGCATCCCGGTACCAATAGCGGTCATTAACCTGGACTGGTCATTGACCTGTGCTGTAGGTAGAAGCTAGAACACAGTCAGCTGATAGGCATAACTGGGCCGCGCGCGACGTTGCCATACCGAACGAAAGCCACCTAGTGTACCTAATAGGGTGATCCACACTTACATACGATCCTGTGATAAGTTTAAGTGCGATTATTTCAAATTTTTTGTTCTAAGTCAGGTGTAAAACATTAATACATGTTTTCTAAATTTCGATAACCATTACGTATGTTGAAGCTGCGCACTGACTAAAAATAACCCTGTATATGATATGTGTTTGTTTGTGTGTTTTATTTATGATCAAGTACGTGTATTTGTTATTTGTTTATAATATATATTGATAGAGTAAGCTTATTTTAACCATGCTGAAGTATCGTGTAATTTACCTGCAAATAACATATCCTCTGAGTCTCTCAAAGGTTGACTGGAAGAGATCCCTTAATGGGATAAGTCCGCTTTTGTGCCTCTTGTTTTTAAATTTATTTCTGTGACTGTTCTTATAAACGTATCTGGTGGTACAATAAAGTTAATACATACATACATACATAACATTAAATTTAGAACCATTGCATAACTATTACAGCTACCCAAAAGAATTGAAATATCAAATGCACAAACCGAAGCTCGAGAAAACTTGATTGTAAAGAAAAATAATAGACAGTTGAACTACAAATACGAAGTATAATCCAATAGTATATAAAAAGAATAATTGCCGTGTGATGCCGGTTAAGAATAGCATCACCCCATTTCTTACCCGTGGGAGTCGTAAGAGGCGACTTAGGGACTCGAGGGTGTATATTGCAATTTTAGGCGATGGGCTGACAACCCGTCACTATGGCGATACACAATTTTCAGAATGTCCCTCAAATATTTGTCAGATGTGGCGTAAATGTCCGTTTTTGCGGCCATTTACGCTCTGCCTACCCCGCAAGGGATTATAGGCGTGATATATGTATCTATGTATGTATATAAAAAGACTTTGTACTATTATATTAAGTAACCAAACGGGTTAAATATTGGACAGTGTCCACACAGGCCCGTATCGAGTAATTGAAGAAATTTCACCGAACGTGAAATTACTGAAAAATGAGAAGGAATATACAACCCATAAAAATAATACAAAGATATTCCATGAACAATGTAACCTAGTTAATGTAAATGTATTGTAGATACAAGTGTTAGTTCATAGCGTTAAATAAGTTCGTCACAAAATATTTTTACTTTCTTTGTAAGGGGATGATGCAGTATGTACCACACGTGTAACGAATGATGTCTCATCGCATCTTACTAAGTCGCGCCCCAGATGCCCACTTCAGATTTGCTGACATGCTGAATCATACCTATAGTTTCAAAGTAAATTTAGCATTGACTTTATACCTTAAAAGTACAAGATATTCATTCAATAAACAACAACTCAAGACAAAACACCTCGTCTTAGTTCGCTCCCCAACCCGGAGTTTATCTCACTCAATGGCAATTTACATGCTGATTGGCTAAATGAATAACTGACTGATAGACACAAGTAAGATGAACGCCATGTGGTTGAATCACCCATAATGTACTCGTGGATGTCGTAAGATACAACTAAGGGATAAATCAAGGGAAGCAGTGTTCTCTGTGACTACAAGGTACTGCAGTGATTGACTGATGATTTGGCTGACTGACTGTCTGACTGAGTGAATCCCCATTATAACTCGCAAGCTTAAGATTTTTGCACAAATTAACTATATGTAGACTAGGATTTTTGTTTGATGTGCGCATGCTGCTTGCTTACTATGTTTGTTTTGTTTCTAACAAATTCTGCTTGTCGTTGACCACTGAAATATGGACATTCATTCTGAAGATATACCGCTTGATAGCGGAGAAGAAGGTTTATCCGACGAAGATGATGATGGAGATGAATACCGTTAAGATAAAAACCTTTTGGCATATTCCGAAGTGGATGAAGAATCTGATGATAGTAGAACCTGTGAAGAATGAAATAGTCACTGGGTATTAGTTGCAAAACTAACCCGGTTGATGGAACCATGCCTCACGTTACTGGCAATAAAATAGACTTGCAAAATTGGCGGGCAGGTGACGAGCTGCGTTTAAAGTTGCAGGTTCAAAAATCCTGCCCACGCTTAAGTTAAGTTTAAAAAAAATTATACCTAACACAGGGAGCGTTTTAAAACTCTGCACTCGATATAAAACTTACTTCACAACTCAATGCACTGAAGACACCCACCTATTCAGTTGTTTTAATTCTTTTTTCCGAATGGTCTCATAGAAATAATTGTATCTAGAGTAAATTTGATTGATTTGGCATATTAAAATAAATGTCAATCAAACCTTACCCAACTACAAGACACTTCAGGATGCAGCCTGATTATCACGAATTTGATAAATTACAAAAAAAAGACCAGTTCTTTCAATTATTCGGTAAATCCTTGGAATAATACCTATCCACGAAGACACGAAAAAGCAGTCTCAAACAGTACAACAAATCCCACAAATGGGGCTTAAAGATTCATGTTCTTTCAGGAGATTCAGGCTTTTCCTATGACTTTGACCTTTATGCCAGCAAACAAAGTGACAGTGCCAAGTTCAATAGTTGGTATTGTGAATTTATGAGGATTTAATGGAGAAAGTGTTCAGATTTCTGATGAAAAGTATAGGTATATTATTAAAAATGAAGTGTTTGGCTTCGTCTACAAACTTTCTTACGGTTGGGCAAAATTATATAAAAAAACCCTGATAATGATCCAAACTTAGGTGCCAGCAGCAATGTGGTCCTACATTTGATGAAAAGTGTGCCCTCGGATTTAAATTACATTTTTTTTTTATTACTGATGCATGTGTTAAATTAAAAAGGAAAAAGCTAATAGAGCAGTTTAAGCGTAATTGCATTGTATAAATAAAGCTTTGAATATGTTTAAATAATTATTATTGAACTATCAGAATTTTTAATTATTAATCCGTTTATCTGATTTGCAAATTATTTAGGAAGGTAGTCTAAGAATTTAAATAGACAAATTATGATTTTACTAATTTTTCTCAAACATGCTAGGAAATGTGTTCATTTCTTTCAAAAAAAGAAACCGCGAAGTTTCACATTGTTTGTCACGTCTCAAATCACGCCAGCAAAGTTGTATGGAAATCCTTTGCTGGTGTCCATTAAGATAAATTCGTTATACGCTAAACCCACATAATTTGATTTCAAAATTATCTCGATGACTCTCATAGAAACGGAACGTAATTTTGTATGAAACAGGTAACTAAAGACGAGGCTGTATAATGTGAAGACCCTTGCCTGTCCAGAATTAAAAAAGAAAAGAATGAACTAAACATTTGGTATGGCTGAATATTACGTAATACTGTGCCTTACAGGCGAATTTATTTTAAAAAATTACAATTGGTGGGAAAATTGTAAATTTTTATTTGTTTCGTTGTGTTGTGGTCGCTAGCTAACTTTTATAAGAAGTACAATCTTTCATTTCCTAGCCTTTTTTTGAGAAAAGCACTATGTAAGCCTCGGGGAAAATTACTTTGCTTGACTTGTATAATTGAAGTCCTCGCCTGCGGCTCGGACTTCAAACTATACTCGTCCAGCAAAGTCTTATTTTCCATACCTCGACAACAATGTACTATTATTGAGCCATATGACAGGCAAACCAAACATGAATTTACCAATATGTAGCTAAAGAAGCAAAAGCAAAGGTAAGGGTGTAGATATTAAAAAGAAACAAAAATATTCCATTAAACTAAATATCTAGTGTATAATCAGCATACACAACAAATACATAAAACACAAGAAAATATACAGCAATTTGATGTAAAAATAATAAGAGTAACAATAAAGGTACTTAACTTGCCTGTTCGCCGATCACCAGTGGAATGTATCAGAGAATGAACAAGCAAGCCAATTTATTTTGTCACTGTACACTATGATTGGTCAGCCGACAGCCGTCCTGATTGGCTGACCAATGACAGTGCACAATTTCAAAAACATGTTTACAAAATATCGATTCACAATCACTGCAGATAAATCTGGATCACAATTTTATTATAAAAGTTTGAAATATACTTTTTTGATTATCTTACAATTTAAATAGCACAATATATCTTGTTAATAATTTAGTAAAATGCAAAACATTATTCGACCAATAACATAGCTCAACCAATGAGAAACGCCTGTTACAATTTACACAAGTTTCGTTCGGAAATTATATGAATCGATAACGATAATCGTTATGTTAAATCGATTCAAATTCGTTCGAAAATGTAATCGATGTTTCTTAAATTATACAAATAAAATCGATATTGATGTTGGTTGGGTATTTACAAAGGATGTTACAATCATAATGTAATTAAGATAACACGGCCATACTGACTAAACTTCGTCCTCGAAGTAAATTGAAACAGTGTAAAAAAAACGTTAATGGATACAACATATAATAATTTTTACAGAGCTCTGTTTACAATCACCATTTTATTTGTGAGAATAATGATTATTTATATTAAAATACATAAACTTAAGCATTAGCTACCTGTAGCTCCATCACCTGCTGGGCGTGACGACCAAGTTTACAGTATTACTACAGCAGCGAGTTCTGCATCTAGCTCCATCACATGTTCTAAGTGAAGACCAAGCTATTACAAAACAAACAACCAGTATAACTACCTGTAGCTCCATCACCTGCCGTACATGAAGACCAAGCTTACAGTGTTACAACAGCAGTTATGTGCCCTTAAGGCTTGTACTTCGACGGAAGGAACGAAATTCAAATTAAATTCGGAAGTCATGTCAAAGAGTATATTATAGAGGTGTCACCATTTCATATAATGTTAGTCTAACTGGTACTGATACAATACTTGACGACTAATGGTAGTGCGACTGCCTGCGGCGCTAAGGTTCCGGGTTCGATTCTCGGTGGACTACTCACAAAGTTGATATTATAACTTGGAAGGAATATTAACCTACATTATATCATAAGGACCATATTTTGGAATAAGCTGAACCATTCGCCAAGACTGAGCTGAACGCATTGTATCCATATTAATTATGAACTGTATAAACTGTACTGTATGTTTGTTTGTTATTCTTCCTTTTTCAGTACATGAAAAGAATTGGTCTAAAAATAAGGGCTTAATCAGTTCACAAAACACTTATCTTCATAACATCTCAAATCATATTTACAACTTTTTAGTTTTACGTTATTTCAGAAGAAGCAAAGTCATTAAACTAAATAAAGCCAACTTATTAGTTCAGGTTTAAAAATGCAAGTGGTCAGTATCATGTTACGCACTTTGCGCGAACATATTTTTGTTTCGTTTTTGTCCATCCTGGTATTGTACATTTTTTTGCGAACTTCGACATTAAGAAACTTTTTTTGGATATTTCTTTGTCATTTTCGTCATTGCGTGCACCTTAAGCGCAACTAATACTGTTAAATTTCAATTTCAATTTTAAACGTTTATTGCATAAATCAGTATACATAGATGTTAGTTCAAAATATAAATAGCAAAAACCAATTAGCGACGGCCATTATATATTCGAGTATGATATTATAATATGATAATATATAAAATAGCGGTCGCATTCTCGCACCGTTCATTAGTTTTTGAACAATATTTGTTGACCATCAGACAAACACAGAGCCGCATGCCTTAAAAATTTCATACCTTCGAACACCTTTTACAATCTTTTTCCTTTAATCACCGACACCAGTTGAATTGCTTCATAGTTAAAAATTATCATACATTTTGGTGGTATCTATTAAAGTAACTAAGAAAAATTAAAATCGGAGGTGCTTCTAATTGTTTGTTTGACTAAGGTTTTTAATCCATTCCTATCTGGATAATCCTATAATTTTTGGTCTTGAAATTGGTATTTTTAGAAAAGGGATTTATAGCCCTATACAATGTTTGGTATATTTCGGTGTTACCAACGAACCAGGGTGACCACAACCTTTAATATAATGATACCCTCGACCTTCCCGAAATGATAAGTACCTACCTGGAAATTTATTTTTACATTAGTATTGGCATTTTGTTCGGTGACACTCTAGGACTTTCCAGCTAGGTATAAGTCTAGAACCTTTCAATCCAGTGTTACCCTAGCAGGAACATCTTGACCCAGTGCCACTCTAGAACCTTTCTACCCCATAACACTAAAAACCTTCCGAATTAATTGATCCCACTCTTGAACTGAAATCTGACAAAAATCTTTTACTACATAAATAATACTTTTGTATACTAGGTACGCAAGTTTCAAGAGATATGGGCGTGATATGTGTATGTATGTATCTACGTTAGTACATGTACATAATTATTTTTCTCAAACATGCTAGGAAATGTGTTCATTTCTTTCAAAAAAAGAAACCGCGAAGTTTCACATTGTTTGTCACGTCTTAGATCACGCCAGCAAAGTTGTATGGAAATCCTTTGCTGGTGTCCATGAAGATAAATTCGTTATTCGCTAAACCCACATAATTTGATTTCAAAATTATCTCGATGACTCTCATAGAAACGGAACGTAATTTTGTATGAAACAGGTAACTAAAGACGAGGCTGTATGATGTGAAGACCCTTGCCTGTCCAGAATTAAAAAAGAAAAGAATGAACTAAACATTAGTATGGCAGAATATTACGTAAAACTGTGCCTTACAGGCGAATTTATTTAAAAAAATTACAATTGGTGGGAAAATTGTACATTTTTATTTGTTTCGTTGTGTTGTGGTCGCTAGCTAACTTTTATAAGAATCTTTCATTTCCTAGCCTTTTTTTGAGAAAAGCACTATGTAAGCCTCGGGGAAAATTACTTTGCTTGACTTGTATAATCGAAGTCCTCGCCTGCGGCTCGGACTTCAAACTATACTCGTCCAGCAAAGTCTTATTTTCCATACCTTGACAACAATGTACTAATACTTGCTTTCTTATAATTTGTCCTAAAACTGTGGTTGGTGGTGACCGTATGCGCAGCGCTCCATATATACATTTAAAAATTTCCGCCGCGGTTAAAAAACTGCTTTTGTGCCGCCGTGTCGCCGTCTAGTGTTGCATATAAATCGAACCTTACTACTTCATACTAATCTGCACTAACAACCACGTCATCCTATTATTTGATCGTAAAAATATTTTTAATACCTACGTCTAATCGGTTCATATTTTGCGTTTCGTTCGATGTACCAATCAACATAGTATTGACATTGGCAAAATTATCCATAGCGGATAGAATGCCGTTGTTGTAGATAGTTGATATATTTTACGGCAAAATTCTAGCTACAATAATTTTTCACGGTCAAAATATCGAACAAATGTACAGTGTGTCGCGTCTGCATCATATTCCGTTTATCTATGATCAATTCCACGTCAGTTTTGACAGCAGAGGAAACACATCAAAACAAAAACCTTTTACTCCCAAGGAAAGCAGCCGGAAACAGTAAGTGTTTTGCTAAATTTCTTAATAACTAAGTTGTTTTGTCAAAAAATAGCCGCCCCGGCGGGTTCAACGTGAAATTGCCATTAATAATCATACTAAGATCAATACAGTTCGATTAGCACTGGCGGAAGAAATCTCTTACGCCACGCTTCATCACTGAAAAATAGAGGTAACTTCAAATTTTAATTTCTCCGTTATTAAATATAAAATGAGATTTTGCGCTGCCCTGGCTTATTCCTCATATCTTGAAGAATAAAAAACAAAATTTTGTTGACAGTGATGTTCCTTAGAATATGTATAAAATGCATTCTCGTAGCTCGTTTTCACCTCACTTCATGGAAGTAGGCCCGTTAAGTGTTTAGCTCCATCACGTGTCGCAAGTGAAGACCAAGCTAACACAACACGACACAACATATGTAATCTATATAAGGTGTAAAAAAATTAGCTGAGAATATTTTAAGGGGTGAACCAGTACGTGAAACTGAACAACTTTCCCCACGGAATAGTTCGAAATATGTCGAAATATGAAAAAATAATTTGACCCTCCCATACTTAGTGTGTTACCCGGCCGGGATTATTTGTATGGGAGGGTCAATTTTTTTTCATATTTCGACCTATGTTTTTCGGGGAAAGTTTTTCAGTTTCACGTACTGGTTCACCCCTTAAAATATTTTCAGCTATTTTTTTTACACCATGTATACAATATTAATAAAAATAATGATTATTAATTGCTAGTTATAAGGTCATCCTCGTCACTATTTACAAGTTCAACTTCCATATTGATTTGCTCGTCTATCCAATCCCCTGGCCAATGTCGAAGCTTTTCTTTAACAATAATTACATTTCTTAAATTACCTCTACCTTTTAGGGAAAATCTGTCATTATCTAGAATATTTTGGATTTCATAAGTACCCTTGAATTTAGGTTTTAGTTTGTCGTGTCTTCTGTGATCTTGATTTACGTAAACAATATCGCCTATTTGACAAGTAATATGGTCTTTACGAGTCAAATCAAAACGATTCTTAAATTTATCAGCAATTTCCTTAAGCCTAGTTTGAGCTAACTCTCTTTCGTATCGTACATCAATTATTTCCGTTTCGTTTAATACCGGGATATCATCCAATCGAGCCTGAATAAGTGGTCTGTTAGCATCACGTCCAATAAGTAATCTAAGCGGTGAAAATCCGGTCGAATTTTAAACGGTTGTATTTAAAGACTGTTAAACCTTCCAAAGAACGTTCGGCCAATCTAACGTTCCTTTACACTCTGTACTCAACATGTTTGTAATAGTTGTGACGTAACGTACAACTTGACCATTACTTCGGGGTGTTCCGGTTGACATCATATGGTGCTTGATTTGCAATTCGGCAAGCAAGGACTGTATTTGACTAGAACTAAAATTTGTTCCACGATCACTGACAATTAATGACGGTGTACCAAATAATAAGACTGTATCATGAACGCTTCCTACTAATTCCTGACCAGTCATAGTCTTAAGAGGTTAAAGCATACAAAATTTGGTGAAACCGTCTATTACTATTAAGATGTATTTGTATCCATCAGGTGATTGTACAAAAGGACCAGTACAATCTAAATGCAGGGTGTGAAATGGGATAGCAATTTTATTCAAGGGATGTAACAAGCCTTGCTTAGGACCAGTGTGAGATTTGAACTCAGTGCAGACAAGACAGTGTGATATGTATTTTTTTACAAATCTAGCTATTCCTGTAAACAAAAAACATTCTAGTATTTTTTGAAGAGTCTTATCATAACCTACATGACAGTTCTCGTCGTGAAATAAGCGTAATATACTCAAGTCTACTATCTTTAGGGACAAATAATTTGGGTTTCGTATCGGAGCTGCCTTTGTAATGCAACAAATTGTTACGATAAATATATTGATTCCCGTCTAATTCACCTGCTTGTACCTTTTCAATTAAAGATTGAGTTTCGTTACATTTTGACTGAGCTGCTTCTAGCCAAGACGAATGAGTAGGCAATACATGAACCATTAGTGTTTGCTCAAGACAGTCGTCAACTACTGCGTCAGAAGATGTTTCAGGGTTACGGCTTAGATAATCTACGTGACTCATATATTTTCCCTTTTTATATATAATCTCGAAGTCAAAATCTTGCATATAATTCCACCAACGAGCAACTCTTGGAGTAAGATCCTTCTTACTCATGGTGGATTTAATAGCTTTGCAATCGGTCAAAATTTTGAAACTGATGCCCAATAAATACACACGAAAATGCTTTAAGGCATTATATATAGAAAGGGTTTCCAAATCATAAGAATGGTATCTTGACTCAGTTGAAGTAGTTCTCTTACTGTAGTAGGCAACTACTCTATTGATCCCATTAACTTTCTGCATAAGAAGTGAACCGTAGCCAATTGCACTGGCATCAGTGTGAAGCTCGGTAGGCAGTGCAGGATCGAATATAGTAAGTGCAGGAGGCCAATCGCGCTATTTGTCAAAGGTTTTTACCATTTCAACGTAACGTTAGCGGTTCGGAAATGGTTTGGCAATGGTTCATGTCAAAAATGCTATCGCGGTATTTTTTCTGAACGTATTAATCGTTAACGTTGCCAATGTAAAACCAAACTTGAAACGTTAAGAGCTTGCAATGAGTATTTCAAAATACTAGGTGTTACTTTCATAATCGATGATCGATTATGAGTGTAAAACGGCTGTATAGCAATAATTACCTCAGGCTCTACGCCTTTTCTTAGATTTAAAAAATTAACTGTACAAGTGATCTGTGGTTTTCCATGTTTTGTTGATTTCTATGTTTTATTTAGCTGTGAAGTATGAAAATAAGATGAAATACATTAAATGTCACCCTTGGAAATGGAATTGAGTGTGGCAAATATAATAGGACAAGATGTCAAGGCCAAGTGTTGTTGAAGATCCATTCCTACAGGTACATATACCTACATTTGAATTTAAAATTACATAATTTATTTATTTTTGTCATGTGATGACTGCTTAGAATAGCATCAATTCATTTCTTTCCCATGGATGTAGTTTGTCAGAGGTGACTAAGGGAGTTGAGGGTGTTATGAATCAGAATCAGAATCAGAATAACATTTATTTGCCTACTTTTTGTTTTACAAAATGTCCCTGTGACCGGTGGGTCGTGCAGGGGTGAGTCAGCTAACTTATGTCCTAATGGATCTGTGTTTGCTGTGTTCTATTTATTCGTAATCCGTAAGTATGTAGATAGATACAAACAGATTACGTCTTTTACTTATTTACCTACATTTTAATCATTTGATTTTAAGTGGACGCGGAGCCTTCGCTTTATCACTAGGCCACCTTTTGTATCCGTTTTTGTTAGGGTCGTATAGTATTTCACCTATTCTGTGGTTAACCCTCAGTGGGTTGAATTCACCGTGCGCTTGGTACGCATCACCTGGGTATTCAAGATCTTCTATTTTTAACTTGGTAATTTTTTCCAACATTTTAGTGTTCAGGTCCTCAGCGCGTAGGTGCCAGGCCTCAATATCCGCCATCTCCCAGATCGCTTCAGTGGGTGTTCGTCTTGGTAGTTGTGCGGCACTTTTCAGTGCGATTCTGTACTGGCGTTCGATTTTACTTAGGTTAGTTGCGCTATATCTTGAGAGGAGTTGCACCACTCCGTAGTCCATCAGAGGTAAGATGCAGGCCTGAATGATGGCGAGTTTCGTGTCTAGTTCTGTCTTTGCATTGTATCCTATTATTGGACCGAGAGCTCCTCTGACTTGCTTAAGTTTTGTGACGACCTTTTCAGTGTGCTGGTTCATCTTCATGTGTTTGTCAAAAATGACGCCGAGGTATCTGATCTGCTTTTGATAATGCAACGTTTGTTGTTTCAGTTTCACTGTTGGCCGGTATTTTTTCTTTTTTGTGAACATGATGCATTCCGTTTTCTCTATGTTACACTTGAGCCCCCATCTCGTATAGTATTCAACGATGGCTTCCGCTGCCCATTCTGCGCGCATGGTAGCATGCTCTGGATTCGTGGCTCTGTTGAGAATACATAGGTCATCTGCATATTGTGACAGCTTGAGTCCTTTGATTCGGTCTTTTATGTTCCAAATATCATGGACGTACAAGTTGAAAATCACCGGCCCTAGAATCGAGCCTTGCGGCACACCGTGAGGTATCTGTTTATCTCTGGTTATAGTGGTTCTGAATCTACCCCTCAAATTTCTATCTTCGAGGTAGTTCTCAATTATTTTAATGACATTATTAGGGACGTCTTGGTTCTGTAGTTTCTTGACCAGGCCTCTGTGGTTTATCGAGTCAAAGGCCTTTGATAAGTCTGTAGATACCAAAGAGACGCTGTCATCCACTGCTAACGCATCAGTGATTATTTTACCAGTACGTAGGACCTGGGTTGCAGTGCCTCTTGCTCTTGTGAAGCCGTGCTGGAAAGTTGGTTGAAGTCGGTTGATTGTTGCGGTGAGTCTTTTTAGGATCAGGCGCTCGCACAGCTTACCCATAATGTTAAGAAGTGTGATCGGGCGGTACGACGATGCTTGACGGTGATCTTTGCTAGGTTTGTGCAAGAATATGCACACGCCAGTTTTCCATCGCTTTGGAAAGTAACCTGTGGACAGAACGAAATTAGCAAGAGGCACGAATGCCTCAGTAAAGACCTCTCCCCCGAGTTTGAGGGCGTCTGCTTTTATTCCATCTGGGCCCGGGGCCTTCTTGTTTTTGAATATGCTTAGTGCAAGCTGGACCTCTTTTTTTGACGTTGGATCAAGCGGTTGGAATTGAGTCATCTTTTCAGTCCCCTCATCCTCTTTTGCTATTTTGGCTTCTTGAACTATAGCTGTATCGGTAAGCTTGTCGATCGTTTCGATTTCCGTGCTGCATCCTGTGATATTTGGTAGTTTCACGATAGGCTTCTTTAGGTTACGTTGGATACGCCACATTTGGGATCTATTGTCCCTTGCATCTTGGAGTTTGTTAAGCCAGCCTTTTTCAGAGTATTCCTTCAGGGCTTTTTCAGCTTCTTTCTTAGCATGGTTGTACAGACTGCGTATGCCTCTTTTAAGTCTTGGGTTGCAATGTCTTACTTGCCAGTCTATTTGTTTGAGTTTGTTTCTAAGATCTATTTTATCGTTAATTTCTTTCGGTAGTCGTTCTTGCCTTGTTGGATTTTTCAATGGTGCATGGATGTCAAGGGCGGCAGTAATGGCATTTTCCATGGTTTCAACATAACTCTCACAATCGGCTTCTGTTGTAATTTGTTCATTAAGATCGCGAAAACCTTCCCATATTGTCTGTTGGTATGTCGCTGTTAATTCTTTGTTTTCATAGATTTTCTTTGTGTTTCGTGTTAAATGTTCTTCTATATCATGTTCCATCTTCACTGTTAGCAGCCAAGGGAGGTGATCCGAGCCGACACTTTCCACGTGTTTGGCGTGCGCTTCAAGTTGTTGATGTGTAATAATAGCCAGATCTAGGATGGTATTTCCCTGGTTAAAAGGTCTAGATGGTGCATTGGCGTATTTAAGCGAACAGATTCCGTCCTTCATTGCTTTTATAACGACGTTACCAAGCCCAGCGTTTCTGCTTTGGCCGAGGCTTCTTATACGTAGGTTCATGTCACCGATGATGATAGATTATTTTATTATTATGATTATTAAAATTTAAATCTACTATTATTTTATTACAAACGCTTCGTCGACTTACTGTATGTAGTACGCGCGTAAGTAACAAGTAATCTCGCTATCCACATAGGTAGTCCACGTTCACGTTGTTCGTTTGATTTTATTGTGAAAATATAACTTTATATCGTTAATAAATATTTAAACTGCATCACATATATTTCATGCTTAAAAAACTTATATACGATTAATAATGTTCAACAAAGCAGTACGATACGAGCTAGTGTATGTTAGCAGTTGGCTCCGCGTGTTTTACGAGTGTCAACTTTGAGATCGCCAAAGTGGCATAAAATACAATAGATACGTCATAAATTTTTGTCTGTATTATGGAGAGAAACCATGCTCTTATATTATCTCGGTTAATGTGCTGTAAGTAGTGATTTTATAGAGAAAAATAACTTTTGAAGTTGACACTACGTACTCGGAGTGCATTGTCTAGATTATAAACATTGTAATCGCACTTTCTTTCGGGCGTGCGATCGTAATTTTTGCATATATGTGTAGTAGAACTCAAAATGAAACGCGTGGAACAAATGTTTTGATAACATTTTAATTGTGTGTCGTGTAATATCAAATTTTTAAGATGCATGCTAGTGAAAAGTTGGAAGTGTTTATACGAGAAATCGTCTCTCGACACCGCGGCTCTCCTTACAGTAATGCTCGCTAGCTGGGATTAGTGGCGCCACCGATTCGGCACAAGTAAAAGAGGCAAAGGAGAAGTTTTCCAGTATACCCTCTGCTACTTTTACGCGTCTTGCACCGTGAAAGTACCGAGCTCCATACTTCTTCTTAACTGCTCTACGCGACTTCGAAGTGTCGAAGACGCTTGCTGAGCGCCGGTGAGTAGCTGCCTAACCCCCATTCGTCTCGCTGCACCACCACATACCCGCTCGCGGGCGCCTAAGCTGGGCCTCCCCTAGGGGTCTCACCCGGCTTGGTAGCACGCGCCGAGGGGTGTGCCGGTGCAGTTTGAGCAGGAGCTCGACAGCCTCACCCGTAAGGCAACCGCCTTCAGCCGCTGAAAAATATTTTCTCGACCTACCCCCTGGTAAATTGAGTTTTCTCAATCTACCCTCGGATAGTTTGAGAAAATATTTTTATAGCAAAAGCTTCTACCCACTCGTCCTGAACTTTTTCACTACTACCCACATCTTCTGGAGTTGGGAAAACTGCTCGCGGGCGCTCTTAGCTGGGCCTCCCCTAGGGGTCTCACCCGGCTGGGGTTGCCCGCGCTGAGGTCGACCTGGCTTCCGTGGATGTGGTGGTAGAGAGAAACCACTCGGAATGAGGGGGAAGAAGCCAGTCGGACACCGTCCGACCCCCCCACCCCCGCCGCCGCCGCCGCCGCCGCCGTCGCAGCCGCGACCGCGATCGCAGGCACCGGCAGCACTGCGCCCGCAGGCGCCAACCGCGCCGCGTGCCGATCGCCTCGCAGGCGACATCACCGTGCGCGACTTATTTACCCCCGCGAACACCCGCACCGCCGCCGCCGTCGTCGAGTTCGGACTCGGCTCGCGCTCCGCTGCGCTTGAGCAGCGTGACCCGCGACTCCGTCCGCGCGACCCGACCGCGCCAGCCCCGTTGCCGCGCATAAGAGTGCAGCAGGCACAACGGCCGTACGCGACCGAGTTTCCTCCGCTGAAGACGTCAGCCGCGCCCCCGAGCGCAGCGGCCACGTCAGCCAGCGCGCCATCCCTTACAAGGGAAAACTTAGAGGCACTAGATGCCTTCCTCCGCACCGCCACTCCCGACGCGCACGCGTTCACCCGCGACCCGGAACACGTGGCGGATTTCGCAATCCCCCCCTTCCAGGACGAGGCAGCCGCACTGCCGTCCCCCCCCCAAGACCGTCAGGCATTCGAGCTGGGATTCGACATCGACGAATTCCAGCTCACCGACAGCTACGCCCCGGAGCCGTCCCAGAGGGACATGCCGGACCTGGAGGAGCTGCTCGGCCCAGGAAGCCGGATCCGCCAGAGACCGGACTCCTTTGAAATACCCACAGAGAGGGAGAAGCGCGCCCGTCTAGACTCGGAGCCTTCACCACCGAGGATCGGCGAAGAAGCCGAAGAAACGGCACCGCCCCCCCCCCCAGACCATCTTGAGACCGGCCAAGGCAGGCAGCTGGTCAAACCGATCCCTGGGAGCGACTAGGACATTCTTCCCGTCAGCACCCAGGCCCCAAACACCTGCACCGTTCCCCCACAGCCAATCGGCAGGGCCAATCTTATGCCCGGTTGCAGCTCCCAGGACGTCACTGGCAGCAGCACCGGCAACAGGACACCAACCAGGGGACGCGGCTCCCCAAACGTCAACGCTCACCGCGAGCTCTTACGCGGATTTCGCGACGTTGGGTAGAGCCGCCTCCTCCCCCAACCAACCCGGAACCAGGACCGCCCCCCCACCGCCCCCTGCACAGGACGCAGGGCAGTCGCAGGAGGGAGGGAGTCCAATGCAGAAGACGAGGAAGTACCCGCCCATCGTGGTCGAGAGGTTGCCCAACTGGACCCGCCACCTCTCGGCCATCAAGGAACTGCTGGGATACACCCCCAACGCAAGGGCGTTCGGAGAGGGGGTAAGGTTCACCCCCAGGACCGATGAGGAGTTCCGGACGACCCAGCGGTACTTCATCAACGCCAAAAAGGAGGAAGCCAACCGAGATATGCAGTTCTACTGCTTCACTCCAGCAGCAGAACTGCCAACCAAGGTGGCGCTTAGAGGGATCCCCAGGGACACCCCCATGGAAGAGATCCAGGCGGAGCTGGCCAAGATGGGCTTAACTCTGCGCCATGGGAGAAGCGTCGCCGCCAAGAGGGGCAGACCAGGCTGCCTCTTCTTCCTGGAGCTGGACCCAACCCCGAAGGAAGACCTAGAGGAGCTCTTCCGGACGACAGAGTTCCTCTGCCTACCCGGGGTGACCTTCGAGGCCTGGAGGCCGAGACCAGGACCAGCCCAATGCCACAGGTGCCAGGGCTTCGGTCATTCGTCGGCGAACTGTTACCGGCTGCAGCGATGCGTGCGCTGCGCCGGTGACCACGCCGCCGCTGACTGCGACCGGGCCAGAGAGGCCCCACCAACCTGCGCCAACTGCAAGGGGGCGCACCCGGCCAACGACCGCCGCTGCCCAGTCCTGCGGCGCGAAGCCAGGGCCAGGGACCAGAGGATCCCGCCGCCGCTGCCGAACCAACCCAATGCGCAGGGGACGAGACCTGGACTGCGCCATGAGGCACCAGTCTTCGTCCCCAGGGTGAACCGCATTGACGACCAACGCCCACCCACGACCCTGGCCCCAGAAGCCAACCAGCCACCCCAGAGAGGTGCAACTGGGAAGAGCCGCCGGAGGAGAAGGCGACCAAGAGGTGGCCGCCGCCGTCACCAACCCCAAGAGGAGGAGACCGCTCGGGACCTCCCCCCCCGACTCCCAGAGGACTTCGTCCCCCCACCACCAGCGACCGCCGACTTCGCGGACGACGAGGTGGTACTTATGAGGACTGAGGCGCCACCTCAACTTCCCGGTGGGCACCTCGTCCCCCCCCAGCCGGCCCCAAGAAGGCAAGAGCATCGCCCAGCCCCACCGCGCTCCAGACCACAAATGTCGGAGACACGCAACGCCCCCCCCGCCCCACAAAAGAAGCCAGGCCTAGCCAAGACCCAGGCCGCAGAGTTGCTGACCCTCTTCGGCCGTACTATTTTTGAGTTGGCCGAAGCCATCGAATCAGGAAGTGGGAACCTGCACCACATCATGGCAGTAGGCCTTAAGAACATCGTGGATGTAGTACAGGACCTGGAGTGAAGATGGCGCTCAGGATCCTGTACTGGAACCCCGGGGGCGTGCGCCAACACGTCTCCGACCTACGGATGGTCGCCCAGCAGCAGAACATCCAGGTCGTCCTGCTGGGCGAGACCAAGCTGGCCCCAGGCTCCAACTTTAGAATGCCCAACTTCTTCGTGTATCGTCGCGACGAGGTCTGCGCCACCGGCCCCTACCGCGGAACCGCAGTGCTGGTGAGGCGCGACCTAATACACGAGGAGTTGGAGCTCACGCCCTTCTTAACGACCAGGTCGATCGGAGTGAGGACGAGGGCAGCAGGAAGAGAAGTCCGCCTGTTTGCTGCATACCGTCCTCCCTACGACTCCACACCGCTCCACCCACCGGACCTCCACGCAGTGCTGAACGGCGAGCCTACCCTGCTGGCCGGCGACCTGAACGCCAAGCACCCGGCCTGGAATTCCCGCTCGACCAACAGAGCAGGCAGGACCCTGCTTAAGGACTCCGAAGACCAGGGGTACTCGGTCATAGGCCCTACCGAACCGACCAACATCCCCACAAACGCGTCTCAACAGGCCAACGTGCTCGACATTGTCCTCCACCAGAACCTGCCCTTCCCAGTCCACGTTGAGGTACTATACGACCTCAACACCCAACATCTGCCCATACTGGTCGTCCTCGGGGACCCCAGTATGGCGCCGACCACGAGCAGACTACGGCAGAAAGTGGACTGGAAGAATTACAGAGAAGCCTTGGAGGACATGTCGATCGAGGGGCCATTGACCACGCCGGAGGAGGTCGAGCAGGCTGCGCACCACGTGAAGCGGCGCATCCAGCAGGCCAAGGAGGCGGCCACGAAGACGTCTGAAGCGAAGACACAGCGCTACGACGAGCTGCCGCCCCACCTCAAGGCAGACCTGCGCCGCAAGCGTGAACTGCACGCCTTGTGGGCCCGAACGCGCTGCCCAAGAACCAAGACGTTCCTGAACCGGGTCGCCGAGAAGCTGTCGGCTGATGTGAAGGACTTCCGTGGTACCACGTGGGAGAAACTTCTCGACCACGTGGGTGAGTACGAGACGAGCCTCTACCACCTGAACCGGCAGCTAACACGGACGAAGGAGCCCATCTGCCCGCTGATCAACAGGGAGGGCAGGAGATGTTACGACGACAGTGAGAGGGCGGAAACCCTGGCCGAACACCTGGAGACCCAGTTCACGCCCCATCCTGTCGTCACCACCGAGTCCAGCGTCCTGGAGCACCATGCAGCTGTGGAAGAGCGCGTACGAGAGTTCCTGCTGGTCCCGACCCCGCCGCTCCCAGGGGATTGCTTCATATCCCCAGCAGAGCTGGCGAAGGCTGTCGTCCGGCTGCCCAACCGGAAGGCACCAGGACCAGACGGGATTCCCACCGCTGCACTGAAGCAGCTCCCACGACGAGGCATCACCACACTTGCCAGGCTCTTCAACGGTGTCCTGCGCACGAGCCACTTCCCCGAGGACTGGAAGGCCGGGAAAGTGATCGTGCTGCCCAAGCCTGGCAAGGACCGCCGCCAGCCCAGCAGCTACCGCCCCATCACCCTCCTCTCGCACGTCGCGAAGCTGTTCGAGCGCTTGCTCCTGCGGAGAATTCGTCCCCACATCCAGCTGAGGGACGAACAGTACGGGTTCCGCGGGGCCCACTCCACGACGCTCCAGCTGACGCGCGTGCTACACCACCTCGCTGACGAGAGGAACCG
The DNA here is from genome assembly GCA_027580185.1 of Tuta absoluta. NCBI lineage: Eukaryota > Metazoa > Arthropoda > Insecta > Lepidoptera > Gelechiidae > Tuta > Tuta absoluta. The sequence goes on along the minus strand of JAQAHW010000084.1, from coordinate 619,390 downwards.
CGAGCGATACACGGTCGGAGTCTTCCTCGACATCGAGAAGGCGTTCGACCGTGTCTGGCACCCGGGGCTGCTCTTCAAGCTCCTGGAGACTACTCTACCACCTGGCATCACAAGGATCTTGGCTTCTTTCCTGGACGGACGGCACTTTTACGTCGACGTCGCCAAGGCTGCATCCTCTGCAAAGCCTATCATCGCCGGAGTACCCCAGGGCAGCTGCCTGTCGCCGGCCCTCTACGCCCTCTACACCAACGACATCCCCACCCTGGAGGGAAGACTCCAGGAGTGGGAGGAGGACGTAGAGCTGGCCCTGTTTGCTGACGACAGCGCCTACTTTGCCTCGTCAAGAAAAGCTGCCCTGGCCGCCAGCAAGATGCAGCGGGTCCTGGACCTACTGCCGGTCTGGCTGGACAAGTGGAGGATGGCCGTCAACGTGGGGAAGACGGCCGCCATCCTGACCGGCCAACAGCGCATATTACCACCACCACTGTCACTACGGGGCCAACAAGTGAACTGGACATCTTCAGTGAAGTACCTCGGCTGTCACATCGACCGGGCGCTGCGCATGGTGCCTATGGTGACACACGTCACCAACCAGGCCAAGGGAGCGCGCGCACTTCTCCGCCCGGTACTCAAGTCGAGGTTACCTCTCCGCACTAAACTGAAGATGTACAAGACGTACATCCGGCCCCGTCTCACATATGCTGCCCCAGCCTGGTACGCGCTGACGTCCAGGACCCAACGAAAGAAGCTTCAGATCGTCCAAAACTTGTCACTGCGGATGGTTGTGGACGCAGGGCGTTACGTCCGCAACGACGTGATAGCCCGCGACCTCCGCATATCCTCGGTGGAGGAGTTCGTGCGGTCGTTGGCGCGTCGTATGTACGACCGCGCAGACAACGGCCCGCACGCCCACCTACAGAACATCGCGCCCCATCACGCCCGGCCGCCCGACGAGCGGCGTCGCGCAGTTCCCCGCGACCTGCTCCGGAGCCCGACGCCGGAGGAAGACGACCCCTAGAGGAATACGACCCCTAGACCCACAACGAGCAGCTCGACACCCAGCACAGCAGGGCTTTCCACTGGAGAAGGCGGGGGTGAAGCGAGGAGGGTAAAAGATTGGCTTTTAAAAAAAAAAAAAAAAAAAAAAAAACACATCTGCTAGTCGTGATGCTCACGCATTCGGCTGGTAGATGGAGAAAAAAAAAAAAAAAAAAAAAAAAAAAAACATAGCCGCCCATGACCCCTCACCCTGACTTGCCCCCAGTGGACCCCATACCAGGACCGGGGGGATTGTTATCCACCTCGAGAAGATGCCCGGGCACGAGGGTTACCTCATAGGCCCGAACCAGCGGCATACCTGAGCCGCTGATGCCCCCTGCTGCTGCTGCTGCTTCGGTGGGGCAGGCGCAGGCAGGAAGTTTTCAACAAAGAAGTTTCCAAGTCTACCCTCTACTTTTGCGCGTCTTGCACCGTAAAAGTATCGAGCTCCGCACTCTTCTCTACTTTGCTCAACGCGACTTCGAGTTGTCGAAGACGCTTGCCGAGCGCCGGTGAGTAGCTGCCTAACCCCCATTCGTCTCGCTGCACCACCACATACCCGCTCGCGGGCGCCTAAGCTGGGCCTCCCCTAGGGGTCTCACCCGGCTTGGTAGCACGCGCCGAGGGGTGTGCCGGTGCAGTTTGAGCAGGAGCTCGACAGCCTCACCCGTAAGGCAACCGCCTTCAGCCGCTGAAAAATATTTTCTCGACCTACCCCCTGGTAGGTTGAGTTTTCTCAATCTACCCTCGGATAGTTTGAGAAAATATTTTTATAGCAAAAGCTTCTACCCACTCGTCCTGAAGTTTTTCACTACTACCCACATCTTCTGGTGTTATGTGTATTACCACGTTAGGCCACAGACTGAGAACCTATCACTATATAGATTTTTCTTATACAGCCCACACATATTTATCAGACATGGCCATAGCGCCATAGCAACTGTATTTTTGCAGCTGTTTTCTTATGTATTCTTTATGTAAAAATATAATTTTTAATTTTCAATTTAAAAATTACTAGTTTATTTAAGTTTTTTATCCAAACTGCAATACCCTAGCAAGGTGCATGTTAGTGTCCAATTAAATTTTAAGATCTTGTTGATGTAAGCAGAAATAAAGAATTGAGAATTGAGATAAAGGGTCATAACTGTATGTATGTAATCTCGGGGAAGATAGAAATATGTCGTAACGGCCGAAAATCAGATAGTAGGCTAGCAGCTATAATTATCATTACGGTCAGGACTTGATGCACGCGAAGTACCAAAACCAAGGAACGATGAAAGGTCATTTGAGCCTTGCGCTACGCCCGATCGCTCAAACAACACTAACTCGGAATCTCTCTGTTCCCAAAAATGCCTTTAGCCAAACCACTTGACACAATATGCCTACTACATGCTTCAACCGACGCCACCGCATAGGTACTCCGTTTTCGTCGCATTCTGATAATTTAAAATACTTTACTACTTATTGAAAGACAAGTGCCCATAAAACAATATTCTAACTTGAATTCAAAACAATAATTGATAAGAGTACCGCAATAAAGTCTTTTGTTGCATCTGGCCACCGTCGCAACGGTCACAGAGCTTCCCCACAATGGGTCACTCAATACTGTCAATCACTGTCACAGATCCCCGCCACGGATCTCAGGCCGACACCACCACCTTTTGGCACGCCTACTGGTAAAACCGGTTACCTGGAGCGACATCATACATAACAGCAATAACCACAGTAATCACCTACTTGGTCAAGTATGATGCCCTCAACGAATCCATGCGTCCATCAAAGACACCATCAGATCACACAGATCAGCAAAGCGGATGGTGAATGAGCCACTGCAGCTGGCCACTCACCCGATCAGATCATAGTTCCCCGGGCTATATCTGACCCAACACAACATGAGACCACACTGTCTCCACAATTTGAGACCACACATATCTCCACCATGGCACGCGCTCCTCCCGCAGAGGTCTTAAGTCAGAGTCAATAGGTAGGTACGGTGATCACAGTCATAGTATATAGTCGTGAGGGGTCGGGAGGACAAACGCGTCCATCATTGCCAGCAACAAAAACTTTAACTGCTACTATCATCTGATTCATTATGCAATTTTATGGGTACTTTACTTTCAGGCATTTTAGCTTTCTATCCCAGCAAGGCACATAACAGCTATATGAAGATAGCCAGATTACGTTTTCCTGCTCAAGAAAGCAAACCAATATTAAAGCTATATAACTTTTCAAGCACTCGCGATCACTTTCACTCATTTTAAGTATTAGACCGGGTCTATCGCGATAGTATTTAGGTAAATATTAGTAATTTACCTGTGTCCCGACGTTTCAATACAGTTTCATGTATTGTGGTCGCGGGTTGGTAAATTACTAATATTTACCTAAATACTATCGCGATAGACCCGGTCTACTACTTAAAATGAATATTAAAGCTATAATAAAATAATACAATTCAGTACTTCTAAAATGAAAACATACGTCCATTTCTAAATATAACTTTTAACAACCGTTTCTAATATGACATAAGATCCATGTAATGCTTATCAGATGAAAAATAATTCTTATTTGCTTCCACCTTAACAAAGCATATATTGATTTGATAATTAAGTACTGCTACGAGAGATTTAATATTTCTTAATTAATATTCCAAGTTAACAAAATCACTTAATTAAATCTATTTTTAGAAATTATAGGTACCTAATTAATATCACGTTACTATACTCAAATATCAATCGCATTCAATATGCAATTCACTATTTACTTCTTTCGTCGAAGTCAGTGCTATAACATTCTTAATTACTTACACAACATAGCCACTTAATCAATGCTTTAACCACATCAAAACTTTGATTCAACAATACTCAGAATGCCTTTTTTTTAACGAAACACAATATAAATGCGGTTCACACAGAAATATACACAGCGTCCATATCCAGCTGCTCTATTTATCACCACCACTGTAGAGCACTTCATAATTGAAAAACGCTATACGCATTTAAGTTAATCTTCATAAGTTACAGTCATGATCATGCTTAACCATATCATTGTCATGTTTGTTTCTAAATCCCTTATGATATAAGTTAATTAACAAAAGAGTTTTTGCCAGACTTACATTATGAAAACAATACAAAGATCTCACTCATTTCTCCGAATACTATGGTAACATATGTTGAACCACGGGTATCAGTAATACGCGTGGCTACAACCCTCAGTCATTTTGGACATCAATGTCCCTTTTAGAACAATGCTTTTTTTATACCTCTAAGATAACATGATAGACCTACAGCAATGCTTTAAAATGTTTTCTGAACTTTATGGAAATACCATAACCATTATGATTATTCATAAGCGATTCATTAGTTTTAAAACTCAAGTGTGTTTCTCACAAACGAAATAAAAATCCAACGCGAGAGTGATTCTCAAACTGAAAGTTGTAAAGAATAGTGTCTTCTGGCAATGGGTACAGTACCTAGCATTCCCGGGACTCTGAACCACCAACAAATTGTTCAGTTTTAAAAACATGACTCATGAAAATCAAATAGGTACGTACACCCCTTTCGTAGAATATCTATGTTAATATTCAAATCACGTTTATTGCAAACTAAAAACACAAAATCTTTTCTTCTTCCGAAAATCGCTCTATCTTTATATCTTCTCAAAAGCTTTTATTTCAAAAAAATTGCATAAATGCATTTCTGCACCAGGTAATATTAAATATCAATTGCAGTAAAGATTGAGAACCAGTCGCTATTCCCAAACCAAAACACAACGCCTTGGTTCTCATAGGTACTTGAAAAGACCCTTTTTTTGTCGCTACCAATATCAAATAGCCGTCCAATAGTTTGACTTTAGGTTTGTTAAACATAGTTCTAAAAATAGACTGCTTTATCAATTTCCAAAAAATCGAAAACACGCCATATCATATTTTACCGTAAAGATACATGCGTAATTTTTTTAACAAGTAAGCAATAATGCAATGCAATAATTGCAAAAGATCACAAATCCTTCTTTACACAATAAAATACGAAATCAAAACTTCCAGACTAAGCCAGGAGTTGAACCTGAACCTTCATGTTCCTTGCAACGGTCTACCAACTGTGCCAACGAAAACGAAATACGTGTGCAACTAACTGTACACAACAAAATTAAAACATGTTTTCTTTATTTGATTATTTCCGATTCCAGAGACATCTTTCAATCATAACAACGTCACCCATTGACAGAAAATGAATTAATCTTTATGTTTTTGTGAATCTGATTCCTTATCCAAAATAATTATTTTATCGAGTGATTTTTCATCAAACAATAATGCCAATTAAAATCCGATAAAATTGACTCCAGTCCAACTTAGGTCCATGTTTATGAACAAATTCAGTAGATTAACGTGTCGCAATCATTACCGTACTAAAAAAGAATTCTATCACAAACTCAAAATTGATATCAGCTTCAAAATAACATTACTAATACGCGGCAAATAAAAATCATCAGTAACCAATAATATCAAATCGCTAGAAAATTATAATATGGAAAGAACTGGCCTGAATTTTTTGTGGTCCAAGAGCATTCTCTGCAATCTGCATTCCCGCTTACAACTGGTATCTCCACGAAAGTTATTTTAGTCACGATCACTGGGTCCAAAAGTCGATCACTATGGCATTGCATTTAGACAGTTTATAGGTCTCAATCCCACTTCTGATGTCGTAACGGCCGAAAATCAGATAGTAGGCTAGCAGCTATAATTATCATTACGGTCAGGACTTGATGCACGCGAAGTACCAAAACCAAGGAACGATGAAAGTTCATTTGAGCCTTGCGCTACGCCCGATCGCTCAAACAACACTAACTCGGAATCTCTCTGTTCCCAAAAATGCCTTTAGCCAAACCACTTGACACAATATGCCTACTACATGCTTCAACCGACGCCAACGCATAGGTACTAAATTAATGCTCTTTCCATAAAATACATCAAAAACGCACTTTACTTCATTCCTCAGGTTTAAAACTTTTAAGATATAATTATTATTTATTATTGATTAGCAGCCCGCTTAGCGGTCTCACTTACTGCTCACAACTTCCCGCGGGAAAAAGCATTTTTTCCACATCATTTAATACATTTTTATGTTGAATAATTTCACCCTTTTAAAAATCGCATCGAAATCCGTTGCGTAGTTTTAAAGATCTAACCATTCATTGCAACATAGAAACAGGAAAAGACACGGGAAGTGACTTTATTTTATACTTTTGATAATGGTGATAATACATGTCACTACACTATAGTATTACAAACAACGTCCAATAACACAGGCCCTATCATAAATACCCTTCACTACATATTCATAAATAAATCAGACATACGTCGTGTTAGCCAATTATGTAGTATTTTAGATTATATGTGACTTATACACATGGGACAAGTTACACGCTAAGTTTTTGATGTCTTATTCAAATATATACCCCGTTATTTCGCAACTTATCTTCTCGCAGCTATCTGTATTTTTTTAAGAGCAAGTAGGCTCTTCTTTTTTATTTCAATCCTAGTATCAGGGTGTAGAGAGCGATTGACGAATAGCTAGCAATGGAATAAGGGCGCGCTATCAATTGGCGGGCCTCTTCAGGCCTCGGCCACATATCACCATATGACTTCAATAATGGGAAATAACTTGGAACATTCAGGATCTTGCAATCAGAGCTGTCACAATATATCGTGGACGATGCCTTTTAGAAAAAATATATGATTCAGTTCTTTACATATGTTTGTTTTGTGAGTAATTCTATAACTAGGTGTTCTTTGTCAGGCATATCTATGCCGTGTGATGCCGGCTTAGAATGGCCTCACCCCATTTCTTGCCCGTGGGTATCGTAAAAGGCGACGAAGGGACTCGAGGGTGTGTATGGCAATTTAAGGCGATGGGCTGACAACTTGTCACTATGGCGATTTTCCGAATGACCCTCAAATTTTTGTCAGTGGCGTAAATGTCCGTTTTCTGCGGCCGTTTACGCTCTGCCTACCCCGCAGGGGATAAAGGCGTGATATGTGTATGTATGTCTATGTCAGGGATATTGCTCCTTTTAGTAAATTATATGAATAGTATGAAAATAAACAACTACTTACTTTTAAATAAAAATCTGTGATCCACATATTACAAACAAAACTTTATATTACAGCCAACAAGCCGGATTTAATTACAAACAAAACTTTATATTACAGCAAGCTGGGACTAAAATAAGTATAAGTACTGGTAAGGCATCACAAAAGTACGTGCTTTCACTTACGTTCAAATATAATACATATACTATGGATGTTTGCACGGACTATTTCCTCGAGCACACCAAAATAGTAAGTTCACTTGCAAGAACATAAAAGAAGCTTTAAACTCAAATATGATTTTATACTTTGACGATTTTGTACTTCAGCTCCACACTTTTTCACCATCGCTCATGCTTTAGCTAATATTGCAAACAGTTTATCAGACCAATGTTTGAACTTAAAACAAATATATATATTTTCATTCATTTCGGCACGCACAAGTCATAAAAGCAACAACAGACTCGATCTATTTAGGTATCGACTCTCCAAAAGCTTTTATTTCAATAGTTTCGCATAAATGCAAATCTGTACCAGGTAATATTCTATATCAATTCCAGTAAAGATTGAGAACCAGTCGCTATTCCCAAACCCAATCACAACAACGCCTTGGTTCTCATAGGTACTTGAAAAGACCCCTTTTTTGTTTCCGCCGATATTAAATAGCCGTCCCATAGTTTGACTCTAGGTTTGTTAAACTTTGTTTTAAAAATAAACCGATGTATCTGTCGCAGTAAGATAGATAAAGCCGTAATATAGTTATATCCCTAGAGATATAATTATACACCGGAACATAGTTATACGAAAGCGATTCATTACTATCTCGCTAGGAATATAGTTATAAAACGGTCCAAGTTTAATGATATACTTATAATACTAGATTAAGTTTAGTGAAATAGCTTTCGCCTGCCCTGACTTGCTTAGTAAACTAAGAACTGAAGAAGATATTGAGAAGATATTGAATCAACGACAATCTTGTTCATCGGCAACACCTGCACATAATGACGAGTTACCATTTGACTATGTTAACTTGCAGCAACCATCCTGTTCATCGGCGTCACAACCGTCAACTTCATCAGTAGTGCCAGAGCCTATTGAAACTTGCAACCGTGACTTGCCAGTCGAGTCTGTTAACTTGCAACAACAGCCATCTTCATCAGCAGCGCCAAAGCCTATTGAAACTTGCGACCATGACTTGCCAGTCGAGTCTGTTGACTTGCAACAACAGCCATCTTCATCAGCAGCGCCAGAGCCTATTGAAACTTGCGACCGTGACTTGCCAGTCGAGTTTGTTGACTTGCAACAACAGCCATCTTCATCAGCATCGCCAGAATTAGAATTAAACGTACTAATGAAAGATAACTGAATGTAATGTAAAATACCTAATAATGATATTAAAAATAATGTAATACAATTAATAATAATGAATCTATTTTAAGTAATTTTAAGGTTATTTAAAGTTAGATTTAAGCATTTGACGTGTAAAATATATTTTATTAATAAATGAACTGAACTGAACTGAAGAGCCTATTGAAACTTGCGGTTGTGACTTGCCAGTCGAGTCCGTTAACTTGCAACAGCCGTCATCTTTATCATCAGCGCCAGCGCCTATTAAAACTTGCGACAGTAACATGCCTGTCGAGTCTGTTTACTTAATTTGTGGAATAAACTAAATTGTGGAATGACGTCATGTGAGGAAGGTTACGGATCGCAGCTATTTATGGAACAGCGAAAAATACATTCAAAACCAAAGAGACAAAGCTGCCGAAAACTTAAGAAAAGCCGCACAAAAAATTAAAACCCACTCATCACAGAAATTTCCTGTCATTGACGTGGGATCTTCAGTTTTTATAGAGATACCAAAGATAGATCGTGGACCATTGGATCAAAAAAATATATTAGGAAAAGTTTTAGAAAAGCAAAATGAAAGTCATAAAATTGGAACATCAGTTGGTATCCTAAAAGATTCGTTACCCAGAAACGCAATACAGCTTTCTAACCTACCTAATCAACTTGTCACTTGAAACTGGAATCTATCCGGAGGAATTGAAGCTAACCCTAGTAAGACCTTTGTTTAAGAAGGGAGACAAATCAATAATGTCTAACTACCGACCAATAACGCTGATATCCGTTTTTGCCAAGGTCTTTGAAAAGTGTATGTATGTAAGACTTATGAACTTCTGTGTGAAATATGACATTATCATACAGAATCAGTACGGCTTTCAGAAAGGCAAATCAACAACAGCTGCCATTTTCGACCTTCTAAAGTCAGTTGTCGACAATCTTGACCTTAAGAAGTATGTTACTGCCTTATTCATTGATATGTCGAAGGCCTTCGATTTTGAGAATCATGACATATTATAACAAAAAATGGAACGGTATGGCTGTAGAGGTAAAACTTTAGCTTGGTTACAATCTTATCTGAGTGGACGAAAACAATGTACACACCTGAATTTTTTATATTCGGACTAAAACGGACTTTATATTATATCGGACTATATAGTGGTGTACCGCAGGACAGCGTGCTGGGGCCTTTATTGTTTATTCTTTACATAAATGACCTAAAAAGAGTAACTAACCACCATTGTGTGATGTTTGCTGACGACATATCAATTGTAATCCCGAATAATTCCAATGATTTTAATAGTTATGAAAAAGATATAAATAATACTTTAGCGAATATCATACAATGGTTAGAAACAAATAATTTAAGTGTAAACCTATCCAAAACAAATTATACGCAGTTCTGTGTAAAATTCCGTCAGAAACTAAATGTCAATATAAGTAATGATGGTATTAATCTCACTAAAATTGATATACTGTTTTCCTAGGTGTCTTGCTAGACAAAAGCCTAAATTTTGCTGCTCACATTGAAAAGATTTGCACTAGAATCAGCAGGTTTGTTTTTGTCTTAAGAAGAATAAGACGGATTGGCTCATACAAACTTTCACTAATGGCTTATCACGGGTATGTGTCCTCTGTTTTAAGATACTGCCTTCTGATCTGGGGTAATGGAATTGGTATACAACAAGCCTTTATCACTCAAAAGAGATGTTTGCGTGCCATTTGCGGTGTCGGCCCAACATACTCATGTAAACAGTTGTTCAAAAAACTGAATATATTGACTCTACCAAATATGTATATCCTAGAGGCATGTAAGTTTGTCAAGCAAAACAGTCAAATATTTAAAAGAGCTATTGATATAAACACTCGTGCAACAAGGTTACCGGATCGCTTAGTCTATAACCATTGTCCTAAAACAACGTTGTATCTTAATAGTAGCTATGCAATGTGTGTGAAAGTATATAATAAATTGCCTACTAAATTAAAAATGTTACCTCAAAAAGTTTTCTGCAAAAAACTGTATATTTGGCTTATGGAGAAAAACTTAAACTTAAAGAATTCCTGTTATGATATGACTAAGGTACCTACTTTATTTATGACTATAGCAATAATTTTAAAATATAACTTTATGTCAAAATACTTTTTTATTATTATTATTTGGAATGTATAACTATATTTAATGACACGTAATTAATTAATGTATTCTAATTGTATTTAAATTCAAAAACAAGAATTGCATGCCAATTTAAATTGGCTGAATAGTGCGAACATTATTGATTTTTACACCTAGATTTTAACCCTATTAATTTTAACACTATTTCAATGGAATAAACTTATTTCATTTTATTTCATTTCATTTAATTTCATGTTTATTCCATTTCATTTTCATTTCATTTCAAACATTATATGAATGATCTTATACCAAATGAAAACTTGTCACTGAGAGAAATATGCAAAAAAATATCGCGCTTTGGTGGCCGAGGTTATTTAAAATGTTCCTGTAAACGAAACGAATATACAGTGTTCTACTAAAAGATGTGCATGTAAGAAGCATTAAGTGCTATATAATTATAGATGTCATGATTCTTCTTCTTGTCTGAACAAAAGAAAAAAAGAAAGTTTCACATAAAAGAACCAATTCAAACTTTCAAATACTTACTTAAACTTTGCTTAAAACTTAATCGTAGACTTGTTGCTTGAAGCAGATAGCATTCTTGTAAAATAGTACCTACTTAGTTTCAAGTTTCTCAAAATCATGGAAAATCTTAGTAGTTAGTCACTTAATAGCAGCATAGCATAACGTACCAACCTTAGGTATCAAGTAGGTAATACAAAACCTTTGAGAAATAAGGCTCGACTCATTTCAAAATAAAACTCTCACCTATTTGACAAAACATTTCCATTCAGAATAGAAGAATACATTTTTTTAAATCTATTTTATATTAAAATTAAATAAGCATGCAGAAAAAAATATTTTGGTTCCCCTAGCTTATCTACAAATGCCATCATCAGTTTCTAAAAATAACTAGTACAAAATTAAAGATGAAAAATAACTTAAGAATCCAATTCTCCTATTACTGTTGAAATAATAAAATTAAAGAATTGTTGAGACAAAGAACTTCGGATCTAAGAATTTTACTAAAATACAAAAAATTTACTTCATTATTGTTTGTATGAGAATTAAGATTTGTTCAAAGATAAAATATATCCACCTATAATACAAAAAATTAGGCTTAGTAAAATAGAAATCTCCATACATAATTAAATAAAACAATATTCTATTGTTTTTATCTTTATAAAAAAAATTATGTATCCTGCAGTTAGTTACAATACTTTTTGACATTAACACGTATTAAAATAATTTCAATTATAATTAAAACTATCATATTTTTTAGAATTTAAACATGAACAATACACTTAAAACTAATCAAACATTAAAATCTAAAGCTAATCAACATTTTTGAGATATCTTCATTTCTTATCAACTAAGTAAAGATCTTTATTTTATTTTATTTCCATTACATTGTTGGATGCATTGCATTGTTGCTTACTTTTTAATAAAATGACGAATGTATCGTAACAGTAAAATATAATTTGGCGTGTTTTCGAATTTTTGGAAATTGATATGTCGCAGTAAGATAGATAAATCCGTAGTATTGTGATATCCCTAGGGATATAACTATATACCGTAACATAGTTATACGAAAGCGATTCATTTTTTTCTTGCTAGGAGCTATAGTAATAAAACGGTCCAAGTTTAGTGATATACTTATATTACTAGATTAAGTTCAGTTTTATGAATATATAATTAGAGTTGTCTGTCTAAGAAGGCTTATTAGAATCAAATGTTAAGAAATCATAAATTTTCCTAATAATCTGACATATCAATCAATCAATCAATCAATATTTTATTTGTAAGCAAACATGGTAACATAAGATCTTAAAACTAGAATTTCGGACAAGCATGTTGCGCCAATACTGGCATACAAAATTTTTAATAAGTAGGTCGTTCTCCGTTTATATAATAAATTAATTACAATTAATATTAACATTTAATTATAAATTCAATTAATAGTTCCGTGAAGTTTCTGGATGATAAGTTTGAGGAATGTCTCGAAAATATGAAATTTTTCAAGCAAAAAATTAAAGAATTAGAGAAGAAAAATACAGAGCTTACGAATAAAAACAATAACATGGAAATTCGACTTGCCGCAATGGAACAAAGAATCTCTGCATACGAACAAAATAAACTTGAAGAAGCAATAGAAATTGCTGGTATTCCCGTAAAAAACGACGAAAATTTAGAAGAAATAACAAAATCTATAGCTAATGCTATTGGCATGCAAAAGGAGCAAGCACGTAACGTCTCGCGCCTACCCTCTCGCTCAGAGAAAACCGGATCAATCTTAATACAAATACAGGATAAACAATCTAAATCGATGTGGCTATCAGCCGCCCGAACCAAGACTATAAAAGTAAAAGATGTGATGACGACATCTGATGAAGCCAGCGCTAATAATATATTATACGTGAGGGAAGCATTAACGGCACATCTAAAAACATTGTTATGGAAAGCTAAACAGGAACTTAAACCAATGTTAAGGTTATATGGTGCAGAGACGGTGTAGTAAAGGTCAGAAAAGAAGAGAAGTCAAAAATTTACAACGTCTTTACAGCAGAAGACATAATTAAAATAAAAAACCTATCATAAATGGGTACCTCACTGATTTCATTCTTCACTGTAGGTAGGAAGTTATTTTTATGTGTAAAAATATTTACATTTCTTTTTATCATGGCATGTTTTAATAATAATATTTTAGAGTTACAAAACTGTATTAATGTAACAAAATACTGGACACAAGTTCCACCCAGTATTGGTAACTTAACTATAATGCATGTAAACATTAGGTTAATAATAAACAACTTTGCTAAAATTGAGTTGATGGTAAACTCTTCCAAATATCCTTTAGACATCATTATATTGGCAGAAACGGGAATCTCGGACTGTATCAGTTCATTGTATAACTTGAAAGGCTATAAGATGCATGCAGATTTAAGGAAAAATAAAAAAGGAGGCGGAATTATTACTTACGTGTTAAATAAACATAGGTTTACTCCGATTCAGATATCCACTAAACACTTCGAATGCACTTTTGGTAAAATAACAACACAATCTGAATATCAACTTGGTCTGTGTGCAGTTTATAGACCACCACATTTGAATAAAACAGATTTTATATACGAGCTAAACCGTTTCTTAGGTAAACACCTTACCGGCGATTTGATTTTAATAGGAGATACAAACATAAACACAAAATGTACCGACAGCACTACGAAGTACTACCTCAACACCCTGTATGATCACGGGCTTGCATGTGGTATTACTGACTATACGCGAGTAGAAAAGAGGTTAGATACAATCACTAAATCATGTATAGATCACATTTTTGTGAGATCGCAATTACGAGATATTTACTGCGCCGCGCTCGGGACAGTACTAGCCGATCATCGGGTTATCATTGTAACATGCGCCGGTCCGCAGGTAAGGGTTGCTCCCGTTTCCAACGTGCGATTAAATAGAAATATTCTGAATGCAGAATTACTAAAAATTGACTGGGATATTGCCTTGAATATGGAATGCCCAAAGGATATATATTGTTTTATCAAAGATAGTATGACACACAGCTATGAGAAATCTAAATACACTTCGACAAATACTAATGTATACCGTAAAGAAAATACGTGGGTTAATATTAAAACTTAAAAGTTATGTGAACAAAAGGACAAAATGTTTATAAATATGAAAAAAGACCCCAACAATAAAATTCTAAGACAGGAATATAACAAACTACGAAACAAATCAAATAAAATTGTAGAACAAACTAGAAACAAATTTTATAGAAATATGATATGTGATAACAAAGACGACCCTAAAAAGCTTTGGCAAGTTATAAATGAATTAACAGGACGGATAAAGTCACAGTTAGATGAGGTTATTTTAAGAGAATTAAGTGATAGTAGTATTACTGACAAGCAAATATCTGATAACTTTGCGATCACATTTGATAAATCCGTTAAAAATATTATTCCAAACTGCAATTCACGACTTCTTAAACGAGATAAGTACGAACTATTATGTGACAAGTCCATGTTTATTAAACCGGCTAAACCAAAAGATATATCAAAAATTATAAAAAGATTAAAAATAAATAAAGCTCCCGGAGTTGATCAAATACGCCCAATTGATATTAAATTAATATCAGAAAATATATCCAAAGCAATTGCACATCTCATAAATAAAAGTATTAAATATAGTATATATCCTGAGGAATTAAAACAAGGAATAGTTAGGCTGATTCACAAAAAAAGTGACAAAGCTGATTATAATAACTATCGTCCAATAACAATTCTACCAGTAGTCGACAAAATCGCTGAAAAGTACATTTGTGGAGAAATTCATAAATTCTATGGTGAACACAAAATAATATCAAAACAGCAATATGGTTTCCAACCAAATAAAAGTGCTACGCATCTTCTCACGAGCTTCACTGATCACGTAAATGAATGCCTTAATGAAAAACAACATGTGCTTATTGTATTCATTGATTACAGTAAGGCATTTGATACGCTGCGGCATGACGTACTTATTGAAAAGCTTGATCATACTGGTGTATTAGGTCCTCTTTTGCAGTGGTGTAAAAATTATCTCAAAGATCGATCTTACCGAGTCAAAGTAGGTAATGGTTTAAGTGAAAAGGTTCAATCCACACACGGCACCGCTCAAGGATCGGTAATAGGACCCCTACACTATCTGGCATATGTCAATGAAGTGAGCAATCTTATTAAAAAGTGCAGAATATTTCAATACGCAGATGATACCTGCCTTGTTTCAAATGATGAAAACATAGATGTAGCTTTGCAGAAGCTACAAGATGATTTTGACCTGATTTGCATGTGGTCACACGATGCAGGATTGGTTTTAAATAAGGATAAAACAAAAATATTGCATATCCATTCATTTCATAACGGTGCATCGAATCCTGTGAAAATAGTGGCTCATGATCATTCCTGCCTTCATTCTAACGTGTTGATTAATTCTATATGTCAGTGTAAATCGATCGAGCAAGTTGAACACATAACATACTTAGGCCTGATTATTGATGAACACTTTCACTGGGGTGTACATATAAACCATGTAGTAGGAAAATTACGGGCGTTATTGGCGAAATTCTGCCTCGTAAAACGCAGAATTCCATTTGACATTAGATTACTGCTCTTTAACACCTTGGCAGATAGTATTATAAGTTATGGTCTGAGTAGCTATGGACGTACGTTCAAAACTTACCTTGACAGAGTGTACAAGTTACAGTTGCGTCTACTCAAGAAAATTGTACCTTACAAGGTAAAAGAAAAATTTCGTGATAAGGAAAGGGAACTTTTTAAATATTGCAATGTATTGCCTATTCATGATAAGATTAATTTATTATTATTACAAGAAAACTATTTTAAATATCATGAAAATGTAATTAATCATTGTAAAATTACTAGACAGGTGACTAATAGGCAATTAATTACTACGGGTGCTAGAAATTATTATGGCAAAAGAACTTGTAAGTATATAGTGCCTAGATTTATAAATCAATATATATCCTTAAAATTAAAATCAAAACTTTCGACTAAAAACATCAAAACTCAAATTAAAAAGTAATTTTTCTGCAATCTTAAAAACGATAATGTTGAAAATGGGAACAACCTCAATATTATTTAGGTTTGAGTCGCAAATAATCATAGCGGAAGAGTTTACCCACACTTTTGTAAACTAAGAAAAAGATATCTAGATTTAAGTAATTACTCTGTTTTAATAATGTACCTATGTAGATAGTTTTAGTTTTTAGGTTAAGGAGTCTGCAGCACTCGGACAAATCAAATTATGATTTAGGAGTGCCAAGAAAATAAATTGTAAACTTTTTTATAACAAATAAATAAATACAAATACAAATACAATTTAAAAAGAAATTATGAATACATGTCATGCACAATAAAATCATGAAATTATCAAAATAAAATTACAAATGTCAAAAAATAATAATAGGTAATAATTAAAAGACACATTGAAAATAAAAATATGAATAAATTTTAATAAACTGTCAGTATCATTTTAAATAAGTCGGACGCCACGATTTGAAATTGAAAGTCATAAACTCATTAATGTCATAAAACAATAAGTAACTAGTATGTCAAATAACCATCCCTTAAACTTGAGATTATGAAGTTGTTTAATGTCGTCAGGCAATATATTAAATAGCTTTATTGACATGTAGTAACAATTTCTTGCAAAAGTTGTCGTCTTGTGTTTGTGGCCAGCTAAACGATTTGGATACCTTGTCGAAAAAGTAGATTGCTTTACATATAAATTATTTATTGCTAAACATATAATGACGGCAAGGTTAAGATGTTCAGGGATTTAAATAGTGGCTTACAACTCTCCAAAAGCCCAACACCACACATCGCTCTAATACATTTCCTCTGCAGTATAAAAACTCTGCTCATGTGTACAGAGTTTCCCCAAACCAAAAGTCCATACCTTAACGCAGAGTACACATAACCGTGATATGCTGTCAGTGATGTTTTTTGGTCACATATGGTTCTGAGGCGGTACAAGGCATATACAAATTTATTTATTTTTTGGCAAATGATGTCTACCTGTTCCTTCCATGTCAAATTTGAGTCAAGCGTTATGCCGAGGAATTTGGTATTTGAGGATTCGTTTTGATTACCATTGTAAGATACTGATAAAGAATTTGGTCTACCGTTTTGGTTAAAAAACTGTATGTAAGTCGTCTTCGTGAGATTAACACGAAGGTTGTTACACTTCAGCCACTCAATAACTTTTCTAATGGTATTATTTATTTCTGACTCATAAAATTGATTTGGTTTTTTGTGAACAACAAATCATCAGCAAACAAAGTGCACGGATATTCTGTGATACATGGCAAATCATTAATGTATAAAATAAATAATAACGGTCCCAATATACTTCCCTGAGGTACTCCTACTTTGTTTTCTTTATGAGATGATCTGTGTGCAATATATTCTTTATTCTTATTAAAATTATTTATTTCTACACATTGGGTTCTATGTTTCAGGTAATCTGCACTTAAATTGTTTGCGGTTCCTCGAATTCCGTAGTAATTCAGTTTAGATAGAAGAGTTTTATGACAAACAAAATCAAAAGCTTTACTCATGTCAAAACGATTGGCGGTAACGGGCACTTTACTATCCATGAATAATGATATATTTTTTATAAGAGAGAAGCAAGCTAGTGACGTTGATTTACCTTTTACGAATCCGTACTGCTCTGGGCAAATTATATTAAACTTATCAATGAAAGACATCAGTCGTGCATGGATGAGCTTTTCCCAAACTTTGGATAACACTGGTATCAATGCAATAGGCCGGTAGTTGTCCATGTCGTCACTGTTTCCTTTCTTATGAAGCGGTCCTATTATTGAGTGCTTAAATGTATCCGGGAACACTCCATATTCGAGTGATAAATTTATAAGATGTACTAGGATGGAAGCAAATTCATCGGCACACGCTTTAATAATTTTAGTATTTAATTCATCGTATCCGGTTGCATTAGAGTTATTTAACGACTTTATGATGTTCTGAATTTCATGTACGTCAGTTATTATCAAAAACATGCTTCTGTGATTCTTACTTAACAATGCAAGATTTGCTCTTTGATTAGCTAAATCTAGTTGCAATCTCGTCTGGATTTATTAAGATTATATTATTATCGACTTTTAGACTTTCCACAACAGTTTTTGTACATTGAGAATTCATATTATTTATAACCCTTCATGTTGCCAAACATTTATTTTTAGAATACGTTATATAGTTATTATTTGTGTTCTTTTGTGCAGCAGAAATACATTTTTTGAGAATTCTACTATACTTTCTGTAGTAATATTTAATTACATTCCGTTTATTCTTATAGTAAGTCATACGTATATTTCTTTTGACAGTACAAGATTTCCTTATCCCTTTTGAAAGCCATTTCAATTTATTCCTCGTACTTTTTACTTTGACCTTATGTTTAGGAAAACATAAGTTGTGTAATAATTGCAACTCTTTGTGGAAAGTCGTAAACATTTCCTGTACATTATCAGAACGAATAACATCAAGCCATGGGTACTTTACTAAGCAATATCGGAATTTGGATATATTTTCGGGAGAAAATCTTTCTTTTGTTTCAACCCATTGCTGTATTGGAGGAACCTGTCTTGTTACGGGAATAACCAAAAGTTGGGCTTTATTATGGTCCGATAAACATAATGGCACATTTATACCTACAGCTCCTTCAATGTTACTTGCAAAGTGGTCGATACATGACTTCTCACGCGTGGCAGTACTCATATGTAACTTAAGATTGTACGTAGTCAGAATTTCTAAAAGTCGTTTACGTAGTTTAATAGTTTTTGCTTTATTGCTGATGATATCAATATTCCAATCCCCTGATAATATTAATTTCTTTCTCGCATTAGTTTGAAGCTTATGTAGCAATATTTCAAGTTTCGTAAAAAATATCTCAATATCTGCTTCAGGTATCCTGTATATACATATAATTAACAATTTATGATTTTTTATTTCTATCCCACAACATTCAAACGTTTTTTCTGAAGCAAGATCCGAAACCCAGGGAATACTTTTAACCTCAACCGTTTCTCCATGCAATATGCAGACACCTCCACGACATTTGCTGAGTCTTCCAAAAGATGCTCCCAAACTATATCCGTTAACCGAAATGTGACACTCGTGACCACGCTTAATAAATGTTTCTGTCAAGCAGATTACATCAATAGGATTCTGGTGATCTTGTTGTAATAAATACTACCCTAGCCTTTTGAATAATAATTT